>JASPKZ010007967.1:120000-546318 GCA_030220185.1 Diploptera punctata | reverse complement strand
CATGTAATGCTAGAAGTAAAACTATTCAAACACCCCCACGAAGACGATTATAGCGTCCACGAGTCATCATCTGAGTCCGAGTCCGGTACGTCAGATAGCAGCTCATTATCTTTTTGCACAGACGTGGATGAAATTCTTAAAATCAAAAGTAACAAGCTGTTCGATGGGATCCGGATGCGGCAGCGTCGAAGATGATGGAATGGATGGTGCCCTACAAACAGCAGCCATATTACAAGGAACTGAACCTACAAGAACGAGTCCTGTGCATCGTGCTTACCAGATAACTTCTTTTTGGGACGACGGCGAAATACCCAACTTGATAGAATCATCGACAGATACCTTCTCGAACATTTGTGGGCGACCTTGGATACTCAGAGCCACCTTACACCTACGACAGCCCAGCAAGAACGTAATCAGCCTTCTTTTCCGACTATTGGAACCAAAACCCTGGGCGTACTAGAGGAGTTCGGATCATCTGCGATCACCCCTATGGTGAAGCGTCGACGTATAATCCCCTTGCACATACTCCACGACTGCACTTTTCACAGAGGACAATGCAGGTGCAAGTTCCTCTCCGGACTTGGCGTTTTTCAATCAGCTAAGTACCGTTTACGCTCGGAAACAATTTGGGATCGACGACCTCCAACGTGAACTCTTCTATTACAGTCAAGAAGGGAAATACGTGCATAGCATCTTACTTGGAAACCGAGGAGCGCCCATTTCAAATTTGTCTACGATGCTACAAGACAGAGGACGTGAAGGGACTGAACAACTTGGAGAAGTACAAGAAAGCGTATGTGAGTCTAACGGCTCACGTAAACGAACACAGCGAACTTCATCAGTGGTGAATCAGATGACAAAAGTGGGATACCGAGAATTGGAAAATCAAGGTTGCAAAACAAGTAACGTATACGAGAACCTAGAAGGAATGTTAAAGTTTTTCTACACTCATACCATTGTGCCAATTGAAACTATTGTTAGAAGTAGGTGGTGGTTAAATGGTGAATATAAATTTCTAGTACTGGTGATCGGGAATTCATTAAAACTAAATCATTGTTTACTGCTAATGTTTGTAAAATGACACTTAAGGATTTAAAGATTGGAGGAATACCAGTGGATAACATTCAATAATGTCAAATTGTGCTGACGAAGTATGTCTCGACAATGTAATGCTAGAAGAAAACTATTCAACACCCCCACGAAGGACGAGTATAGCGTCCACGAGTCATCATCTGAGTCCGAGTCCGGTACGTCAGATAGAAGCTCATTATCTTTTTGCACAGACGTGGATGAAATTCTTAAAATCAAAAGTACAAGCTGTTCGATGGGATCCGGATGCGGCAGCGTCGAAGATGATGGAATGGATGGTGCCCTACAAACAGCAGCCATATTACAAGGAACTGAACCTACAAGAACGAGTCCTGTGCAATCGTGCTTACCAGATAACTTCTTTTTGGGACGACGGCGAAAATACCCAACTTGATAGAATCATCGCGAGATACCTTCTCGAACATTGTGCGACCTTGGATACTCAGAGCACCTTACACTACGACAGCCCAGCAAACGTAATCGCCTTCTTTCCGACTATTGGAACCAAACCCTGGGCGTACTAGAGGAGTTCGGATCATCTGCGATCACCCCTATGGTGAAGCGTCGACGTATAGATCCCACTTGCACATACTCCACGACTGCACTTTTCACAGAGGACAATGCAGGTGCAAGTTCCTCTCCGGACTTGGCGTTATTCAATCAGCTAAGTACCGTTTACGCTCGGAACAATTTGGGATCGACGACCTCCAACGTGAACTCTTCTATTACAGTCAAGAAGGGAAATACGTGCATAGCATCTTACTTGGAAACCGAGGAGGCGCCATTTCAAATTTGTCTACGATGGCTACAAGACAGAGGACGTGAAGGGACTGAACAACTTGGAGAAGTACAAGAAAGCGTATGTGAGTCTAACGGCTCACGTAAACGAACACAGCGACCTTCATCAGTTGGTGAATCAGATGACAAAAGTGGGATACCGAGAGAATTGGAAAATCAAGGTGCAAAAAACAAGTAACGTATACGAGAACCTAGAAGGAATGTTTAAAGTTTTTTACACTCATACCATTGTGCCAATTGAAACTATGTTAGAAGTAGGTGGTGGTTAAATGGTGAATATAAATTTCTAGGTACTGGTGATCGGGAATTCATTAAAACTAAATCAGTGTTTACTGCTAATGTTGTAAAATGACACTTAAGGATTTAAAGATTGGAGGAATACCAGTGGATAACATTCAATAATGTCAAATTGGTGCTGACGAAGTATGTCTCGACAATGTAATGCTAGAAGAAAACTATTCAACACCCCCACGAAGGAGCGAGTATAGCGTCCACGAGTCATCATCTGAGTCCGAGTCCGGTACGTCAGATAGAAGCTCATTATCTTTTTGCACAGACGTGGATGAAATTCTTAAAATCAAAAGTACAAGCTGTTCGATGGGATCCGGATGCGGCAGCGTCGAAGATGATGGAATGGATGGTGCCCTACAAACAGCAGCCATATTACAAGGAACTGAACCTACAAGAACGAGTCCTGTGCAATCGTGCTTACCAGATAACTTCTTTTTTGGGACGACGGCGCGAAATACCCAACTTGATAGAATCATCGCAGATACCTTCTCGAACATTGTGCGACCTTGGATACTCAGAGCCACCTTACACTACGACAGCCCAGCAGAACGTAATCGCCTTCTTTTCCGACTATTGGAACCAAACCCTGGGCGTACTAGAGGAGTTCGGATCATCTGCGATCACCCCTATGGTGAAGCGTCGACGTATAGATCCCACTTGCACATACTCCACGACTGCACTTTTCACAGAGGACAATGCAGGTGCAAGTTCCTCTCCGGACTTGGCGTTATTCAATCAGCTAAGTACCGTTTACGCTCGGAACAATTTGGGATCGACGACCTCCAACGTGAACTCTTCTATTACAGTCAAGAAGGGAAATACGTGCATAGCATCTTACTTGGAAACCGAGGAGCGCCCATTTCAAATTTGTCTACGATGCTACAAGACAGAGGACGTGAAGGGACTGAACAACTTGGAGAAGTACAAGAAAGCGTATGTGAGTCTAACGGCTCACGTAAACGAACACAGCGAACTTCATCAGTTGGTGAATCAGATGACAAAAGTGGGATACCGAGAATTGGAAAATCAAGGTGCAAAACAAGTAACGTATACGAGAACCTAGAAGGAATGTTAAAGTTTTTCTACACCTCATACCATTGTGCCAATTGAAACTATTGTTAGAAGTAGGTGGTGGTTAAATAGTGAATATAAATTTCTAGGTACTGGTGATCGGGAATTCATTAAAACTAAATCAGTGTTTACTGCTAATGTTTGTAAAATGACACTTAAGGATTTAAAGATTGGAGGAATACCAGTGGATAACATTCAATAATGTCAAATTGTGCTGACGAAGTATGTCTCGACAATGTAATGCTAGAAGAAAACTATTCAACACCCCCACGAAGGACGAGTATAGCGTCCACGAGTCATCATCTGAGTCCGAGTCCGGTACGTCAGATAGAAGCTCATTATCTTTTTGCACAGACGTGGATGAAATTCTTAAAATCAAAAGTACAAGCTGTTCGATGGGATCCGGATGCGGCAGCGTCGAAGATGATGGAATGGATGGTGCCCTACAAACAGCAGCCATATTACAAGGAACTGAACCTACAAGAACGAGTCCTGTGCAATCGTGCTTACCAGATAACTTCTTTTTGGGACGACGGCGAAATACCCAACTTGATAGAATCATCGCAGATACCTTCTCGAACATTGTGCGACCTTGGATACTCAGAGCCACCTTACACTACGACAGCCCAGCAGAACGTAATCGCCTTCTTTTCCGACTATTGGAACCAAACCCTGGGCGTACTAGAGGAGTTCGGATCATCTGCGATCACCCCTATGGTGAAGCGTCGACGTATAGATCCCACTTACACATACTCCACGACTGCACTTTTCACAGAGGACAATGCAGGTGCAAGTTCCTCTCCGGACTTGGCGTTATTCAATCAGCTAAGTACCGTTTACGCTCGGAACAATTTGGGATCGACGACCTCCAACGTGAACTCTTCTATTACAGTCAAGAAGGGAAATACGTGCATAGCATCTTACTTGGAAACCGAGGAGCGCCCATTTCAAATTTGTCTACGATGCTACAAGACAGAGGACGTGAAGGGACTGAACAACTTGGAGAAGTACAAGAAAGCGTATGTGAGTCTAACGGCTCACGTAAACGAACACAGCGAACTTCATCAGTTGGTGAATCAGATGACAAAAGTGGGATACCGAGAATTGGAAAATAAAGGTGCAAAACAAGTAACGTATACGAGAACCTAGAAGGAATGTTAAAGTTTTTCTACACTCATACCATTGTGCCAATTGAAACTATTGTTAGAAGTAGGTGGTGGTTAAATGGTGAATATAAATTTCTAGGTACTGGTGATCGGGAATTCATTAAAACTAAATCAGTGTTTACTGCTAATGTTTGTAAAATGACACTTAAGGATTTAAAGATTGGAGGAATACCAGTGGATAACATTCAATAATGTCAAATTGTGCTGACGAAGTATGTCTCGACAATGTAATGCTAGAAGAAAACTATTCAAACACCCCCACGAAGGACGAGTATAGCGTCCACGAGTCATCATCTGAGTCCGAGTCCGGTACGTCAGATAGAAGCTCATTATCTTTTTGCACAGACGTGGATGAAATTCTTAAAATCAAAAGTACAAGCTGTTCGATGGGATCCGGATGCGGCAGCGTCGAAGATGATGGAATGGATGGTGCCCTACAAACAGCAGCCATATTACAAGGAACTGAACCTACAAGAACGAGTCCTGTGCAATCGTGCTTACCAGATAACTTCTTTTTGGGACGACGGCGAAATACCCAACTTGATAGAATCATCGCAGATACCTTCTCGAACATTGTGCGACCTTGGATACTCAGAGCCACCTTACACTACGACAGCCCAGCAGAACGTAATCGCCTTCTTTTCCGACTATTGGAACCAAACCCTGGGCGTACTAGAGGAGTTCGGATCATCTGCGATCACCCCTATGGTGAAGCGTCGACGTATAGATCCCACTTGCACATACTCCACGACTGCACTTTTCACAGAGGACAATGCAGGTGCAAGTTCCTCTCCGGACTTGGCGTTATTCAATCAGCTAAGTACCGTTTACGCTCGGAACAATTTGGGATCGACGACCTCCAACGTGAACTCTTCTATTACAGTCAAGAAGGGAAATACGTGCATAGCATCTTACTTGGAAACCGAGGAGCGCCCATTTCAAATTTGTCTACGATGCTACAAGACAGAGGACGTGAAGGGACTGAACAACTTGGAGAAGTACAAGAAAGCGTATGTGAGTCTAACGGCTCACGTAAACGAACACAGCGAACTTCATCAGTTGGTGAATCAGATGACAAAAGTGGGATACCGAGAATTGGAAAATCAAGGTGCAAAACAAGTAACGTATACGAGAACCTAGAAGGAATGTTAAAGTTTTTCTACACTCATACCATTGTGCCAATTGAAACTATTGTTAGAAGTAGGTGGTGGTTAAATAGTGAATATAAATTTCTAGGTACTGGTGATCGGGAATTCATTAAAACTAAATCAGTGTTTACTGCTAATGTTTGTAAAATGACACTTAAGGATTTAAAGATTGGAGGAATACCAGTGGATAACATTCAATAATGTCAAATTGTGCTGACGAAGTATGTCTCGACAATGTAATGCTAGAAGAAAACTATTCAACACCCCCACGAAGGACGAGTATAGCGTCCACGAGTCATCATCTGAGTCCGAGTCCGGTACGTCAGATAGAAGCTCATTATCTTTTTGCACAGACGTGGATGAAATTCTTAAAATCAAAAGTACAAGCTGTTCGATGGGATCCGGATGCGGCAGCGTCGAAGATGATGGAATGGATGGTGCCCTACAAACAGCAGCCATATTACAAGGAACTGAACCTACAAGAACGAGTCCTGTGCAATCGTGCTTACCAGATAACTTCTTTTTGGGACGACGGCGAAATACCCAACTTGATAGAATCATCGCAGATACCTTCTCGAACATTGTGCGACCTTGGATACTCAGAGCCACCTTACACTACGACAGCCCAGCAGAACGTAATCGCCTTCTTTTCCGACTATTGGAACCAAACCCTGGGCGTACTAGAGGAGTTCGGATCATCTGCGATCACCCCTATGGTGAAGCGTCGACGTATAGATCCCACTTGCACATACTCCACGACTGCACTTTTCACAGAGGACAATGCAGGTGCAAGTTCCTCTCCGGACTTGGCGTTATTCAATCAGCTAAGTACCGTTTACGCTCGGAACAATTTGGGATCGACGACCTCCAACGTGAACTCTTCTATTACAGTCAAGAAGGGAAATACGTGCATAGCATCTTACTTGGAAACCGAGGAGCGCCCATTTCAAATTTGTCTACGATGCTACAAGACAGAGGACGTGAAGGGACTGAACAACTTGGAGAAGTACAAGAAAGCGTATGTGAGTCTAACGGCTCACGTAAACGAACACAGCGAACTTCATCAGTTGGTGAATCAGATGACAAAAGTGGGATACCGAGAATTGGAAAATCAAGGTGCAAAACAAGTAACGTATACGAGAACCTAGAAGGAATGTTAAAGTTTTTCTACACTCATACCATTGTGCCAATTGAAACTATTGTTAGAAGTAGGTGGTGGTTAAATAGTGAATATAAAATTTCTAGGTACTGGTGATCGGGAATTCATTAAAACTAAATCAGTGTTTACTGCTAATGTTTGTAAAATGACACTTAAGGATTTAAAGATTGGAGGAATACCAGTGGATAACATTCAATAATGTCAAATTGTGCTGACGAAGTATGTCTCGACAATGTAATGCTAGAAGAAAACTATTCAACACCCCCACGAAGGACGAGTATAGCGTCCACGAGTCATCATCTGAGTCCGAGTCCGGTACGTCAGATAGAAGCTCATTATCTTTTTGCACAGACGTGGATGAAATTCTTAAAATCAAAAGTACAAGCTGTTCGATGGGATCCGGATGCGGCAGCGTCGAAGATGATGGAATGGATGGTGCCCTACAAACAGCAGCCATATTACAAGGAACTGAACCTACAAGAACGAGTCCTGTGCAATCGTGCTTACCAGATAACTTCTTTTTGGGACGACGGCGAAATACCCAACTTGATAGAATCATCGCAGATACCTTCTCGAACATTGTGCGACCTTGGATACTCAGAGCCACCTTACACTACGACAGCCCAGCAGAACGTAATCGCCTTCTTTTCCGACTATTGGAACCAAACCCTGGGCGTACTAGAGGAGTTCGGATCATCTGCGATCACCCCTATGGTGAAGCGTCGACGTATAGATCCCACTTGCACATACTCCACGACTGCACTTTTCACAGAGGACAATGCAGGTGCAAGTTCCTCTCCGGACTTGGCGTTATTCAATCAGCTAAGTACCGTTTACGCTCGGAACAATTTGGGATCGACGACCTCCAACGTGAACTCTTCTATTACAGTCAAGAAGGGAAATACGTGCATAGCATCTTACTTGGAAACCGAGGAGCGCCCATTTCAAATTTGTCTACGATGCTACAAGACAGAGGACGTGAAGGGACTGAACAACTTGGAGAAGTACAAGAAAGCGTATGTGAGTCTAACGGCTCACGTAAACGAACACAGCGAACTTCATCAGTTGGTGAATCAGATGACAAAAGTGGGATACCGAGAATTGGAAAATCAAGGTGCAAAACAAGTAACGTATACGAGAACCTAGAAGGAATGTTAAAGTTTTTCTACACTCATACCATTGTGCCAATTGAAACTATTGTTAGAAGTAGGTGGTGGTTAAATAGTGAATATAAATTTCTAGGTACTGGTGATCGGGAATTCATTAAAACTAAATCAGTGTTTACTGCTAATGTTTGTAAAATGACACTTAAGGATTTAAAGATTGGAGGAATACCAGTGGATAACATTCAATAATGTCAAATTGTGCTGACGAAGTATGTCTCGACAATGTAATGCTAGAAGAAAACTATTCAACACCCCCACGAAGGACGAGTATAGCGTCCACGAGTCATCATCTGAGTCCGAGTCCGGTACGTCAGATAGAAGCTCATTATCTTTTTGCACAGACGTGGATGATGAAATTCTTAAAATCAAAAGTACAAGCTGTTCGATGGGATCCGGATGCGGCAGCGTCGAAGATGATGGAATGGATGGTGCCCTACAAACAGCAGCCATATTACAAGGAACTGAACCTACAAGAACGAGTCCTGTGCAATCGTGCTTACCAGATAACTTCTTTTTGGGACGACGGCGAAATACCCAACTTGATAGAATCATCGCAGATACCTTCTCGAACATTGTGCGACCTTGGATACTCAGAGCCACCTTACACTACGACAGCCCAGCAGAACGTAATCGCCTTCTTTTCCGACTATTGGAACCAAACCCTGGGCGTACTAGAGGAGTTCGGATCATCTGCGATCACCCCTATGGTGAAGCGTCGACGTATAGATCCCACTTGCACATACTCCACGACTGCACTTTTCACAGAGGACAATGCAGGTGCAAGTTCCTCTCCGGACTTGGCGTTATTCAATCAGCTAAGTACCGTTTACGCTCGGAACAATTTGGGATCGACGACCTCCAACGTGAACTCTTCTATTACAGTCAAGAAGGGAAATACGTGCATAGCATCTTACTTGGAAACCGAGGAGCGCCCATTTCAAATTTGTCTACGATGCTACAAGACAGAGGACGTGAAGGGACTGAACAACTTGGAGAAGTACAAGAAAGCGTATGTGAGTCTAATGGCTCACGTAAACGAACACAGCGAACTTCATCAGTTGGTGAATCAGATGACAAAAGTGGGATACCGAGAATTGGAAAATCAAGGTGCAAAACAAGTAACGTATACGAGAACCTAGAAGGAATGTTAAAGTTTTTCTACACTCATACCATTGTGCCAATTGAAACTATTGTTAGAAGTAGGTGGTGATTAAATAGTGAATATAAATTTCTAGGTACTGGTGATCGGGAATTCATTAAAACTAAATCAGTGTTTACTGCTAATGTTTGTAAAATGACACTTAAGGATTTAAAGATTGGAGGAATACCAGTGGATAACATTCAATAATGTCAAATTGTGCTGACGAAGTATGTCTCGACAATGTAATGCTAGAAGAAAACTATTCAACACCCCCACGAAGGACGAGTATAGCGTCCACGAGTCATCATCTGAGTCCGAGTCCGGTACGTCAGATAGAAGCTCATTATCTTTTTGCACAGACGTGGATTAAATTCTTAAAATCAAAAGTACAAGCTGTTCGATGGGATCCGGATGCGGCAGCGTCGAAGATGATGGAATGGATGGTGCCCTACAAACAGCAGCCATATTACAAGGAACTGAACCTACAAGAACGAGTCCTGTGCAATCGTGCTTACCAGATAACTTCTTTTTGGGACGACGGCGAAATACCCAACTTGATAGAATCATCGCAGATACCTTCTCGAACATTGTGCGACCTTGGATACTCAGAGCCACCTTACACTACGACAGCCCAGCAGAACGTAATCGCCTTCTTTTCCGACTATTGGAACCAAACCCTGGGCGTACTAGAGGAGTTCGGATCATCTGCGATCACCCCTATGGTGAAGCGTCGACGTATAGATCCCACTTGCACATACTCCACGACTGCACTTTTCACAGAGGACAATGCAGGTGCAAGTTCCTCTCCGGACTTGGCGTTATTCAATCAGCTAAGTACCGTTTACGCTCGGAACAATTTGGGATCGACGACCTCCAACGTGAACTCTTCTATTACAGTCAAGAAGGGAAATACGTGCATAGCATCTTACTTGGAAACCGAGGAGCGCCCATTTCAAATTTGTCTACGATGCTACAAGACAGAGGACGTGAAGGGACTGAACAACTTGGAGAAGTACAAGAAAGCGTATGTGAGTCTAACGGCTCACGTAAACGAACACAGCGAACTTCATCAGTTGGTGAATCAGATGACAAAAGTGGGATACCGAGAATTGGAAAATCAAGGTGCAAAACAAGTAACGTATACGAGAACCTAGAAGGAATGTTAAAGTTTTTCTACACTCATACCATTGTGCCAATTGAAACTATTGTTAGAAGTAGGTGGTGGTTAAATAGTGAATATAAATTTCTAGGTACTGGTGATCGGGAATTCATTAAAACTAAATCAGTGTTTACTGCTAATGTTTGTAAAATGACACTTAAGGATTTAAAGACATTTTGGTTCACTAAAAATCAATACTATTGGGACACAGAAGAATATAAGTGCGGTGTTAAGTGTTACATGCCTCTCCAAGATAGTATAGCATTTACAAAAAAAATTTTGTTACACCAATTTTACGAGGAAGAGTATGTAATCGAATATTTGGTTTTTCTTAGCAAGTTATTGAATAAACAACTAAATAAAATGAACTCTATGGAAGTGATATCGCCTCCAACCTCAGGCAAAAATTGGTTTTTTGATTCCATTTGCACGTTTTGTATTTGTTACGGTCAAATTCAAAACCATAATAAATACAGTCGTTTTGCATTGGAACATGCAATTGGTAAACGTGTTAATGTTTACAACGAACCTAATTTTGACAAGGCTTTTGTTGAAACTCTTCTTATGTTTCTCGCAGGTGATCCAATTACTGCCGAGGCGAAATATCAATCTCACCAGGCACTTGACAAAACACCTGTTATTATTATGGGTAATATAAGTAGATTTCCAAACGAGGCTCGATGGAAGGAAAGGATCAAAAGATACACATGGAGAAAGGCACCTATGTTACAGAATAAAGACTATTGTCATCCATTAACCTTTATTAGTTTATTGGATATGTACAATATTGAATATATTTAATAAATCATATATTCTTGTAAATTTGTTGTAGTATTCCATAACAGGGCACCATACTACAACAATAATAATAATAACAATAATCTCTTTATTTTAACTTGAAACAAATATAATAAATGAACACATAATGTTCCAGTAAAGTTTATTTTCCTACGACATTTAACTCTGACAAAAGTAGCTGGAAATCAGTGGTGATTTAATCTCATGTTAGCCAGAAACCCTTAGGCATACAAACTCCGAGGATCTTTCATTAACTTCACCTCCAATTTCAAGTAGGCACATCACCATATTTTGCCACTAATTATACCACTTGACCAGTCAGCAGCTTGTACCAACGGTGAAAGGAGACACTTTCCCCATCCTCACCACTACATTAACTAAGAATCGTGTGCCTTGGAATAAAACCAAAGGAAAAGTGAAGAGTGATCGCGTTGCAGTACATTCAACTCCGTGTAATTCTAACCTAAGCACTTATGCAACAATTTCCACCAATTCTTCTAAGAACAAACTGAAAAGTTCTCGAAATAAGTTAGAGCAAATAGATGAAGGTAAAGGAAAAGTGAAGCGTGATCGCGTTGCAGTACATTCAACTCCGTGTAATTCTAACCTAAACACATATGCAACACTTTCCACCAATTCTTCTGAGAACAAACTGAAAAGTTCTCGAAATAAGTTAGAGCAAATAGATGAAGGTACTGACATTCACATTCATAGTTCGAGAGCTCGTCTTTTGAAGAGGTTGCCTTGGGCAGGTACCACTACATTAACTAAGAATCGTGTGCCTTGGAATAAAAGC
Source organism: Diploptera punctata (assembly GCA_030220185.1). Classification (NCBI taxonomy): domain Eukaryota; kingdom Metazoa; phylum Arthropoda; class Insecta; order Blattodea; family Blaberidae; genus Diploptera; species Diploptera punctata. The sequence goes on along the minus strand of JASPKZ010007967.1, from coordinate 534,536 downwards.
AAAGGAAAAGTGAAGAGCGATCGCGTTGCAGTACATTCAACTCCGTGTAATTCTAACCTAAACACTTATGCAACACTTTCCACCAATTCTTCTGAGAACAAACTGAAAAGTTCTCGAAATAAGTTAGAGCAAATAGATGAAGGTACTGACATTCACATTCATTGTTCGAGAGCTCGTCTTCTGAAGAGGCTGCCTTGGGCAGGTACCATTACATTAACTAAGAATCGTGTGCCTTGGAATATAAGGGGGTATTAATAGGGTTATATAGGTAATAATGGATGTTGGGCGCTAGGATTACCGAAAGGATATCTCCATATATGAGATCTTAGGTTGCTCAGGTTGGTAATCGGTAGGGTTGAGGTTCTTTCTCAGGTATAAGCAAGGAGCTGGCCGGCGCAAGACTACGCGAGATGAAGTTTAATAAAAGTATTTTATTAATCGATGGACATTATACATATGTAGGATTGTTGACACATTTGATGTCGGACAAGGTATTGACCGCAGTAACGCCTTTAGAATCCAGATGGAATCTCTACTGATCTAACACGGATTAATCAATTTCAAATGTTTGTATTATGTTACTTTAAAGCCATGTCGGTCGTCCCGACTCACGCCTCGGTCAGTTCCGCCGGACTAAGGACGCCGAACTCTAAACGCTGAACTCAGAAATGCAGAACTAAAACTAACTTAATATAATTATTGTTGGTATAAGGTAAACTTCGTTACCCTCTCTCTGGCATCGTGTCGTCATGAGATCATTACCTTGTCGCGATACAACACTTTATTATATTGGTTGACGATTCCTTATTACCGAAGAGGAATCGCCGTCTTTCCATTGGATAAGGATCCACCATGAACACTGTGTGGACACTCCTTTGGGTCAGTGGCCTTTTCCCGCCTGTTTGGTAGGCTTCGCGTCCTCGCGGTTTGTCGAGTTCGCTATAGTGCGTTGTTTACTCGACGCTGTAGTTCCCCAGCCATAAATCATGCTTTGTTAATGACCTGTCAGCGAAGCTCAGTTTAAGATCTTGGATTACTGGTCCACAAAGAAATGTCCAGTAATCCGCTAGTGAAATAAGTTTTCTTAAATTTTAACTCTTTTGTAGCCGCATCAAGGGCCTGTCGCTTAACAAAAGCGGTACCATGTACTCGTTAAATGGTTTCCTTAATTACTAACTGATCGTTTATTCCTAATTGTATCAACTTAGTTTGATTCAATTTATTTTAATTCAATTATATGAAAATCAAAATCCTCGTGTTCTCACGATTACATTCCATATAAGTTTCATATATCTGCGGTTATTATTTCATCCTTTAGACATTTAACATGATAACAATACAGGTCCTAATTAATTTATTATTTTAATTTATTAATCTAGGAGTCAGAGTGAAAGATTCTGCTTCAAATAAAAGCAACGGAAAAGCGAAGAGTGATCGCGTTGCAGTACATTCAACTCCGTGTAATTCTAACCTAAACACTTATGCAACACTTTCCACCAATTCTTCTGAGAACAAACTGAAAAGTTCTCGAAATAAGTTAGAGCAAATAGATGAAGGTACTGACATTCACATTCATTGTAAGAGAGCTCGTCTTCTGAAGAGGTTGCCTTGGGCAGGTACCACTACATTAACTAAGAATCGTGTGCCTTGGAATAAAAGCAAAGGAAAAGTGAAGAGTGATCGCGTTGCAGTACATTCAACTCCGTGTAATTCTAACCTAAACACTTATGCAACACTTTCCACCAATTCTTCTGAGAACAAACTGAAAAGTTCTCGAAATAAGTTAGAGCAAATAGATGAAGGTACTGACATTCACATTCATCGTTCGAGAGCTCGTCTTCTGAAGAGGTTGCCTTGGGCAGATACCACTACATTAACTAAGAATTGTGTGCCTTGGAATAAAAGCAAAGGAAAAGCGAAGAGTGGTCGCGTTGCAGTACATTCAACTCCGTGTAATTCTAACCTAAACACTTCTCGAAATAAGTTAGAGCAAATACACTGCTCAAAAAAATTAGGGGATATTGTAGAATAACCTATTAAGACTATGTTTTTTGGAAGAGTATTAGATGCAATCACTTTCTATTACTCCAATATAATGTAAATAAGAGTTTGAAGTTGTTACGTAACCTCGGTACCACACCAGAGGGCAGTGTCTCTACTGTTGATGTGAAAGGGTGGTGTGGGATGAATGTTTTGTTTCTGTTTTTAAATCCAGTCCAGTTTTCAGTTAGTGAATGACTTGCCTTAGGGACAGTGATGCCTCGACGTGATTTACCTGAACCAATGGCTTGGAGGGCCATAGGAAGGATGGAAGCTGGACAGACACAACAAGAGGTTGCACAAGCCATTGGGGTGTCTCAAAGTGTGATTTCCAGTCTTTGGAATCATTTTCAAAGAACATACTGTTCACAGAAGAGCCGGACAAGGATGACCGCTACCTCTTGTTAACAGCTCGTCGGAATAGACAGCAGAATGCAACTCAACTGCGAAATACACTTCAAACAGCAACAGGACGCAGGGTGTCAACTCAAACTGTCCCTAATCGACTGCATGGAAGTGGTCTCTATGCCCGTAGGCCAATGGTGTGTACCAGGTTAACTCCACAACACCGTAGAGATCTCAGAATCTGGGCGGAGGAACATCGTGGGTGGAGGCATGCTGAATGGAGATCAGTTCTTTTTTCGGATGAGTCGCGATTCAACATGGAATGTGATAGTCGGCGTGTATTCATCTGGAGAGAAAAAGGGACACGAAACAATCCAGCTTTTGTACGTGAAAGATCCCCATATGGTGGCGGTGGATTGATGGTGTAGGCAGGAGTCAGTAGTGGTGGATGTACGGACCTCTACGTTATCCAAGGTGGTACTTTGACTGCGGTAAAGTATAGAGATGAGATTCTCCGACCTTTTGTCGTGCCTTACGCTGATGCCATAGGTGATTTTCTTTTTATGGACGATAATGCACGATCCCACAGAGCTGGCTTGGTGGACGACATGCTGGAAGTGGAGGGTATCGAGCGTATGCAATGGCCTGCATCCTCCCCTGACTTAAATCCGATTGAGCATGTGTGGGATGCATTAGGTAGGTGCCTTGCAGGCAGACCAGCACCTCCCACAACTGTTCCAGAGCTGCACATTACTCTTATGGAAGAGTGGCCACGTATCCCCCAAGAACTCATTGCTAACCTCATTGCATCAATGCCATACAGGTGTGAGGCAGTGCTGGCCGTTCGAGGAGACCATAAACCATACTAAAGAAACATTTTCACCCATGTTTAATGTTGCTTTGTTTGTTTGCCATATTCCTAATCAGGATCTCTTTGATATCTGGTGTGGTACAGAGGTTACGTAATGACTTCAAACTCTTGTTGACATTCTTTTGGAGCAATAGAAAGTGACTGCATCTAATACTGATCCTAAAAACATAGTCTTAATAGGTTATTCAACAATATCCCCTAATTTTTTTGAGCAGTGTAGATGAAGGTACTGACATTCACATTCATTGTTCGAGAGCTCGTCTTCTGAAGAGGTTGCCTTGGGCAGGTACCACTACATTAACTAAGAATCGTGTGCCTTGGAATATAAGCAAAGGAAAAGTGAAGAGTGATCGCGTTGCAGTACATTCAACTCCTTGTAATTTTAACATAAACACTTATGCAACATTTTCCACCAATTCTTCTGAGAACAAACTGAAACGTTCTCGAAATAAGTTAGAGCAAATAGATGAAGGTACTGACATTCACATTCATCGTTCGAGAGCTCGTCTTCTGAAGAGGTTGCCTTGGGCAGGTACAACAATCGACGGTTAAGTGCAACTGGATTAGAAGATCTTCGTACATCGGGAGTATGTCTAATTGCGGTTGTGGACGGGTTAATATTTCCAACATTGCCTGGCAGCAGATTAGCCAATTTGAAGCTGATTGGTCGCCGGATACACGAAATGCTACACCTACATATAACAGCTAGCATCTGATTGGACACCTAACAGAAGTCATCCTGAGCCAACAAGAATCATCCTGTTGGGCATTCTGATATGCGACCGAGAGAGCTTAAGCTCACTCTGGCTGCTGGTGATCGGGCCTTAACGAGGAAAACGGTTATTCTTGCGACGGAGCCTGCCTGCCTGCGGACTACAGCTGCACCTGAGCAATTGTTCAAGATCGCCACGACAGGGTGGCAAACTCGCGAATAGTTGTAAAATCCCCTCTCCCTTATCCCGTCACTACATTTTGACGCTTCCCGTCAAGCCCCAGGCCTTATCCGATCCCGGGATAAGGACAGGGCAACTCCGGCCCCATCTTCTGCCATCTTACATGGCAAAAAACGGACCTAACCCTGATAACTTGGGCACGTACTATAAAAATAGCACTCCAATGGCCACCTCATACGATAATTTCATTGCCCCTAAAAACACTGCCAAGTCTTCCCAAGTGGAAGATAATTACCAGCCAATCCCCACTAATAATAGCTTTGAAATTCTAAACCAAACACCAGCAGAAAATAAAAACGAAAACACTGAAAATAACATAAACACTAACACTAATCCAAAGAAACCACCCCCTATAATAGCTGAAATTAAAGATGTTAAAGCCGAACTCTTCCCTGAAATAACTGGATCGCACTTCAAATCAGTAAATATGAAGTATAATAATCAGACACTGAAAATAACTACAACAAATGAAACATACCAACACGTAATACACAGACTCAATACCACACTTATGCCTATGGAACAGAACCCACTTACAAAGTAACAATGCCTACTGACATCACTGCCACTGAAGTCATGGGGGAAATCCAACAAAAAGAAGAAAACTTTTTAATTCTAAACGTCAGACAACTAGAAAAAACCACATACAATAATGGTGAAAGATACAAATCCCCTTTGGCTATCTGGATCCTAACATTTCAAAAAGTACCAGACATCGAAATAAAACTTAGACAACTCACGTCCCTCTTTCACATCTCTGTTAAACTAGAAACTTAAAGGCAATAACAGGAGCAATCCAATGCTACAGATGCCAAAACTTTGGACATATTGCTACCTACTGCACTAGAAACATTAAATGCGTCAAATGCTCAGGTCCACATAAAGTCCAAAATTGCACAATTAATGGCAATAAATGCGTAAACAGTAAAGGAAACCACGCTGCTAGTTATAGGGAATGTCCTGAGTACAAATAATACTTAAGCAGAACAAGGAACAACCCACAAATATCCAACGCAAGCAACGAATTTCCAGCACTAAGACCAATCATCCCATCCACTCCAGCTCCATGGGCTAGACCACAACCTTCAGCACCTTCCACAACTCCCCTCCTCCTCCCCCTCCCATTCCTACCAAATCTCCAGCCACTACACTCAATAACGACACAATAAACACACTAATAGAATTAATAAAGAAAATACTTGAAAATCCAGCCATATTAAACACTATAATGTCACTTCTAAACACTCTTACAAGCCACAGGCCTTAGATCAAATGACTCTATAAACTCAGTACTACTACAATGGACTGCCAATGAAAGACTGGAATTCGCCTTACTACTGCAAAAACTTAATATTGACATAGCAATCATTTCAGAAACCAAACTTTCAGATCAGACTATTTGGCGAATTCCCAACTATGACATTTACAAAAACCAAGGAACCAGAAATCACGGAGCAACGGCGGTGGCAGTTAAGTCAACCATCCAGCATTCTCCAATCATCATACAAGGTCTCACTGACATCCAACTAACTGCCATTCAACTGTACTGCAATCACACTACTACCACTCTTTTCATCCCTCCACGACTTAACCTACAACTACAAGAGCTAGACTCACTCACTAGGCACTCTGACAACTTCATTTTTGCTGGAGATTGCAATGCAAAAAATATTGCTTGGACGTGATTGGTCCGGATCAGCCTACTCATTATCGCTTACCAGGTGTACTAGACACACGTCTATACATCAACAACACTTTGAAAATACGAACTACAGACAACAATACTTATGCACAAGTCATAGACAGACCAAAATCTAACAATTTCAAATACTACACACACGCAAACGGAGAAAATCCAGCACTAAAAGCCAATCTTGAAGGCTTGCCTACAGAATTTTCCACAAGTGACATACTTACATATCTACAAAATCATAATTATCCAATAATTGCTATTAGAGAACTCACAAAACATAACTTTCAATGTGGAAACAGAGTTAAAACTCCCCTGCCGGTCTGGATTCTGACCTTCAAAAGAACAGAACATCTCAACGATAAACTTGACCAACTCAGTCACATAAGTTACATTAAAATACGATTGGAAAAATACGTGGGACTATCTGGAGTTACACAATGCTACAGATGCCAGGGCTTTGGGCATATAGCTCAGTTCTGTAATAGAACTGAGAGATGTGTCCGATGCTCTGGTATGCATAGACTGTCAGCTTGCACAAACAACACAATAAAATGCACAAATTGTAAAGGAGAACACACTGCAAGCTTCAGAGACTGCCCGGTATACAAAAAAACACATAGCTAGGCCACAACAATCTTCAACAGTAAGACCACAACAACCATTCAAAGCACCTGCACCTCAGCAAGTTATATATAGAACATCATGACCATTATCAGACAATTTAAGACCTACTGTCATCAGCAGATCCACTCAAAACACCACAACAGAAAGTCCTAATATAGACAGAATAAATTTCCCCCCACTAACTAGAAATATCACCATAGCAGATGCAGTGAGAAACTCAAGCAATAATAATAATACAAGAGAAGCTTTAATTTCACTAATTAAAAAAGTGTTAGAAAATCTACAGTTACTTAACACCATAATTTCTCTTCTCACTGCACTAACCCAAAATGGACCTTAAACCTAATAATATAATAAAACCATTGATATTCTTGGAATGGAATGCCAACGGAATAAGAAACGAAGCACTAGAATTTACTAACTTACTAACTAGACTGAACACAGACGTTGCCTTAATCTCAGAGACGAAACTAAAGAAACATATCACTTGGAGAATACCAAACTATGACATCTACAGAACTGACAGAGACAACAGACAAGGCGGCACAGCAGTAGTAGTTAAATCAACTATACAACATTCTCCTACAACTATTCACGGACTGACTAATATACAAATTACAGCAATAGACATATACTCATTGAACAGGACAACTACTATTGGAGCTATATACATACCGCCAGGAAACTCCTTAACTACTAGAGAACTAGATACACTAACTAAACATAACAACAACTTTTATTTGGAGGAGACTTTAATGCAAAAAGCCCAACATGGAACTCACGACTTACAAATGCAAAAGGCAGAACATTATTACAACACTCACTCGACAACTATTATCAAGTCACAGGACCTTTACAGCCAACTATCAGGGACATAGACAGGACGTACAGATATTTTTATCACAAAACCAAGACCTATCATAAACTATATTGACGTTCTTGATGAATTAAATTCTGACCACAGCCCAGTAATCATGGAAATTAACATACATCCCATAAGATCTGAGACTAGAAATTACTTTACTAGAACAACAAACTGGGCTTCATCCGACAAAAACTGAACGACAGTCTAACTCCAAATATTACGATAAACACTACAGAAGAATTAGACTTAGTCACTAAAACCTTTCAAGATACGCTCCTACAAACTTACAACTGTACTACTACTAGACTGACAAGAAAACAAGACACACATAACATTCCTGGACTAACTGCACTATTACAACAGAAAAGACAAATCAGAAGACAATGGCTACGTCTAAGAACACAGGAAGACAAACATCAACTAAATTTAATCTCCAAAAGAATAAAATTACATACAGAACCATAAAATTGAACAACTAAATAAAGAATTAATGACTGCAGTTGAGACAGACAAAACATGGAAAATAATTAACAATTTCACACACAGAGAGACGACTAGCAACAGACCCATACATGGTAGAAACGGACTACTATATCACGATCTAGACAAAGCAAATGCATTCGCAGAGACATTAGAAAACCAATTCAGATCAAGGACAAGGAACAACAATCAGGAACAGTTTCAAGCAAAAATTAGAAGACAAACAAGAACTTATTTAAACGCACCACGACATTTCATATACCAATTGCGACTACTAACGAAATTAAGAAAATTATCAACTCTTTAGACACAGACACTATCTCCTCTGGAAATAAAAATAGGAATACACTTACAATTGATTCATCAAATGACTCCTCTGATGTTTCGTCTAGCTTGTCATCCACTGACACTAATCCAGCTAACACTCCTACTACCTCAGCATCCACCCATGCCAAAATTTCCCCCTCCTTTACGGAAATTCTGAAAACACCTGAGATTAAAAAACGTACAATTGCAAACAGGAAGAAATCATTAAATTACTGAGGTCAAAAAACCGTTAGGCCTACAACGAGAAGCCATTGAGATATTCAAACATAAAAACAGTTTTAACAGAAAAGAATTATTAAAAACGAACAAAGTATGGATACCGGATCTAAAAAAACGCAAAATGCAAACCTCTACAAGAACAGTCCATTAGAAAATCAAACGGAAACCTCATTGATGTAATGGAAGTCCCTCTCGCTAACCTATCAGAAGGCAGATGTAACTTACGAAGGAACGGACCGCGGAGAGAACACGTCGCTCTGGACGGTATAAATAAGACAAGCTTGTGGGGCAGCAACACCCCCTGCACAATAATAGCTCCACAAGAAAACACACACTTCCCAGACAATGGCAATGCTCCAGACATCCTGGACATAGCCATACTAAAAAACACACAAACCCATATAACAATACACACAGAAAACGAACTCAACTCGGATCACCTCCCAGTGCTGCTAGAAGTCAAGGGCTCACTCTCCACCTCCGAACCCAGAACATACTACAAATACCATCTAGCACACTGGGAACAGTTCCAAGAAGACATATCGCATTCCGTCAAATTCAGGCCACTCTCCTCGAACAAAGATATAGAAGACTCAATAATACATAACACAGAAGTGATCAAAAACTCCATCCACCAGAACATCCCAGTCGGCAAGGTAAAATCAAAAAACATACCACTCCCACAGGAAATAATCAAACTCATCAAACAAAGAAACCAAATCAGGAGAGAATGGCAAAGACACCATTCCAATACACAACTCAAAACAGAACTAAACCGCCTGAAGAGGGAAATCCAAAAAGCTATCAGCGATCACACAAACCTCTCTTGGGACCAGAAACTTCAGACGATAAACAAATCGAACATGAAGGACCTCTGGACCCTAAACAGGATGATCAAAACACCCTTCAAACCACTCGCGCCACTAACCTCAGGGAACGTCACAGCGAACACAGTTGCGGAGAAGGCCACGCTAATGGCAAAAACTTTAGCAGAAACATTCACGCCTAACCCAGTTAGAAACTTCGAATTCAACGAAGAAACTAATGAAATAGTGACAAACTTCCTCCAGACAACACCACAAACATCAATAAAACACTGCACGCTCCCTGAACTAAAGTGGCAAATAAAGAACCTGAAAAACAAGAAAGCTCCAGGATTGGACAAAATCCAAAACATAGTTTTGAAAAAACCTCCAACTGTTGCTATACAATATATAGTCAACATAATAAATGCAATCCTTCAAACAGGCTACTTCCCACAGCAGTGGAAACTGGGCCACGTCCTCATGTTCCCTAAAGCAGGTAAGGATTTAAAAAATCCACTTAACTACCGGCCAATTACACTGCTTACTACGTTAAGCAAAATAACTGAAAAAATAATACTCAAACGTCTGAAGTCCAACCTGACAAATCAGAACAATCTGAGAGAGGAACTATGTGGATTCCGCCGCCACCACGACACTGTAGCTCAACTAATGCGTCACGTGGAAAACATAACCCGTGTATTCAACGAGCGCAAAACAACCATAGGGTTATACCTGGACATACAACAAGCATTTGATAAAGTCTGACACGTAGGACTAATTCGCAAACTAATCACGATAAACATCGATGATAGCCTAATCCACCTCATAGCCAACTACCTCAAAAACAGGTCCTTCAAAATAGTACTAGAAGACAACACGTCAAAAACGTACCCCATCAATAGCGGGGTACCACAAGGGAGTATATTTGCCCCGACGTTATTCAATATATTCATAAACGATCTCCCACACAACAACAAACACAACAACAGCAACATGTATATCTACGCCGATGACACACTCGTCTCGGGGCAGTCGACACAAGCACGATATGCTTGTAAACAAGTTCAGGAGAACATCGAACTAATAGAAGACTGGCTTATGAGGTGGTGTGTCAAGATAAATGCTGACAAGTGCCAAGGTATCATTTTCTCACGTCGACGCAAACACCAGCTACAACCCCCCACTCCACTGAGAATAGAGGGGCAACAAATACCATGGAGCAGCGAAGTGAAATATCTAGGAATAACCCTAGATAACAGATTATCCTTCGCAAAACACTTTGATACAGTGTTGTCAAAGGCAAGAGGCCAACTTGCATGCCTATTCCCACTAATTAACAAGAATAGTAAACTTCAAACTGCCATCAAGACAACACTGTATAAAAGCCTGCTCCGACCCATAATTACCTACGCATGCCCAGTCTGGGGACATGCGCCAATAAGACACATCACAAAACTCTACCAATTCCAAAACAGGGTACTGTACCTCGCCTCAAACCTTCCGAGGTACACACCCATAAGGACAGTAGAAAAATTACTAAACGTTGCCCCTCTACAAGAATTCATAGTTGATCAGGCATGTCGCTTCTTCCTGCGCTCAGAAGGACATGAAAATTCGCGTATAGCGAACCTGGGCCACTACGACATTCAAAAAGACAGACACAGAAGACCGACGAGCATCCTGCCTCCAATCTGGTCACGAGGTCCTGTGTCCAGCATGACATCTTCCCCCGCCGAGAAAGAAGACTCCACCGAACAGGGAAAAGTGAAGAGTGATAAGTGAAAAGTATCAAAAACACAAAACCGATACTCACATAAACACTTGTGATAGAGTTAATTTAAATTCAGTGCTAAATTTAGAAATTCACTCCCGCCGAGAAAGAAGACTCCGCAGAACAGTGAAAAATGAAAAGTGAAAAGTATCAAAAACACAAAACCGATAGTCACATAAACACTTGTGTTTAAGTTAAATTCAGTGCTAAATTTAGATAAAATAATTGAAAAAAGTGCAAAAAGTGAAAAACGAAAAACAAACATTCACCACAAACACTTGTATTAAATTTAAGTTAATAATATTTCATTGTTTTACTTTACATCCATGTTTTTGTGTACAGTGTATTAACTATTAGAAACTAATGTATTATCAGTGTATATATCATGTAATGTAAAAAACTATGTACAAATTGAAAGTTTATAAATAAAGAAAGCCCTGAGTTCCGATTTTGGCTACACTAAAACACCACTCTGCCATGGTTTTGGTGGTTTCCCATGGCAAGGTTTCTGATGGTTTCCTTGGCGCTAAGGTGAACACCGGAGTAGTCCCATTTGCTCCATCAGTTAATTCATATAATTCCTATCAAGCAGGGAAAGTGGACATTGGGAAGATTTCATTTCAATTTGGGACTGCAACCATTGCCTTCTCACCTCCTGCGGTTGCTGTCTTCGTGCCTCTTCGAGTGCGAACTTCAAAGGATCGACCATAATAAACACATCAGAAAAAATACTAAGTCCAAAAAACAACTCCAAAAAAATTTTCAAGTCGATCAATGTTCAACGGGAACATGGGACCTCTCACAGCAGGCCCTTCGCCCGCCAAAGTATTCCAAGCTGGCTGCAGCAGCTTGAGCATGGCAAGTACCAGTATGGGAGACCAGCAGGGAACACCATGTGCTGAGCTGTGATTGGCCGGCCAACAAAAATTTCACATCAACATTTATTGGAATTTATCGTAAAATCACGAATGAACCATAATATATAACATAACTTATTGCCATAAAAATAAAAAAATCTCATATTAACAGATCTAAATTATATTAACACTAAAAATAAAAATCGCGAAAACACAGCTCACCTCGCGGGACCAACCAGACACTCTGATTGGCCAGTGGAATACAACATCTAAACACTTGAATATAACTATTATAATATGAATCAACTTTCAGATTACAATTCTAGAATATAATACAACAAATAAACAATCAAATAAAATATATAAATCAACATTTTGAATATTTAGAACATTAAAAAACAGGTCGCGCTTTCGGACCATTCAGCGCCAAGCTGGACACGCGAAATTTCCCCGCTCACCTACATCAAAACGTATATAAACAAAATAAAGAGAACATTCAAGCATTAATTACCTTTGGAAAAGAATAAATTATCATATAAATGAAAATAAAATAAAATTCATAACGGGTACAACGCTGCTCCTGGTCAACAGCCAGTCATTCACATTCACACACTTTATATCTCTACTCGAAGGTAGACCGGGGCAAATGGACTCTGTCTAGAAACCCGGGACACCATACTTAGTGGGCCGAAGAAACTGCTCACCACCTGTCATTCTAATGACGGGTCGCAGGGCTTTTTCACTTTTATCTTTGTCTTTGTCTTGGCTTCACCAACCAAGAAGGGTCCCAGGTGGCCGTGAGTGCTAGCGTGTGTACGTTATGTGTGCTCTATCATAAACGACTTAAAAAATGGTATAAAATAAACATATAACAATGTAAACTAGTGTAAGTTATAGTTTAAGTTCTTCTGATTGTTTTGACATATAAAACTCTATAAAATGAATCAGGTACGCTCGTAAAAAGTTGATGTGAAAAATAGCATTATACAACATGGGTCATTAACCTATAAATAGTGTATGCGTGTGGTGTGAAATCGTAAACCTAGGCCATAATAGCTTCAATAATGTATTTAATGCTTCAACATACACGTAAGTACTTTAAAAATGCATAGTTTAATAAATATAAACAAATAAAATGCAGAACTCACTACGTATGAGCACGTGGCGCCATGTGCAGCCAGTACAATATCTGGCTCCATCGGGCTAAAAACATACTAAAATAAATAGCCAAGTGACTAAAGTAACTATTTACCCTCTTACTAATAATCCACATATAACTTTTATACAAGGTTTGTGCACATCTTAGTTGAAAATTCTTACTAATAAACATTGTTTAAGCTGTAAACTGTATAAGAGTTGTACAACTTAACATGGGAACCGTTATACAACCTTACCCCCTTGTATAAGCCTTATATAAGAAGTCAAAATGGCTGACGGTCTAATCAGCTGATTGATTTTTTGTGACGACGAGTGAACATTCGCTTAATTTGCACGCAAAATGGAATGTTATAATGATTTATTGTTGGATTTAGAAGACATTGATAATATTAATATTACACGTGGGAGGAAAATAAAACATTATAAAAGGCGTTTCGATCCATTTACGCTCGAAAATGGTGATTTTAAAAATAAATATAGATTTACGAAAGAATATGTTCATAAAATAGCTGATATTGTGAGAGAGGATTTGCAGTGTGATCCAAGAGGTGGATCAATAGATTACAAATTGCAAGTTCTATTAGCACTTCGCACTTGGGCAAGAAACGAAGTAAGTATTTTTCTGTTACCAGTAGGCCTATTTAGTTATCTCCATACATAAAAATTTTCTAACGTTACTGATATGCAAAACATATTTTTTTTGTCCAATACCACCAGGTTGTCTAACTTTCTGTTAGAATTGTAATCCATTTCTGAGATTGGGGCGCTTGGAAGACGGGGTTTGTGACCCTGGTGATATGATTTATGATAAATGACAATGAAGTACCTTAATCCTAAGCTTAACCTAAATTCCTGACAGATCTTTTAATGAAAAATTCCTATGATATGACCGAAAATCGAACCTAGGACCCCATAATCTGTAGTCAAAAGATCTGACACAAAACCATGAAGCTGGTATGCAATACATTGGTCTGAACTATAGTTTTATGATATACCATAACACATTCACACGACACTGTTGCACTCTTTACTTTCTCTGTTTCTACTATCATTTTATTACTATTTTTACAGTTTGTAACAATTCTTTAACAATTTTTTTACAATTATTAATATATTTATGTATGTATGTATTGCAAAATATAGTCTAATATTTATTTCTCAATGATAGTAAGTTCTACAGAACCGTAGCATGCATGTAAGATTTGCCAATAGATAGCAGTAATATATGTGGTACTGGTATGACCAGTCTTTGTAATAAATTCCCAAATAAACTAGAACCAAAATAGTACTGTTATTTTGTTAGGTTAAGAAGGGGTAACTTAGAGCACACAAAATTAGTTTATAGTTTATGATTTTAATTATATGTAAGTAAAAGGACAAATTAGGGGGAATTGTTCACTTTAACTTACCTGATATATTTTCAAAGTCCTATAGAACAATACTGCGCATGTGCCAGAGTTTATAGAGCCAGCGATAACCCACCATCGAACCACATCGATCATCATCTCTGGTTACAGGTAATTTGTTTACGTATTTAGATATATTTAAAATGTAATGAACCTAAAAGCTAACTAACTAACTCACACTTAACCTAATTCAATTACTCTAATCTAGGGTGGATCCCATGAAATCCCTCTTTTTTTCACTCCTTAATAATCGCAACCATCGATAACCCACTGGTTCCAACTATATAATATACTCTCTGGAGAAAATAGCAAGTCATCATCACAATATGTGTATTTGAATAAATACTTAAAAATTCTAAAATAAAGTTATAAAAATTGTTTTAAATATTTTAAAATATACAGAAGAAGAGTTATAATTCACAATAATAAATTGAAAAATCAAGAGTAAATATTTCTAAACGTGAGCCCAAATTAGTGTACATCCATTTCTTAGAAGCACTTGGGAATTTATTGTAAATATTGGTCATAACGGTTGTACAGATAGTGCTTACATCAATAAAGTTCATAAGCCATGTGCAAGCACGCTACAATTCTGCAGAACTTATAAAAATCTAAGTGAGGCATAAACTATAGTTTTTCCATACTTTGTTATCCAGATTCAAGATGATGCTTCCGACATTCATGGGGTTAGTCAACAATCAGTTTCTAATATCTGTCACAAAGTTGCTGTGGCCCTTGCCAGAAGAGCGCGGAATTATATTCAAATGCCTATTGCACTAGCAGAACAAGAGGAAGTGATATCCTCCTTCAGAAATATCTGCGGTTTCTGAAATGTGATTGGTGCCATTGACTGTACACATGTTATAATTAAAAAAGTATCAGGCGACACATCTCAATATTACATTAATCGGAAGGGATATTATTCTCTCAATGTTCAGGTAGTATGTGCTGCATCTCTCCGTATCAGAGATATTGTTGCACATTGGAAAGGCAGTACCCATGACAGTAGAATTTTTAGGGAGAGTAGAATCAAGCAGCGATTTGAAGCTGGAGAGTTCAGAGGCCGGCTTTTGGGAGACTCCGGTTATGCTTGTACCGCATACTTGTTTACACCTGTGCTGAATCCTAACACCGAAAAGGAGCAAAGTTACAACAGAGCACATATCCGTACAAGAAATGTTGTAGAGAGATGTTTTGGAGTATGGAAGCAGAGGTTTCGATGTTTATTGAAGGGCTTCTTCGGACGGAGCCTGCCGGCCGACACAGCGACCTCCCTGAGCAATTGACCGTCAGCGATTATTGAGCTAACCTATACTGTCTGACGGCAATTTTTCCCTATTCCCTTCCCTGAACACGGAGCACGGCTTCACCATCTCCCAACTCCATCGGCCCCAAGCCTTGCTCGAACCCGGGGAAAGGATAGGGCACCTCCAGCCCCGGTGACCTCCATAAATGGTAAAATTTGGACCACCATACCCGGTACCAGAAAATCCATCAACCATGGCGGAGGTACATACTGGTGTCTCCAGCGACAATGAAGGGTTTATTACGCCAAAGAATACGGTACGACAAACGTTTGCCTCCCCTAACACTGCGCCAACAATAACAATTGAAAATAGATACAACGCCCTCCAAACAGAAAACACAGAAACCTCAATAAACGCACCTACGGCTATCCCTCCATCTAAAGCTACCATAAAAACAATACATGCCGAATGCCTAGCCGCAAATGCACATATTCTAAAAGAGCTGATAGGTACACATGCGTCAAGCATAGACATTCGGTATGGCAACAACATGCTAGTTATAAAAACCAAAAATGATGAATCATTCACACATGTTACAAACGTACTCACACAAAAACAAGTCAAACGCCAAACATTAAATTCTGGCAACACACTTGAAAACATAACACTGAAAGGTCTCCCTCCCAACTTCACCTGCGGGGAAATAAGGGCTGAACTGGAGGGCCTAGACTTCCCAGTCAGTCATATACAACAGATAATAAGGAACACAACTCACGAAGGCAAAAAAAATCCCAACTCCTCTGCCTCTCTGGGTAATTACTCTTCGCAAGGAGGGTAACTACCTAGACATTCACAAGCTCACCTTGCTATCTTACGTCAAAGTCAAAATTTGTAAATGAGGGCATACAAGGAGTAAGGCAATGCTTCAACTGCCAGGACTTTGGTCACATAGCATCGCTATGCACCAAACAGCCTAAATGCGTCAAGTGTGGGGAAACGCACGCATTAAGAAACTGCCCCAACGAGCACTTAAAATGTGCAAACTGTCATCAAACACACCCAGCCAGCTACAGACAGTGTCCGATCTTCCAAGTAAAGACACAACAATATATAGCAAGACAAGCCCCACCCTCATTGCCACAGCCTGCCCAATCAACACGCAGATCCTTCACAACCAGATCCTGGAACATGTATCAAGTCCAACAGCCTCCATCCTAAAACTATACACAGAATTTCCCACCTCTCATCCCTAATGCTATTACACAACAATCAGAACAAGTAAATTCTAACAATACTCAGGACACATATAATTCCAATGGCCTGGAAGGGCTATTGAAATTATTGAGCACACCAAACTTTGCCACAATTATAAACCTCCTGATGAAATTAGCAGAAAAACCTGAGCTGCTAAATAGAAATCTGTGCCTGTTAGTAATTATCTGGAGTACTTTATTTTGGATTATTTGGAGATGTTTAGTATGGCAGTGTGCTGTGTGTTCCCAGGCCGGACTAACATTATAGTATATTTATTTAACTTCCAGTATATATTTAATTAATTATAGTAGGATGTAAAATGCATTTCTAATCTTATAAATGTTGTAGTATTGTGGCTTGTCAGTGTCCAAGATTTGAGGAGAGGTTAGGTCTGTGATAGTTTTAGTGCAATTAACATTTTTAGGTCAGTGATGTGCTGTTCTAAGGTGAGTTTCCTGCCTAGATACACGCCTAGGTATTTAACTGCATGAATTGGAATGTTTTCTTTAAGTTTCTTGGTGAAGCATCTTACTATTTCCCATATGCTGTTTTCATATATTGCAGTATTCAGTGTGGTGTCCAGTTTGTCGGGCTTGTGTTTTTGTATTAGTGACTTCTTCTGGTTAGAAAGTTTAGTTGTTGTTTTTCTTGATGTTTATCAATTAATGCATTTAGAAATTTCCAAGAAACATGATTTGGCATGGAGGTTCGTTGATCTACTAACAGATGGAGAAGGAAGCATTGAATCTCTCTCCATGGTGTGACAGGCCTAGAGGACCTCCCATCCATGTGATTAATATGGTCGATTCTCCTGCTGTTACAGCTGGTTTTCTCAACCTGGAGTCGCTACTTATTGAAGTTACCCAATTGCCAACAATGCTGAGTGGGCACCAGTCCCATACTGTAAGAAATTCCATGAGGGTTTCTTCCCCATGGAGACCCGAACCTGTACAAGTCCCGTGGCTCTGTGCCAAGGCCTGGGACACATACTGGATTACCATTGACAAAACAACAACCAAGTACAAACTGAAGATGGAGGATTATTAGTTTCTCCAAAACCTGTCTTATAATGTGAAGTGTAATTTTAATGAGACCTAAGTTGAGTTCCTAAATTCACACACATGTATTGCATACTACTTTTCGAACGATGTGTATTAATATTAATTAAAATGTAGTAATATATAAATTGAAATATTTAATATAAATGATTACTATAAGAGAGGAATGGTTGAAAGTTGTTGAACTTGCTACACATTTAGTTTATTTTCTATATTAGTATTTGATTTTCTTTTATTTGCATAGCAATTCATTTACAATTATATTCCTTGGTGTGGCAAAGAGGACTAATCTAGAAGCTCATTGTCATTACTATCTTCATATAGATTAAATTGATCTATTTTTTACCTGGATATATCTTCCTGACTCAATTTTGCATTAAAGTCTCCTAAGATAATTTTCATACATCATGGAAGCCCATAAAATACACACAGTAATTCATCATAAAACCCGTCCTTATTTTCTGTGGGATGTACTTTTACTATTGCACAATCATTCCATTTACCCTTTAAAATTGTGTATGATAACCACAAACCAGAAGTGAAGGCATTAAAAAATCATTAGATTAGGTAGTCAAAAAGACATTATAAATAGCTATAAAGGCAATTAGAAAAATCTTGCACTAGACCCCTTTATTTAATAGATTAATTTGAAGCGCTGCAGAGATCCATGTCCCCTATCGCATTGTGACAGGTGGGGGGGCAGAGGTACAGCAGGTACAATGGATTTAAATGTCACTATTTTTAATGAGGCGTTCACAAAGATCTTCTCAAATACCCGTAATCTCCTTTTCTCCCTTAAAGTAAGCGTCCATGTTTTGCATCACTTAATGTAACTGGTAGGATAATAGTTTTATATATTTTCAGTTTAACATTTTTTTAAAGGAGTTGGGACGTCAAGAATCGCTGTAATGCATAACAACACATTATTTCCAGAACTGAGCCTATGTTTAATTTCTTTGTGCATTTCATTCCTGTTTGCGATTATTGTTCTTAGGTATTTGAATTCAGCCACTTCCTCAAAATTTCCCTCATTTGTCATTAGCTGTCTATTTCTATTATATAATGTATTTCTGGGTGTGAACATATATTTAGTTTTATTGATATTTACTTCCAGTCCCAATTTCTTAGTGTTACCCAATAGTCTGAATTTGATGGCATGCTCTAGTACAAAATTAAATAGTAGAGGAGATAGTGCATCTCCTTGCTTCAACCCATTCTGGATTTCAAATGTATCTGAAAATTGTTTGCCTACATGCACCCTACTCTTTGTGCTATTTAGACACATTCGTATAAGTATAACTTTTTAGGAATTCCAAACTCCAGCAGGATACTATATAACTTCTCCCTCTTAATTGAATCATATGCATTTCTGATGTCTACGTATAGTTGGTGTACAGTACCATTATATTCCCATTTACTTTCTAAAATCTGTCTTATACTAAAAATCTGATCTGTTGTAGACCCATTTCTTCTAATCCACATTGACGATCTCCTAGAATGTCATCAATATAGGGAATTAGTCGTAGCAAAGAGAATAATTATGAACTGACTGAATAACAAACTGAATTAAAACAGGTGAGATCTAGCTTGTTTATAATCAAATGTGTAAATATTACTTCGTATGTGTGTCTGTCTGAGTGATCTGAGAGTTGGTTTCCCTTCGCATTGGCATGTCTAGAGTTCCAAACTTGGTGTTTTGCATTAAAATCTCTTCCTATTATAAATTTATCGTATTGTGTTATAATGTCTAATTCGCGGTCCAATAAGTTCTTGTTAGGAGAGATGTAGAGGGCTCCGATTGTGGTTTTAGTGTTGTTATGCTATATTTCTATAGCTGTAATTTCTATATTAGACATTCCATTTATAACGAGGGGTGTATGGTTTATGGTATTCTTTATTATTACGGCTGTACCTCCTCTCCCGCGTGTGGGAGAGTCGGTTCGGTAGATGTCGTAGCCTGCGATTCTCCATGTGGTTTCAGATCTCAGTTTTGTTTCTGCTATGAATGATATGTCTATTTGTTGTGTTCTGAGGAAGTGTGAGAATTCTAAAGCTTCCCTAAGAATGCTATTTGTGTTCCACTCTAGGATTCGTAGTGGTTTGTGTAGGCGCCTATGGTCCCTTTGTGAATGATTTGACAAGTGTCACTATTGTGTTTAGCAGATCTGGGTTTTCTGCTAGTTTCATAAGTAAGTTTATTATTGTGGCAAAGTTGGGTGTGCTCAATAATTTCAATAGCCCTTCAGGTGATTGGAATTATTTGTGTCCTGTATGTTCGTGTTTATTTGTTCTGGCTGTTGTGTACTCGTGTTTTGGATGAGAGGTGGGAAGTTCTGGGCACAGTTGTTGGATAGAGGCTGCTGGACTTGGTTGATGTTCCAGGATCTGGTAGTGAACGATCTGCATGCTGTGGCAGTGGGGCTTGTTTGGCTACATATTGCTGCGTCTCATCTGCTTGCGTGTACTCGACTAGGCAACTGCTTATAGAAAGGTACAGTTACAGCACTGGCTACTAGAGCTTCGAGATATTCCCGGCGACCTTGGTTCTATTACTGCGTCGGTTTTCAAGCTTCGACGGTGGGAGCATACCTCTACTGCGATCTCAGCAGCTATTCGACACCCACGTGGACTGCTTCATCGTAGTAAAAGAGCTAATCGTATTGAAACATATACGGCACAATATCAGGTCAGGCAACATCAGAGGTAAGTTAGCTAGGCTTCCTACTACACCTCCCTTAACACGGCGCACGGCGTCACCTACTCCTGACATCCCGTCAATCCCCAGGACTTATAAGGACAGGGAAACTCCGGCCCCGTCAACCATTGTCAAACAAATGCCAAAACCTGAAGATCCTAGTACCTCAAATCACGGCAAAATGAATTCTGAAGACGACGACTTCACTCACCCTTCTAGGAGACATACTAGCCAACCAGTGGAACCAACTAACATAGAACCACTTACGACCAATAATACATTCGAGTCACTCACTGACGCACCCCAAAAAGCTGACTTGAATACTAATTCTCAACCTCGGGCACCACCAAATACTAGGAAACCACCCCCAATCATAGCAGAGATCACCATCATAAATGCTAAGCAACTTACAGAAATAACTGGGAATCACAAAAACCAAATCCAAATGAAATATACTAACAACTCCCTAAAAATCAACTCAGGAAATACTGAAGCATTCGAACACGTAAAGAAAACCTTGGAACAAAAGAAAATCCCTTACCACACTTATGCACATGGGCTTAACCCTACATTTAAAATTACACTCAAGGGACTTCCCAAAGTAATCACCAGCACAGAAATCCTAGACGAATTGAAAATCCAAAACCTCCCAATAGAACATGTTAGGCAAATTTTCAAAACAACATACAATAGTGGAGTCCCAACGAAAGAACCAGTGCCAGTCTGGATCCTAACATTCCAAAAAACCCCAGACATCCAAGAACAACTCAGGCAATTGACCAGCTTATTCTACATTTCAGTAAAACTTGAAGACTACAAGGGCATTCCAGGAGTGCTTCAAATGTCAAAAGTTTGGACATGTATCCCACTACTGCACCCGCACTGACAAATGTGTAAAATGTTCTGGACCTCACAAGTCCAAAGACTGCAACACACAAGTAATTCAATGCGCAAACTGCAATGACCAACATACAGCCAAATACAGGGAATGCCCAGAATACAGGAAATACCAACTAAGACCAACAACACTTAAAACTCAGACTCCAACCCCAACTCGACCTATTGTAAACATCCCTCCTCCACCCCACCTACAAGACCACCACCCTCACCAGCACCCACCATAAATCCATGGAGTCTCCCATCCATTCCTCAAGCCCTCTTCCCAGGGGAAACCCAGAACCCCGAGGCCACTCCACAGACTACAAATGACACAATAGATACTTTAATAAATCTCGTTAAAAACATACTTGAGAACCCAACACTATTAAGTACAGTGATCTCACTGTTAACTACATTGACACAGACACATGGCCACTAGACGCACTACCTTACTTAAACCTCTGCTTATTCTGGAGTGGAACGCGGATAGTATTCGCAACGACGCTCTGGAATTTGCAGAACTACTAACCAAATTAGACGTAGACATTGCCCTAATATTGAAGAAGTGGCCGGGGAGGACACTGACATTAAGTCAATGGAAATAGCCCAGAAAATCGGTGTTGATCTCAATATTACTGACATTGACAGGAGCCATCGTGTTGGTGTACGAAGAGAAGATAGGCCGCGCCCTATTATTATAAAATTTACTAGTTACCGCAAAAGAAGAGAGATGTTCATAAATAAGAAACAACTCAAGGGATCGGGTATAACAATCCGAGAAGACTTGACAAGAATGCGCCACCAACTATTGAAAGACACTATTGATAAGTTTGGTGTACGCAATGTCTGGACATTGGACGGTGTTATATTCGCTAAGGTTGGTTGAATCAAAGAAGCGTATCACCAGTGCTAGTGACCTGTGTTAATTTAAGCCTTTAGCGTATTATAGGGTATGTTTTTTTTATAACATATAATTTAAAAACTATTTAATTATTCTATATCTTATTTTTAATATATATCAACTTTTTTTTCAATAATTCTTAAATTAAAAATTAAGCTATAGCAATTTCTCTAGGCTAATTAGGTTAACATTTACTTTATTTTCTTAGAATAGTCCAATTGATTCTATTATTACTAATATTTATTTTTCTCTGCTCCTAATAGTGTGTTAATTCAGTTAAAATTTTCATTATTTGTAAAAGTTGGTACAATTGATCTTCCAAGTTTTAGTCAAATATTTGAAGTCCCTGACCTGCTTTCAACACGACCATCCCCCAGGCAAATTCCTACCCTTTCTTCAAATGACAATGCCAATGAATCCTCACATTCTTCTCACCCCACCACTGCCTACCTGCTAAAAGAATGTTTTTCTCCTCGTTCAACTACTCTTAAAATCGCCCATATTAATGCTCAAAGCATTCTGCCTCACATTCATGAAATTCGACATTTATTTTCCGAGATTTCTCTGCATGCGATCTTAATATCTGAGTCCTGGCTTAAACCTTCCCTTCACTCCTCACTTGTTGATATTGACGGGTACACCCTCTGTCGCAATGATAGACTAGGGAAAAAGGTGGGGGAGTTGCGATGTATATCAAATCGAACTTAGAGCCCAAAGTCATTCTTCACTCCTCCCCTGATTACAATGCACGACCAGAATTCCTCTTCATTGAAATTTCAGCTAGTTTACAGAGATGTCTCCTGTGTGTGGTGTACAAACCTCCGAAACTAGACTATCTTAGTGACATAGAAACACCCTTATTAAGTTTACTGCCGCATTATCAGCATGTTATAGTAATGGGCGACTTTAACTCTAACTACTTTTACTTTCTTCCTCATCTTCATCATCAGAACTACTGGCATTATTTCACGCATGCAATATGTATGTCTTGCCTTTACAAACCAACTCATCACACATCGACGACTGATACATTAATAGACATCATAGCCACGACAAATTCACAGAAAATTATAAACTACGGACAAATATCTGCCCCCGGCATATCAGCCCATGACGTCATATATATCGAATACTCTCTCCAGTGTCCTAGGACTCGTCCTAAATTATTAACGTATCGAAATTTAAAAAATATTAACCAGCAAGCTCTAATTGCAGACGCTATCGACATGCCGTGGCATGATATTTGGACCCTATTCACAATTGACGAAAAATTGCTTAAATTTAACAATATGATATTAGAACTTTACGACAAACATGCCCCCTTGAAGACTAGACGAATTACTAAATCCCCAGCTCCCTGGATGTCCCACGAAATTCGACTACTGATGGCTGAGAGGGATGCTGCTTTTCGAAAATATAGACGGGACAAAAGTGACGCTAACTTAAGACAATATAAGACATTAAGAAACAAAACGAATCAAAGCATTAGGAACGCTAAGTTGCGGTATGCTCATAGTCTCATTGATCCAAACACAAAGGCAAGTGATATGTGGAAACGTATTAGATCAATGGGCCTACGGCAGCCGACAACCAAAGGAGAGAGCATTAACATATCACTGGACAATCTAAACCAACATTTCACATCATATGCCACACTTAACATAAACACTACGACCAAACAACAAACTATAGATGAGCTCCTATCCACACCTACTCCTTCCCGAGAAAAATTCTTCTTTTCCTATATAATGCCAATCGACGTTAAACTATCCCTGGACCGCATTAGAACTAAAACACAAGGTATAGACAATATAAGTATCGACTTTTTAAAGAAAATACTCCATGTCATACTCCCAACTGTAACCCATATATTCAATGCCTCAATTATGACCTCAACTTACCCCGAACTCTGGAAAAAAGCTATAGTCAGACCAATCCCTAAAATTAAATTACCTGTAACACCAAACGACTTTAGACCAATCAGCATCCTCCCAGTCCTATCTAAGGCCTTGGAGCGCATAGTTCATGAACAATTAACTGATTACCTTAACACTCATAACATACTCGACCCATACCAATCAGGTTTTAGGACAGGCCATAGTACGGCAACCGCACTTCTTAAAGTTACCGAAGATACGCGTGAAGCAATGGACAGTGGCCACATGACAATATTTACACTCTTGGACTTCAGCAAAGCTTTCGACACTGCTGACACTGACATATTAATAGCAAAATTACGCGCTCTGAATCTTTCGGACAATGCTGTTAACTGGCTTGGATCCTATCTTCATGGTCGCCAGCAATGTGTATCCAATGCAGAACTTTCCTCATCCTGGCTATCACTGAAAGGTGGCGTCCAACAAGGTTCAGTGTTAGGACCACTTCTGTTCTCTATCTATGTTAACGATATATCCACTAGACTTACCTATTGTCGATATCACCTATATGCTGACGATTTGCAAATTTACATTCACTCCCATCCTGACGATGTACATGACACACTAGACAAATTAAATAGTGACCTAGACTCAATTTCCCAATGGTCGAAGAAACATGGACTTAATCTAAATACTGACAAGACACAGTGCATAATTATAGGACATCGGCGAATCCAAAGCATTATAAATTACGAAAATATCCCTACCATTCTCCTAAATGACAAAAATATCCCCTACAGCTCAGTAGTAAAAAATCTGGGTATCTATATGGACCAACACCTAGACTGGAAAATCCAGGTGAATAATACCTGCAAGAAAGTGTTCTCAATTCTTCACTCCCTAAATAGTTTTAAAAACTTCCTTCCTACAAAATTAAAACAAATACTTGTACAGACTCTTATAATGCCACACTTGGACTACTGCGACATATTACTGACTAATCTTACAACTGATCTATCTGACAGACTACAGCGTGCTCATAATGCGTGAATTCGATTTATATTCAATCTCCGTCGTTATGACCACGTGTCTCCTTCATTTCAGGCCTTATCATGGCTACGCCTAAATGACAGAAGAACATTACATTCACATACCTTACTATTCCAAATTCTGCACACATATTTACCACTATTTAACATTATTTAACAACACGTTTTCAACATTTATCGGCTCATCACAATTTAGGAACAAGATCACAAGACTCTTCTTTACTTTTGATACCACAACACAGGACCTGTCTGTACTCTGAATCTTACACAATATCTATGGCTAGAGCATGGAACTCACTTCCCAGTCATGTCAGGGACTGTCAATCGCTATCATTATTTAAATCCAAATTAACTGATATCTTAAGTTCGACACAATGAAAACATTAACTACATAACAACTATATAGAGCATTCTATTAATAATCATGTAGGAAGCTACTTACTTTATTTTATATCATTTTAATTTTATTATATTCTATGTTTTTGTTAGCATTAGCTAGTATTAGATCCATCATCATTGTATTTTGTTTAGTCTGTATTTTAATATCTTAAAATTGTAATATGTACGTAATTTTTGTATAATTTTACTATTCGCTGGTTGAGTGGAAGAGAAGGCCTTATGGCCTTAACTCTGCCAGCTAAAATAAATCATATTATTATTATTATTAATAGCCGAAACTAAACTACCTGACGTCCGACAATGGAAAATCACTAACTATACCATATACAGAACTCAAGGACCAACAACAGATGGACACTTTGGAGGAACAGCTGTGGTGATCAAATCCACTATCAGCCACTCCCCCACCATTATCCAAGGACTGACTAACATACAAACTACTGCAATCACTATCCACAACTCTGACACAGCCATCACCATAGGTGCTGTATACATACCACCAACTAAAGACCTACTACGAACAGACCTAGACGCACTAACTGGACACACTCCAAACTTCATATTCGGAGGAGACTTCAATGCCAAAAGCCAAGCGTGGAACTCTACCAGAGCCAACAACAAGGGACACACACTATTACAACACTCAGAAGACAACAACTACGAAGTCATCGGACCAACACTTCCCACTCACTATCACTACCAAGGACATCTACCAGACGTACTTGACATCTATATAATGAAACCCAGACTACACACAAACTACATAGATGTCCTAGACGAATTGAACTCTGACCACAATCCAGTTCTAATCGAAATAGACTTTCATCCTCATAAAAATTCAACTACAAACTACATAAAACAAACCACGAACTGGGCTGTCTACAGATAACTACTAACAGACTCACTAACACCTAATATCAAAATAGAAAACACTCAAGAACTTGACATAGCCACTGAGACCTTCCAACATACTATATACCAAACTTATAAACACTGCACTACGACCGAAAAAACCAAACGTTACACCAATGCAGACATACCAGGACTTCAAGAACTGATAAGACTAAAACGACAAGCACGCAAAAGATGGCAAAGGCACAGGCACTTACATGACAAACAGCACCTAAACTTACTAGGCCGACAAATCCAATCACTAATACAGAAACATAAACGAGACAAACTTGACGCTGAACTGAATACCGCAGTAACAGAAAACGATAACTGGAACATATTTCAAAAATTTACTAGAAAACGAAATTCAAGAAACCACCCAATTCATGGACTAAATGGACTTGTGTACGAAGACGCAGACAAAGCGGAAGCGATCGCACAAACTTACGAAAATCAATTCAGATCCCGCACCAATGACCTAACACACGAACGCTTCCACTCTAGAATAAGAAGACAAACGCAACAATACGTACGCATCCCACCAACTACTGACATACCTCTTGCCACGCCACCCGAAATTAAAAGAATCATAATGAAATTTCCCAACAATAAAGCACCTGGACACGACTATCACCTACTACACTTAAACAACTGCCAAGAAAAGGACTTGTACACTTAACCAAAATCTACAACTCTGCACTTATCCTGCGACATTTCCCAACTTCATTCAAACACGCCGACATCATAACTATCCTAAAACCAAATAAAAATCCAACCTTCCCTCAAAACTATCGCCCCATAATCCTCCTGGACCACGCAGGAAAAGTGCTAGAGAAAATTATATTTAATAGACTCCAAACTCACTTAACAGACAAACTTCCCAACTCACAATTCGGTTTTCGACCTGCACACTCAACGACATTACAACTACTAAGACTAACAAACGACATCACCCAAGGTTATCTAAACAGAGAACACACTACTGCTGTATTCTTTGACGTTGAAAAGGCCTTCGACTCCGTGTGGCACATGGGTCTCCTTCACAAAATTACTCTACTAGACCTCCCAGAATCACTCATTCACTTACTTCACTCCTTTTTAAAAACTAGACTATTTCGAGTAATAATCAACAGAAACAATTCAGACTGGCACCCAATAAACACAAAAAGAAGGTTAGGGTGAGTTTCCTAGTTAACTATTATTACACTTATTATACTTTTCGAAAACGGCGGGAGACCGTAACGGGACACTGGGCCTAATACTTAAAAGGATGATGATGATGATGACTATTATTAGTTGAAGCTAAACTATATTTGTACATGGGGTTTTTTGTTAAGAATAGCATATGAATTATTCAGAATGGTACTCAACATTTATTACTATTTAGGCATGTTAAGCATGGTAGGCCTACATTTATTAAATTCATTAAATGCTGTACATATAATGTACTAATTCAATGATACTCATATTTTACAAAAGTGAAACATTGAAGGCTGGGATAACTCACTATGGTTTTCCATACAACATTCTTATGGCATTGTTGCACTACATATTTCTTCCATTTTTATTAACATTTTGTAGTACCATATCTATAGCAATGAGCAATATGCTGCACAATAATCTACCTATCCATCTAGTATCAAATAAGATCTGATGTTCTTCTCAAAACATGTTCCAGAACAGAATAATTATATACTCGTATACCACAGTAAGCCAAGTTTTATCCTTATTTGCTTTTATCATTATAATTGTGTATTTTAGTTTTCCTATAAATAATTATTTTTGTTGAGTCATAATATTGTGAACTGTACTAAAAAGTAACCTGAAATATCAATTGCAGAATATAACATTTGAAAAAGAATTGTGATGAAATTTATTTGGATAGTTTTACCATGAAAATAATTTGAAATTTTAGCAGTTTAGTAGAATTATAGGAATTAAACTTAAAATAAAAATGCTAGCTCTAACCTCAAACTATTCCACCAGGTGGAATTACTCAACTTACATTAGTTTGGCAGCATGAGATGTAATCAAAGTTAATCAAGAACTATCAAAACATTTGGAAAAGTGTGGCACATTCTAATGAGTGACAGATGTGTGCTACACTTTTATATGATTTTAACATGTGCAGAATAATATAAAACATTCAGGCTACAAAATGACTAAGCATCATCCCCGCATAACATAAATGATTGATGTACTATGTTGATTGCACAGCCTAAAATTTAATTATTGATAAAATAACAGTTTCTGCTGTATACATTATGTTGGCTATTATGCTATACAAGTGCAACCATTTTATGTTCCTTCTTTTTTTTTTCAGAAATCAGGCAGTTTCACCTATTAATCAGCTGCTTCTAGCTTTGTGCTACTGCAACTGGCAGTGATCAATTAATTGTTGCTGATTATGCAGGAGTCAGCAAATCAACAGCCTCAAGAATCGTCCACCGAGGCAGTTGTGCGATAGCAAATTTGCGACTTCAATTCATAAGTTTACCGCAGACAGCAAATTTGATTCTAGAAAACCCATCGAGTTCCTATCGAGTAGCTGGATTTCCAAAGGCTATCGGTGCAATGGACTGCACACATATAAGAATAAGATCTCCTGGGGGCGATGATACAGAATGATTCAGGAATCGGAAAGGGTATTTCTCTTTAAATGTCCAGGCCACTTGCAATACTAATATGGAATTCTGTGACATTGTTGCTAGATGGCCTGGAAGCAGCCATGACAGCACAATATTTAATAATCGTGTTCAAAGAGCAAGATCTGAAGAGGGTTTATATGGAGATTCAGTTCTGCTCGTTGATGCAGGATATCCATGTAGGTCATATTTGATGCCTCCATTAGTTGCCCCTGCTTCGTTAGCATAGAATCTTTACAATGAATCTCAGATCAGAACAAGAAATGTTGTTGAGAGACTCTTCGGTTCTTGGAAGTGATACTTTCCAGTACTTGCTATTGGGATAAATGTAAAATTGGATAATGCATTTCCTATCATAGTGGCCACTGCTGTTCCGAATAACATTTTAAGACGTGCTGATGAGGAATTGCCTCAGGATGACCCTAATGATTTTTATGGAGTCAATGCTGCTGTAAGGCAGAGGCTCATCAATCAATATTTTCATAGCCTCATAGAGTAGATACGGTAATCATTTATTAATAAAGTGGGTCTGTTGAGTTTCAATATTTTTGCATATTATGTTCAACTTGGTACTGTGCAAGCATAATGATACATTTTATTTTACTATATACATATATAAACATGTCCAAAAGAACTCAACGATTTATGGGGTAAGATGAACTGACCCGCCTTATTTATTAAGAAGAACCTGGTAACATTACTTCATATTTTAATTAATTAATTTCACTTTTCATTTGGTTTACTTTAATAAGGGGCAGTTTCACTAAAGGGAATCACATTATATTAAATTTGGTTCAAATTAATCCCAACATTTTATTTGTGCCATATTGTAATCTTTCATGTCCCATGCCGTAGCCAAGAGGTTAAGGTAAAAGAGGCCTTGGTGCAGAGCTATGGGACTTGGACTTGTTTGGGTCTCCATGGAGGAAGATATTTTCTCAATGGATTTTCAGCCAGTACGGGATAGGTGTCCATTCCACATCTAGAGGAATTTGGGTACTGCAATAAGTAGCAGTTCCAGGTTGAGAAAAGCAGCTGTAACGGCTGGGGGACCTGACATGCTAACATCACGTCACTCCTACACTGGCCTGTCATTAACACACGTAGATGTTAAGCCAGCAGCTGGCTTTAACCCAAGGGCCTTATACTCTTGTCATACCGCAAAGTTTTCTCTCTCTTTTTTTTTGCAATTTGTGTTTTTTGATTAGTAATTCCTAAGAAAAGATTGTGTAATTTTAAATTAAACATACAAAATAAAATGTAACATTGGAAGAGCGGTTCTGAGACATGAGAGTACAAAGTGTATCAGAAATATGTTATGGGGTCATTTAAAAGAGAAGGGGTTAATTCCTAAAAACTGCAAGATATCAACCTGCAGAAAATTGCAATCGAGAACAAAATGTATGATATTCCAGAAAGTATGCACAAAAGGATATTTTCAATGATGATGAAACGGGTTTGATTTTAGTGTCTTGCCTAGCAAAACTCTGGCATTTAAAAGGGACAGATACCACGGAGGGAAACATAGCAAGATGTGATTCACAGTTATCTTGGGAGCCAATGCTGATGGTTGTAAAAAACTTCAGCCATTTATTATTGGAAAATCCTAAAAGCATCGCTCCTTCAAGAATGTTCGGTCCCTGCCTACCAAA
The DNA here is from genome assembly GCA_030220185.1 of Diploptera punctata. NCBI lineage: Eukaryota > Metazoa > Arthropoda > Insecta > Blattodea > Blaberidae > Diploptera > Diploptera punctata. The sequence continues at coordinate 503,574 of JASPKZ010007967.1, read as the reverse complement.
TGATTCAAATGTGGAAGTGTGGATGACTTCTAATTACTTTCGGCGGCAACTAACTGCTCTTGATGCAAAAAATAGGTGCACAGAATACAAAAATTCTTCTTTTCATCGGTCGCTGTCCTGCACATCTCACATATATTCATCTAAGAAATATGCAATTAGAATTCCTGCCAGCTAATTGAACGAACAAGTTGCAGCCACTGGATTTGGGGTTTATTCGCGCCATCAAGTCATTATATAGTAACAGCTTGGTCTTGGGAACATTATGTATGATGCTAGGATTCTGTATTCAACCTTAATTGTAGGGATTCAAGGTGGCAATTTCTAAAGAATCTCTCTCTCTCTCTATATATATATATATATATATATATATATATATATATATATAGAAACCATTTATGGAAAAGAGTCTCTTCTCCAGTTATGCAAATCACCATGAAGAGAACTAAAATTATCCAGAAGTGGGTCTTTATCAAGTTTCACTATTTCAATGTTTTTTAATCACAATTTCATGACAAATTAATACTAAGATTGTACATCTGGTCAATTCTCATCGGATTATATTGTATTGATTATGTAAGAAATTCCATACTTCACCAAAGTCTACATTTGGAATAAACGTCACTACGTGTTGTAGCCACTAGTGAAAATTTAAGATTTGGAAGTTGAAAGAGTTAATAAGGACGTGCCCTTTCAGTGCTTTCGTGAGGTATGGATCAATGTGATCATCCTCCAACTTGGTTGCGGAGTTGTCAATGGTGAGATTCCAGATGTAACAACTAGAACATCTTCTAGTCTTTCGGTAAAGGTATGTGAAAAGTGCTTTTTCATATTTTCCCCAAATCCTTAATTTCTTTTAATGATTGCATTTGTTAAAATGATAGGTACTAATTTTAATAGTGAAATGTATACTTTCATTTTACTGTGTACTTATATTGTCTGAAGATAAGTACTTCATGGCATATATAAAATGTTGTAGGATAAATATTTTCCTAATTTTTTGTGCGATTTATTAAGCCCTATACATGTACATCCTTGTTATGACCCCTGAGTAATGCAAAACATGCAAGGGTGAAAAAAGCAAATTCCCAATGCTTAAATTGGGGAGAAACCCCCAAGAGGAAACATCGTCCCCTAAGAATTGCTGGGAGGTTGAGCTTACGGTTAATAATTATATTCTGTAAAGAATAAAACTGTTCAGAAGCAACTGAAGCGGAGGCGGAAAGCTAGGAATAGAGATGAATGGACAGATGTCATAAAGGAGGTCAAGGTTCTTAGAGGGTCATAGAACCAAGGGAAGAAGATTTATTAATAAAGTCAAAATTAAAAACTGTACATGAATTAACATACAATAGTTGGTAAAAAACGTAAAATTTGATTTGGCTATAATTAGATATGTCTATGCAGACGACATGGCTCTGTCATCCACAAGTCTTGGGGACTTACAGAAGGCCTTCAACGGTGTAGCGGACTGGGCAGAAAGAAATGACCTAATCCTCAATGAATCAAAGACAGTTACAATGACCTTCAGAAAAGGAGGTAAAGACGCACACCTAACATACAAAGGGAAAAACCTGACATCAGTAAAACAGTTCAAATACCTTGGAGTAACGATGCAGACGACAGGGACAACGTTCACAGCACATATTAAAGACAGACAGAATGCTGCAGTAAGAGCAATGAGCGACATAAGGCACCTCCAGGAGATGTCACTGCAGACAGCATTGAAACTCTTTCAGCTGAAAATAGTCCCGGTAGCAACTTATGGACTAGAAAATATATGGACGCACCTAAGTTACCAGAATCTAGCAGACCTAGAAAAGATTAAGAGCACGTACCTGAAACGAGCTCTGGGTCTATCGAAGTTCACACCCTCACGCCCAGAGTATGTACTGACAGGAGAGTTACCATTGGTGGAGGACTTGAGACATCAGTTTCTACTGCAATCCACCCCCAACTATGAGAAACTACTGAAAGACATGCAAAGGAAGCGCAGAGAGATATGGGATGACCTCTTTTGCACGGACGCGATGGTACACAAAGACTGGATGGAACCCCTGTATGACCTTCGACATGCAGTGACAAGACTAGCGACGCACGGTTTCCACTTCAAAGTGTGTAAGACCAAGACATATCACCAACCGACGAACGAGTGTAAGTGCGAGTGGTGCGGGAAAAAGTGTGACAGATACCACGCCATATGGTGCGAGAACAAACAATCATCCCTGACCCAACTGAGTGACAAATGAGCAAGATAAACTATATACTAATAACGCATATTTTGTGCTTTACAGTTATTAATTAATAATTAGATATGTCATAGGTCTAACAATAAGATATTCATGTTGCACTCAGCAATTCAAGCAATAGGGAGCATAATCCTTGGTTGTTGTATTTAAGCATAATTTATTGGAATGATTTACAAAAAAATTATGGAATATTGGATGTCCTGTCGCATTCTCATAACGCCATAACACTATCACAGGCCGAGAGTGAACCAGCACTCCGGGAGTGTACATAGATACTCTTTAAATGTTTCCTTGTGAAAAAGGACAAGTGAATGAATCTTAGGATTCAAATTGTATTGTTGTGTGCAATTAAAAAGGAATTCCGATAATTCCACTTACAGGTATCGGGTGGCCTGGACACCCCAGTAGCATAACTTCGGGTAGTGTTGTTCTCGTTAAAGTTCTTCACTGCATGGAGCAAATAATCTTCAGATACAATGCCATGGCAAGGCCTGACTTACAACTGAAAGGTTCACAGCCACAGTAGGCTAAATACACTTTTTTTTAAGTAATGGGATATTTAATGTAATAGATGTGACAAACTTTGTACTTTTCATTGCCTTGATGAACCAAGTCACTTACTTTATCATAGATGGAGTCTGTGCTCAGAGCTGGTGAAGTAACATGAGACCTTCACAGCCACACTGAACCAAATCCATTCTGGAGTTTTAGAACACCAGGCTCATTGTTATCCAAAACTTTCTGCTTAAAATGAAAAGACTTTGATTCTTCTGGTGAAGAATATGTTCCCTAGTTCATATTGTGAGTGATCAGATGATATTATAAATTTAAGTAATATTATTTTTATTGTATCATTTAGAAAAATAAAATATGTACTTACTCTTTGTTTACTACTGAGGATAGACAAAATTAGAAATTATTAAACAAGATGAAGTTAAAGGCATTTGAGAGGATAGACTCCCTATAAAACGAATATCCTGAGAATCCCTTCATATATTACATAGAATATTTTTAAATATGAAAAAGTTTAAATAAATATAATGCATGAATCTTTTATAACTGTGTACTTTTTACTTAATTGTATTATATTTTTTCAGTAAAGAACAGAAATATATCTGGAGAAAATTTAAACATACGTAACGATGTGTCTAGTTTATATAGGCCTACAAAACATATGAATGATGAAGTCACTAATACTGATGAAAATAGGTTATGTTCAGTCCTTCAAAGTTTAAGATGTAAAGTGTTACAAAATAAGCCTAACAGAATATTTCAACAAATATTTTAGATGCCTGAATGTATATTAAATTGTAAAAATTAACTACCTACATTATTCATGATACGCAAATGCAGTGTTTTTAAAAATATATTTTAAAGAAGTCACATGGCAATATCCTGCAGAAACCAATAGCCATGAAAACTAAGATATCCCTGCGAAAGGATGAAACAGGAAACACGATGAGGACAACTGGAAAAAAATAAAATAAATAATACAAGGAACAGTGGTCAAAATAGCTGTGCTGCAAAAACAGGTCAAATTGTAAAAGGTAAGACATTTGTTTTTTCCTTCTTAGCCTTGCCAACTTTATATTATGTAGTCTATAATTATCTATTACGTATCATTTATCATAATTTTTATTGTATGTATAATTTAACCTGGTGAAGTGGAAGAGAAGATCTTACGGTCTCAACTCCATCAGGTAAAATAAATGCAATAAAAATAAATATATAAATAAATGCATTGTCAAGCTGTGAAACCTATGCTTGGCACAACTCAGGAAAAAATGGACCTTCAACTTGCTGCTTTAAAAAAGTCAAATATACTTACGACTGTTAATAATCAGTTTCATCAAAGTACGCTTAATTGCTTTGTTGCGATCGATATTCTGAAAGATGTCTAGAGAAAACACGTGATAAGTGTTGCTCAAAAACTTTAACTTATACAGAATTTGATAATTCAAAGCCGATCTTAATAAAACAGTGGGTGCATAAGAAGGAATCCATAACTGATCTCAAGACGAAGGAAGAAACGCTTTGTGACGAAATACAAAAAAGGGACACAGGAGCTCTTACCTGGAGACCTCATTGTAAAGCTTGAAAACGATATGGATAAATTTCGTAGCTAAATATGGGTAATATTTGCTACAAAATTTAACAAGAAACTTTTTTGGAAGTGTCACAATTCGAAAGAAAATTGCTACACAATACAAAAAAGGTTGCTATAGAAATGAATCAATAAACGAAATACATAATTTAAATAACAACAATAACTATGTAGTTAACCTTTGGAAAATAGAATTGACTGAAGAAGAAAACAAATTATTGAATCTTGGACTAAAAACTTCTGTCAATTTTTCAAATAAAATAGAAGATTGTGTTGCTAACATTGAGATCGCAATATCAGATCTTAAAGTTGAAGATAAAATTATCATTAGGAAAAATGTTGAAAGTTTTGGAAAATATAGAAGAAAAGCCAAAAAATAATAGAGCCATTAAAAATATGAAAACTTTGAGAAATATAAATTACTAAAAAGCAGTAATTTCTAAAGACATTAAAAGGAAATAAAATTGTTATTTTAGATCAAGATGATTATTTAAATACAATGAACCTTCTCTTAAATTCAAACGAACATGAAGAAATTAAATGCAATCCTCTTCCAAAATCAATAAAATCATTTTATAATACATTGAAAAACATAAAATTCATCATCATAGATAAAGACAAATATAAGTTAAAAGTTTCAAACCCACAGAATCCAAAACTGTATGGACTCCCAAAATACACAAGGAGGGGAAAAAGATGGGACCCATTATTAATAATATTGGCTCACGGTGTTGTATTTTAGCAAAATGGCTTACCAAGAAATTTAAAGAATTACCAAGTTTCGACAACAAAAGCATTGAAAATTCTATTGAATTAGTAAGAGAACAAAATAATGTATCATTGGATTGTAATGACACATTGGTTTCTTTCGACGTCATTTCTTTATTTCCGAGCATCCCAGTTGGGAAGGTGTTAACTATTTTAGAAAAATGGCTAAATTCCTTAAAACTAAAAAGAGAAATAATAAAAGAATATCTAATTCTTACAAAATTTTTGCATTGGTGATAATGTTTTCACCTTCAATGGAAAATTTTACGAACAAATCTTAGGTCTGGCTATGGGTAACCCACTTTCACCATTTTTGGCAAATTTATTTATGGATTATTTAGAGTGTCATATCACCAATGCTTATCCCTGGATGTTCAAATGTTGGTATAGATACGTGGATGATATTTTCTCTGTGATAAATTCTAAATATATTGAAGATGCATTGAAATTACTCAACCTTCAAGGTGAAACTGTAAAATTTACTATGGAAATGGAAAAGGATAAACAAATCCCATTTTTTTTGGACCTTTATTTAATAAGGAATGAACTACAAGGAAAAATTGAATTCAATATATATATATATATATAGGAAGGATAGTCATACAGACACTTATATATAATCTTCAGGTTTCAATCATATTGCGCATAAACATGCAATTTTCAACAGTTTGATATATATAGATTATTAAATGTTTCATTAAATGAAGATGATTTTAAGAAAGAATACAATCACATTTTGAACATAGTCAATTTAAATGGTTTTGAAAAAGAAATAATTATAAATAAATTAAAGAAATTCAGACAACAAAAAAGATTAAAAGAATACACTACCCTGCAATCTGATTCAAAGAAAGGAAAACAATTTAAGAAAATTACTTATCACCCTGAAAAATATAACAAATTTCAAAAAAATTTCAAGATATTCAATATTATATTGGCACCAATATATAAATTTAGCCTTGGTAATCTATTAATAACTAATAAGAAATTGAACACCCCAGATAGCAAAAAATCTGAAATTTATCATATTAATTGTAAGGACTGCAATAAAGTATCCATAGGAAAAGGGAAGAACAATGGTGTTCTTAGCAGTCTATGCTCCAACAGATGATGCTGCACAAAGTCAGAAAGAAAAGTAATATTCAATAATAGTGGAACAAATAGAGAAAATATGAAGCATTGAAGAATTGATACTAATGGGAGATTTAAACGGGAAAGTGGGTAGAAGAAACAGTGATGAAGTAGTTGGAAAATACAGGGAACAAGAAGTGAACGATAATGGAAATAGAATCATAGAGATGTGCAAACAACATAAATAAAAGATAGTGAACACATTTTTTGATCATAAGGATATACATAAATTTACTTGGGAACGACCTAGTCTCAATCAGAAATCAATAATAGACTACATAATTGTAAAGCAAAATACTTCCTTATTTATTAAGGACTCAAGGGTTAAAAGAGGAGCAAATAGTGATCCCGACTGCTATCTACTCACAGCACAGATCATCCCCAAATTTCCTACAGGGAAAAAAGTGCACGATGAAGCAAGGGAATCAACAATGCAACTGAAGCAGGTAGAAAAATTTAAATTGTATTTGTTTAATCAGGATAGTATCAAACACCTATACAAAGAAAAAGTTTAAATTGAGAATTTGTATTAAAGGAAGACATAGAAAAAGAATATAATCAATTAAAGGAAATAATACATTTGGCAGCAAAAGAAGCATTATGAACAATAAATAAAAAAACATAATACACAAGATTCGTCGAATGATGATATTGAAGAATTAACCAAAAAGAAGAAAAAATGCTACTTAGAATGGTAGCAAATAAAACAATAGAGAATTGAATAGAATACAAGTCAAAATTAAAAGGAAAGTGATAGAAGAAATAAACAAATTATGGAAAAGCAAATGCCAAGAAATAGAAAGTTATATAGGAGGATCACAATCATCAGAAGTATGGAGATTTTTAAAAACACTGAAAACCAACCAAGGATCCGGCAAGATAAATATGTTAGATACATACATTGGAAATAGGCCGGTTTCGCGACCTGTTGGCATCGTTAATCGGGCTTGACATTTTTCGTGAAAACGGCCGATCGCGAGGTAACCTTGACAATCTTCCAAAATGTTCAGGTCGCCTATACAAACGCAGTGATTTTAAGGCAAAATTATAGTTCGTAAACATGGCTCAAGCTTTGACGGTAGAAGCATGTCTCGTGCCTGCCGCTGGATATTTCACGCCGACAATTACGACGATTGTGTTAATTAAATTTTATATTTGGAAACCAAAAAATCATAAAATTAGTGATACACACGTCGGCAATGTTTATAAAAGACGGTGAAGAAATAATTATACACATTCCCGTTTCTATTGATACAATTTTGGACACTATACAAATTGGAGATTTTTTGGTGAGTTTAAAAAACACTGATCCAGATGAATATCCCGACGCAGCCGGATCAGGATTGTCATTTATAAAAATACATCGCTGGTGGTTTAAAATTGCACCGTGTCAACCTAACAACACAGCCAATGTAACAAATAGGAATGTGTTATCTACGGAGCACGAGACGATGGAGGTCGACGAAGTGGATGGTCGAAGAAGTGATTTGGTGATGACCCGGACGCCGGATACGATAATTGGGTGTATTGCTTTGTACCACACCCATCAAAGCGGCGACAACACGGCCCACAGAAGAAAAAGGTGCGGGATTGGATTCGACGACGGGCGTCCGGGGAGGAGAAGGCATCTGTACGTGTTCACATTTCGGAGCTGGCGGCGTGGCATTCAAGAATTAAAAAACATAATTTACGAGTATTCAATAACAGAGGTAATGTTGTGCATCAGAAAAGGTTTGATCTTGCAAATCCAGACTTCGTTAATTTATATTACATGGGAATGGCACGTTATAAATTAACAATTAAATTGGACGCGTTCTTTCAAGACAGAACTCGTGACGTGCGCGGGTATTGTTGCACCACGTTCCTCGCAAATGTGACGTTACTGTTCACACGGTTGAGGATAAAGCGGATAATACAATTAAAGCAAAAGACATTCCAAATTGCAGGCACAGGCTTGTTTGCTATGCAGATATTGAAGCCGAACAGCAACATGAGCCCTCTGGCTATTGCTGGGCGGCGGTGTGTGAAAATGTAGTAATAAAAGAATCATTAAAAACGGTAAACGTTTACGATGATGTAACGCAAACATTTGTGGATGAAGTTGTAAATTGGGTATACGATTGATCATGCGCATTTGATATTAAAACAAATAACTGTGGCATATGCGGTGAAGCACTAAACACTGGTGAAGAATGCGTGTCGGATCGTAAAAATTACATAGACGGTAAACCTGGGTCATATCATTTTAGATGTTGGTACGTGCCCGAAAATACGTGTCCTGTATATATTCACAATTTTAAAGGGTACGACAGTCATTTCATTGTACGTAATTTAATACGTCGCTTTGGTACAGATGTGAAAATATTAGGGAAATCGTTCAATACATTTGACGTAATTACAATTGGAGGAATGCAATATAGAATTAGATTAATGACCACATATAATTATTTGGCCTCATCCTTGCAAAATTTAACATCTACTGTGACTAGTTTTCGGTTTGCCCCTTCCGAATCCGAAGGTAAGGTTTGATTCTCCTGCAAAATTAGCCGATCAGTTGCCGGATTCCGACGAGGCGTAGCATTCGGAATTGCACAATGTAATGCAGAATAAATATTTAGCATTTCACATGTGGAATGAAAAACATTTTCAAACATTTGAGGAATACCACAATTATTATTTACGTTTAGACGTGTTGTTGTTGGCCGACGTGTTTGAATTGTTTCGCTCAAACGCAATGTATGCGTACGGGCTAGGGAGCGCCTAGCTTTACGTGGCACTGTGCAGTTCAAAACAGCAACGATGCCATAAAAATAATTAAAAATAAAGACCTGTACATCACAATTCAAAATCAAATTTGCGGAGGCGTATCGCAATGCATACGGAGACATGCAGTTGCATCGGAGAAGGATTACATCGTGTATTTGGACGTTAATTCTGTGTATGGCAAGGTGATGACGTACAAACTGCCTTGCGAATATGTAGGCGACCTCGATGCGTTGCTGGAGAATTGGAGGACACTGACTCACGAGAGCGAAACTGTTTTCTTGCATTAGTAGACCTGTCTTACCCCGCAGAGTTACACGACCTTCACCACATAGTCCTACGATTCCAGATTACTTTGAAGACAGACTGTGTACGACCTTCCTCCCAAAAACGAGGCATCTGGTGCATAAGTTAAACTTGCAATATTACGTACAGAATGGGATTTACATAGACAAGGTTCATTCTGAATGGCTGTTTAAACAAGCACCTATATTTTGCGAGTATGTACAGGGTCATGCCGCAAATCGAAACAAATATTAAATACATTACAAAACTTCACTGTCAAAAAGTAGAAAAGAGTTTATGGAAACAATAGAAAATCCAATTATAGAAATAAATTCTCTGGAATGTGATACAATAGATATAGAATTAGAAATTCAAACACTAAAGAATAAAAAGGCACAGGGCCAGAAAACATACCCAATGAGTTAATTAAATATGGCCCAAAAAAATTAATAGGTAGATTGAGCGATTTGTTTAATAAGTGCATTGCAATACAGAAGATTCCTGATGAATGGAAAATAAGCTACATTGTACCAATGTACAAGAAGGGCGATAGAAGAGACGCAAAAAACTACAGAGGACTAAGTGTAAATAACACATTATATAGAATATTTACGAAGTTATTAAAAACAAAGTTACAAAAATATATTAAAGACAAAATAGGAGAAGATCAAAATAGATTCAGACCGGCAAGGTCATATGTTGACAATATATTTGTAATCCAACAATTAATTGAAAAACAGACTGCAGTAGGAGAAGAAGCCCATTTAACAATGATAGATTTAGACAAAGCTTATGACTCAATTCCGAGGAACTAATTATGGGAAGTATTAGAGAAATATAATATTGATAGAAACCTAAAAGAAATTGTTAAACAAATTTATAAAGATAACTCGGCTTATGTTAAAATTGGAAATATAATATCTAATCATATAAAAACCGCGAAGGGATTGAAACAAGGGTGCAGTCTATCACCAATTTTATTTAATATTTATGTACAATTTATATTAATGAAATGGAAACAAAGCTGCAAAGGTATGGGTATCCCAATAGGCAACAGATATTTGCTGACATTACAATTTGCTGATGATCAACTGGTTTTAGCGCAAGAGAAATTTGACATGGAATTCATGATAATAAGGTTGAAAAACACATATGAATCATGGGGCCTCACAGTAAATTTACAAAAAACAGAATATCTGGCAGTAAATAGCAATGAAAGAGAAAATTTAATATTGGAGGAAGGAATCTAAATAAAGCAAGTGAAACAAACTTAATAAAGCAAGTGAAGCAAACTTAATATTTGGGAATAATTATGGATAACAATGAAGGTATAGGGAAAGAGAATATAAAACACAGAATTGAATTGAGTAGCAAAATAATATAATCGTTAAATTCCACGTGGTGGGATAAGCATATTTGGAACGACACAAAAAAAAATATATTGGTAAAACAATGGTGGAATCTGTTGCAATGTGAATTGAGGAGAAGGAATTAAAGTGGTTAGGACATGTTTTAGGAATGGAAGATTAACGATGACCAAAGCAACTATATCAATGGCATCCGACCAGAAAGAAGAAAAGAGGGACACCAAAGTTAACAATGGAAGAAAAACATGAAGACAGTAAAGCAAGCAAGAGGGCTAAGCATTGAAGATGCCCAAGATCGTAGGCTTTGGAGGTTTGGCACGGGAAGACGGCAGCAGCTGTAAAAACCCAAAAATTGATAGAGAGGAAAAATAAAAAGGAATTTGGACACTCACACTAAAGAACACTTTAGATATATTATAAATGGTGAAATTGAAAAATCAGCTATTGCAGCACATAGTCTTTTTGGAAAATCATAAAACTGAAAAAGAAGCCCACTTTTAAAACATTTGGGAAAACCTTTAGAATTGACAATTTGGGAGAAGATAAATAATCAGAGGAACAAATTTAGATCCATGAATTTCGAGATTCCTGATGAACGTGACCTCTCCTCGAAGTTCATCAAATCAACATCAGATGGCGCATTATTGATGGAGATTCCAGCAAATATCCGGTAGTCATAATGTCGGTTGAAAACGAGAGAGGTCCTTCTTTCAAAAATTGGTTCCCGTGTTTAAAGAAACAAAATATAAGGGAAGATGTAAAAAAATTACTCAATATACAATATGGATAAATTTTTCCGCCATGTTTTAAACATAATTCAGCAGTACAATGCAATTAAACAATTCAAAGAGTCTTTGACAGAGCACGATGCCTTAATACATATGGACGTCTCAGAGGATTTCTGCACTAAGTACAACCATGAAATACAGTCATTCCATTTTGGGGGTTCACGCACCCAAATTTCTTTACATCCTGTCGTTGTTTATAACAAAAACTCAGTTGTTTCACACTGCACTATATCATCTCATAATGCTGCAGTATCACTACCATAAACAATTATCATGAAGCCGGCCACGGGATAGGAGCACCAAATAGCGTAGGGGCCACTCGTAAGAGAACAGCAGACCAAGTGATGGCTACAGGAGGTGATATAAGTAACTTCTTGAAAGAATTTCCTGCTGCCATTCGCGAGAGGTGTCCTGGCATTAAAGTGGATCTGATTGAATGCTTTGAAATTGAGAAAATGAACAGTTTCATTAACAGCAAGTCATCTGAAATGGTAGCGTTTAAGGGCATGCTATAGGTGCATCAGGTGACCGGCTCTGCAAACATTCCAAAAGATCTTATAATGAAGTCACTGAGTTGTTTCTGTGACCCTGATGGCTGTCATCATTACTGGCTAGGATCTATTCATTATGACAAGGAAGTACACATGTAAATACCTCTACCATATTTACAGACTCTGAAGATGACATTCCACTCTCCACCTACAAGGGACACATTAATGGCCACCCTGAAATATACAGCAAGCAATACACCAACACCACAAGTTAGCAACCATGCTTTAGCACAACAACTAAGTCGCTACAGCAGTGGTGAATATGTTTTGATCAAATATGTCACAATAAGAAGAGAATATCATTATGCAGCTATCTGCTCTCCTGTTCATGATGAAGATGGTGAATGGAGACTGACTTTTCTCAAAATTTGTAATGAGACTGGCACTCTGTTTAGGTTGGATGAAAGAGATGTATCAGATGTTCCTGTAGATCAAATAATAAAAAAACTACATGTACCAAACCTTGTTACAAAAGGGGACAGGGTATTTTACCAATTTAAGGAAAATATTGATGTTTTTGAGAAGTCATATTCTGTTGTGTTAAACAAAGGATTATAAAGTTTGATTTTAGTTGAGAAGATCTCATTTTTGATTATTTTTCATTGTTATAAATTTATGGGAATTGTTGCCTTTCAGGCTTTAAGTCTCATTTTTATTTTTGTGCATCGATTCCTTATAAATTGTATACTGTTAAAAAAACTACTTCTAATTAATATTAGTTAATATAAGATTGTGGAATGCGGGCTTTCACAGCTGGTAATCATAATGTTAAAATATTCGAGGCTATGTGGCCATGGTCTATAACTGGTATTTCTTCCAGGTGTTTCTCCCTCAACTGCGGAGGGCATCTTCAGTTGCAAGGTGTTTCACAGTCGAGTCTACGATAAGGTAACACTACCAATAAGCACTTGCCACTGAAGATGCCCTCCGCAGTTGAGGGAGAAATATCTGGAAGAACTGCCAAAGATATAGACCACAGCCCAGAATCTTTTAATAACATAAATATCAAAAGGCTGTATTGAAGACTGTGTTAGTAAATACATTCTCACGGTATTAGATAGTATTAGTTACTCCTGTAAGTTACATGATTTACCTAAATAATACTTTTAAAAATGTGCCATTATTAGATTTTTAAGAAATTTGCTCAAAATGTTAATAAATGTCATTTTTCATATGAAATTGCATATGTAATCAGTCATCAATGTCAGTCCCCTCACAGATTAAATTCAGAAAAATTTAAATATCTCAAAATCTACTAACAAACTGACAGGACCAATTTAGATCTATACATATTTTATACCATCTATTTAAATACCCAAATTTGTAGGAATTTAACATAAAATGTACAATAAACAAAATAACTTTAAAAGTTACCCAACTTTTGTATAATCACCCATTTGTATTTGGAACTACGAAATTCAACAAATGATTCACTGTTAGATGGCATTGTAATTTATATATGAATATTACTATCCAGTTCGACATGCAAATAGGATAAAAGCATCCCTATCATTGTTTGTACAAATCATCATCCCCACTATATTAGTTTGGACATCTATCATACTCAAAATCCAATTTACCTCTACACTCAATGGAAATACCTCGTCTCAATTTTGCATTCGTCTATCTGCACAATGTAGCCATGATTTTCAATTTTGGATCAATCTGCATATTTATTTTCCATAGGAAGTAAATATACTTCTCGACAGTAACTGAACTGTTTATTTCCCTTAGGCATTTATCCTCAGTAGAACAGTCTGTAATTGTCTGGGCATATGACAATTTATGCACAGTAGGATGGATTATGTCATAAACTTGGGCAGGAGATATCATGCAATATTTAATTCAAGTTCCGTTTGTGACCTATTTTTAAACTTTCCGGGCTTTTTTCATTTCCTTTACATTTATGTATATTTAAAAATTTACTTACCTTGTGCTGAATTGAATTAGATCCTAGAACCCCTCGGTTAGTAGTCTAATACCTTTCACCAACAATCTGTTGACAATTAAACATTGGAATTAACATCATATTAAATCTTCAAGTAACATCTTATTTCATAAATATAATAGCAGAGAATGTAGTAAATACTGTTTTATGATAATAGAAGGTATTAATGGATAAAGTTTCCATCATGCTAAGCAAACATTCTTTTTAAGTCTGAAGTAGATACGTGCATGCACCAGCAAATGAAAGTGAATACAATTTAGAATCACACAATATTGCCAACACATACAATGAATGCACAAGAGAAAACTGACATCGAAGCTGAATCTTAAAATTAAAAAGCTAAATTCTCACCATAACTAGATTTGTTCTAGATAGGAATTTGATAATTATTACAGGAAGTAGAAGTTTATTAACTATACAGGGTGGACCGCTCGAATGGACCTAATTTCAATTGCTTGTTACTGGCAAACGGTTGAAGATAGAAACTTAAAACAACGTTCATATTACAGAAAAACTCACCAAGTTTTGATATCCAGATCACCACATCTCTATATGAGCCCCAGCAGTCACTGTGACGATATCAAAGCGATGAACAATTTCTTGCCAAGTACGTTGGAGTATGTCTTCTGGAATGTTCTCAATAGCCTCTATGATGCGCTCACGAAGATCACGAAGGTCTTTGACTGGGGTGGTGTAAACTTTATCTTTGACATAGCCCCAGAGAAAGAAATCCAGTGGTGTTAAATCGGGAGATCTCGGGGGCCACGCGATTGGTCCTCCCCTACCAATCCAACGGCCAGGGAAAATGTTGTCCAAAGTCGTACGAACTTCATTGGACCAGTGGGGAGGAGCACCATCTTGCTGGAAAACGATGTTAGGCTGCAGTTGTTCAATTTGTGGAAAGAAGAACTGCTCCAGCATGTCAAGATATGTGGTACCACGAACAGTTTTCTCGGCGAAGAAAAACGGTCCAATGACCTTATTATGTGACAAACTGCACCAAACATTCATCTTCGGACTATCACGAACATGCTCTTGAATAGCGTGAGGATTCTCCGATCCCCAGATCCGCACATTATGCCGGTTTACCTTGCCTGACAAATGGAAAGTGGCTTCGTCCGAGAAGAAAATCTTGGTCATGAAGTCAGGATCAGCGCCGAGACGGTCCAGCATCGTATTGGCGAATTCCACTCGTTTCGGCATGTCATTCGGCTCCAGACGTTGCACTAACTGCACTTTATATGCGTGCAGTTTGAGGCGTTTGTGGACAATCCGTTGTAATGTCGATTTTGGTATTTGAAGTTCCCGCGAAGCTCTTCTTAATGACTTCCGGGGGCTTCGCTCAAATGCGGCTTGAACATTTGCTACCATTTCATCGGATGCTCTGCGACCACCACCATGCTTCTTCAACACAGATCCTGTAGCTAATAATGTATCACGCCACTTCTTTATGCTTCTAGCAGTTGGAGCATCACGGTTAAACACACGCCGGAACTCCCTTTGAACTCTAATGATTGATTTAAACTCCGCATACCACAAAACAGCTTGCGCTTTCATCTGCGGAGTCGCCATTTTCACAAACAATTAAATCTAAGAACGAGAAACGTATCTTTGTGCCATCTACCGACAGGATTCGAAACTTGGTGAGTTTTTCTGTACTATGAACGTTGTTTTAAGTTTCTATCTTCAACCGTTTGCCAGTAACAAGCAATTGAAATTAGGTCCATTCGAGCGGTCCACCCTGTATATTGTATGCAATTGAATAACCACATGACTGCTAGACCAATATGGCTACCGCTTCCTGAATAGAAGATAATGCATATTATTAAGGACTATTTAACTCATGCCCCAAACGGGAGTCAATGACCAATCACATTTCAATGAATTTTGATTTACAACCAATCACAGTCATTCTTCGCCTCAATTTTATCAATTTAATTTTATCACTCTAAAATTAAACTCCTTCTTTTTAATATTCTCAATAGGTCAGATCATTATTTTGCAGTGACTGACTCTGTAAGAAATATGTTGAATAAAACAATTTATAAATATAAATAAAATAAAAGAGAACATGATAATTGAGAGCGAAATAGCAATTGATAAATTATAATCTAATAATAAAGAATATGCCATATACATAACTGCCAAAACTATACAAGAAATCTCACCCACAATTGATAAAGAAGAAAAGAAGAACTTAAAACAGTTACATACACTAAAATCTAAACTTAAAAACAATGATATTATACATACAAAAGCAGATAAAGGAAACACAACAGTTCTGATCAAAAAAGATGACATTCTAAAAACAAAACAATTTATTGATGAAAATAAATTTAAGAAAATAGATAAAGATCCTACAGCCAAATTCAACAGAACTTTAAAAGAAATAACAAAAAACTGCCCTATGATAATTAACAAGAATGAATCTAACTAATATAATATGTATATAAACAATAATCCAACAATTCCATTAATGAAAGCTCTACCCAAAATACATAAAGAAAATATACCAATACGGCCAATAGTCAATTGCATCAACGCTCCCAATTATAAACTTTCTAAATCAATTGCACACAAATTGAAGAAAGATATTAACTTAGAGGATAAACACACAATAAAGAATTCCTACGAAATAGCAGACAAACTCATAGACATCGAGGTGAATAATAATAAAAAATGGCAACTTTTGATATAAAAAATCTATATACGAATATTCCAATAGAAGAAACACTAAATATAATTAAGCAAAAATTAAAAACAAGCAATTTGAATACAAACTACATAAATCAATTACATAATATTACAAAAACCATAATGACACAGAATTACTTTCAATTTAATAATGAGATATATATACAAGAAGATGGAATCCCTATGGGATCTCCAACTTCAGGAATATTATCAGAAATATTCATACAGCATTTAGAAAATATACACTATGAAAGATTAATACAAAATACAACATAAAATTAATCGCTAGATACGTGGATGACATTATAATCATTTATGAAAGTACGGACAGAAAAGAAGAAGATATTCTATCAGAATTAAACAATATGCACAATAAATTGGAGTTCACAGAAGAAATTGAACAACAAAATAAATTTTTTGGATCTTAACATAGTTAAAAACACAAAAAAAAAAAATTGAAATAGATATATACAGAAAACCAACAACTAATATGCTTGCAATTAACAATAAATCAAGACATCCATACCAACAAAAAATCAGCGTATTCAAGAGCCTAAATAATAGAATGCTAAAACTGCCATTAAACAAAATAATTACAATAAGGAATTGCGGTACATCAAAAAAATGGCTATAAACAATGGATACAACAGAAAAGTTATAGAGAAACTTTAAGAAAACAAAAGCGGAGAACTGATATAAATAAAATAACAAAACTAGAAAGAGAAACGGATATTAATAATACATGGATTACACTAACTTACACAGGCCACGAAACCATAAAATTGGCAAAAACATTGAGAAAAATAAATAAAAACTTAAACATAGCCTACAAAACTAATAATAAACTAAATAATGTAATAAGTAATAAAATCGAAAACATAATAAGGGTTGTATGCAAATACATTACTCTCTACTCAAATTACTTCCAATCACTGGTGAGCTGAGATCGAATTAACGGCCGCCTTAACCGGTCATGCATGAATGTTGAATGTTGACGTTTTCGTAATATTGGCAACGAATTACCCAAAATTCTCAGCGATAAAACCACTTCAGTTATTTTCGTCTGCTATAGAGGAATGCATTTATGCTTGGATCCCGCAAATATTACCGTATACAAACACGTCTGCGACGCGCAATATTACGCCGATTCTCCTGTTCTTCCAGTTGAATTCTTTGGTAGACTCTATCAAATTCCTCTTCTCCGCGTATACCGAAAACATGATCGAAGTCTTCAAGGTCCGACATCTTGGATAAGTTTGAAACTACATCGGTTACCATCGGTTCCCTTCGGGATTTTCACATAAGTTTATATCTTGAGCTACGATCTTAAGGTACCTTGTCAGGTAGCTTTACAATTATTACCGCGTGGATAGATTTCTGAGTAAGAAAAATGTGTTTGAATAAAACTTTATCAGCAGAGAACGCCTTTCACTGTCTAATGCGTTCAAACATTCGACCCTAAATGTAATGGCAAGGGTGTATATAAATTAACATGCAAAGACTGTGACAAGTTCAATAAAGGTAGAACGAAAAGAAGCTTCAACATAACTAGAGCTAGGATTTTTATGTAATATTAACATGCAAAATATGTACATATTTATGTAATAATATTTGGTGAAATATGTAATATTACATAAAAAATCTTAAAATATGTAATTTTAAATACATTAAAATTTAAGTTTTATGTAAATTTATACCAAATATTAAGTTACTTGATTCCTGATTTTATTAATAAAAAGTAAAGTGTGGGACAATTATTAATTAAGCATGTTGATTTAATAAATCAAAAGTATTAAATTTATTTATTTTTTGAAAATGCAACAATTAATAAAATGGCTAAATAAAAAAAATCACGTTGCAAAATGTATTTTTAGTTATATTATAATTATACAACGTTTTCGTAGTCACTCTTTAACCAATCTTCAGCCCCTACAGCGAATACAGAAACTATCTACTCACTTCACTTTAATTTGCAATGAACTATGAGACACATATCCAAGTTTTCCATTGTCATAGAGTGTCATCGGTCAGAGAGATTGTTTTTATAAACAGAAAATGTTCTTTCCACATTACAGGAAGTTGCTGGTGCAAATTTAAGCAGATTGAATTTTTCAGGAGAGATGTCATCTGGAGGATTCTCTTCTTCCCCGTTGAGGATCTTACACACTGTAGTCAATGTCGAGAAGCCAGGGTTTCTTTCCATAACATATTCAAATTTCTTCATTATGTTTATTCCAACATTTCCTTGAACAACCCTTAACTTAGATTTAACGTCCTCGACAGTGTCCAGTGATTCCTTCAAAGTCATGCCACAAGTTTCTAATTTTACAATACTGTCAGAAATGAATCCAAAATTGCTTTTAACATATGCCAATTGGCACTGAAGGCACTTTGAGCCTCTCTGATAGAAACTGCTGATTTACTTGGAAACGAGTCTATTACAGACTTCACTTCTTTAAAATAGTCACTATAAAAGCAGGCAGCCTCAATCCACGTCCCCATCTAGTGAGGACAGGTTCAGGGGGCAATTTCCCATCTGGTAATTGTTCTCTATAGTGTAACACACGTTGGGGGCCTTAACAAACACTTTCTTAGTGTTTGAAATAATGCTATTGATTTGTGGATAGTTACTTCGCACTTCTTCGGCAACACGTTGCAGTCCATATGCGAGACAGATGAAATGGATCATATTTTGGTAAAAAAACACGTAGAGCAGTTCCCGCCTTTAGCATGTACGCCGCAGCATCACAATAAAGGACAAAGACTTTATCTTCTTGAACACTTTAAGTCCATCGTTCACAAAACGAGCCACTGTTGCGTGATTTGCATGCTCCAACGTTTTCGAAGAAATCAGGAAAGGTGTGGGGGATTCTTTTCCATCCAGCTTACCAATCACAAGATTGGCAATATAGCGACCTTTTCCATCCGTTGTTTCATCGACAGCAATCCATATATAGTTGTTGCCTATATCACTTCGCACATATGTCATTGCTTCATCGTAACACAAATGCATGTAGTTTTTTCGGAGCGTAGAATCGTTAGGAATCTGCCTCCCACAATACTTCTCTAAAAATGCACGATATTTAGGTACCTGGAGTTTGTACCAAGGAATATTTGCGGCAACCATAGCATTACACATGTCATGGAAGAATTCACTCCTTACATTTGAAGACTGTTGCATTTGAGATAGAAGGATAGAAGCACTTGCTTTTTAGATGTTTGTAATCCTTTGTTTTTAGCATGCAGAGCACTGCGAACATGTTGTTCAAGTTGAGATATCATTGAACAACCTATCTGGTTATTACAAGCCTGGCACAGAACCACATCTCCATCAGTAGTGAACGAATCATCTATTTTAACCCACGATTTTAACTTAGACGATAATTTTGATGCTACAGGAGCCATCACACGAAATTCAATGAAACACTGTGACAGTCAAAATAATACTGATGAAGACACTGGAACTAAAAGTCTTGTGGAAGAAAAATAGAAAGCATCGCAATGTTACTTTTTATTATGAGAGGGGAAAAGAGGTAGGAACAGAAAAGGACGGAAATGTTTGAATGGATGTATAAGAAGTTTAAGAAGTTTCACAACTTTCAGTACTTGTTAGAGATCAAACAGCTATGGTGTAAAATCTAATTAATTAAATAAAATATATGTTAAGCCTGATATGATAATATTTAGAATATCTCATTGTATCTTAACAACAAATTATAGTGCATAATTTCAATTTTAAGAAATGTTGATTACCTCTTGTTTTTATTTTATGATAATTTGTTATGGGGATATCAGTAAACGAAAAGAATATGTTTAGATGAGTGGGATAGCAAATGCAAGTGGCCTAAATTACCTGATATTTATATTAGAATTGGGAGGGACGCAGATAAAACCCTATCCAGAAAATTAACTTGAATCGATCCTGGATTCGATGGGTGAGAGACAATGACAATTACTCCTGTGCTATTTTTTTTAAAGTTTTTTCTACATGGACTCAATCTCTATTCCATCAACAAACAATTTTATAAATACAGTACAAAATTATAATTTTTATACTCATATTACAACGAAACAAACATTTTTAAAACAGGTTGTATTCTATTCCAAGGGATAGAAGAGCAGAGATGAGGGAAGGATACACAATTGTTAACACATGGTGAGTGAGAAACTGTTATGTTTCTACTATTTCATTCATAAAACAGATGGGTCTGTGGTAATTTAAAAGAGATCTTCAATGTGGTATCCTACCCAAGTCACAGTGTCTTTGTATAGCTACATTTATGGTGTCAATAATTAATGAATGGAATTCTTCCTTGACCTCTTTTTTGTAGCTTTTGGATAGCTTGCAAAATTTGTTTCAGTGTACATGTGCCTGAGTTTCTAGTGTGAATAAAGTACTGTCATTCAGATAGTTTAAAATTTTATTCGACTTATGAAAAAAAAAACATTATTTTAAATTAACGGACAGAATATGTAGTTTTACATAAAAAATATTAAAATATGTAAAAATATGTAATTATGATGAAATATGTAAAATATATAATGATAACTTTGGATATTTGATAAGAAAGTTCCTAATTCGTGGACATTTATAATTTTTAGCTGCGTATGAGCAAAGAGAAAGAATATGTAATTACATACAAATCCTAGCTTTAGTCATGACAAAGCCACATTAGGACCAGCAGCATCAAACATCATACTGGATGCTGTAGCAAAGAATGAACTGCTGAAGATGGGACGGATGTCCTGAAGGGCCTTTCAGGCGTAAAGATTACATATTTTATAAATGGAGGACGACGGATTTTACGTAAGAAGGTATATTTTAACTTATTTTATTTTATAACAATTTATATATATAGATGTAAGAATTTTGGAATGCACGTGGTTACCAGATTGTATATATAGTGCACGAATGTAACAAGATAGTGCTTCCGGGATATAATTTAATAACATTTGTAGCAATTGATTATACCACAAAAAGAAAAAAAAAAAGAAACCACTGTTTGCACTTTCTTAAATGTATTATTTCCCAGGAATTTATTTACGTTCCACAAAAATATAATTGACATATTTACATCATTAGGACATCAGAAATTAATTAATAACCTATAATGTTGGTTATAAATTTCTCCACTAGGGTGCATTCTTACAATATTGCGATCCTTTGGCAACAAATAATATGATCTGGTTGCAGTGATGAACAAATGAAGCATAACAATAGTTTCTCATTTGTTTTCCAACATCGCTGTTTTACATTAAATATATAAATATTTTAAAATAACTATATTTAAATAATGATTTGTAAGTAAATAGCTTAATTTTATTCGTTAAGTAGTCCTAACAAATGCCTCTCTTGATTATCTAATTCTCTAGATAAATTGGAAATCATTTGTGGCATTACTTATGATAAAAAATAATAGTAATAATCATTATGAAATGTTTAAAAATAATAATGTTATTAAAAACAATACCATAGCTCTACAATTTGACAAAACTTGTGGTGGGGGGGGATTTTAAAACCTGCATCACATAATGAAGGTGTACAAGCTTGTATAAAGTTGAAATTAAAATATCATCCAAATGCAATAGTTAATACAAAGACAAAAATATATCTCTGAACTGGAATTTGAACCCAGGATCTTCAGCTTTGCATGCTGGAACTCTTCATTTCAGCTACCCAGGCAAAGAAGACAAATTTTTCTCACTTTAAAATCCCGTGCACCCTTTGTAGTGAACAGTATTCACATTACAGTAAGGACTGCATCACCAAGAACGCATTGATGTTTTTTTTCCCCCTCGCCGTATCACCTAATTACACACGTAATGCGAAATTAAGTACTCAGGCTTCCCATCTGCAACCAATATATATATATATATATATATATATATATATATACATATATACACGAGTATATATAAACTCCACAGCGCGACAGGCCTAGAAGGCCCTTGGCCTACCATCCAGCTGCTGGCCTCACATCCACACGTGTTAATCACAGCCTGGAGTCGCTACTTATTGTAGCTACCCAAATGCCTCACGATGCTGGGTGGACACCAGACATACTGACAGAAATTCCATGATACAATTTCTTCCTCATGGAGACTCGAACCAGCGCAAGTCCCGTAGCCCTGCGCCAAGGCCTCTTGCCTTAACCATTCGGCTACGGCGCGGGACATATATATATATATATATATAAATGTATGGGTGTCCGTCCTTTATAGTCTTCTAAACCGTTCAACCGATCTTCGTGGAAATCTGTATATACAAGGTTTCAGATCCTGCGAGTGTTTAGCCGTTATCTATTATGTTCTAAAATCACTAGTTGTAGGAGTTTACCTGAAACGAAAATTTAAAAATAGCTCTAGCGATCGCAATTTTCGATGTTTCGCAACAAAACTCGGAATATCCCATTAAAATAAACAGAGATAAGTATTATCCAAAAATCAGCAAAATCCAACCGTTAAAAGTAGGGGTTTACTTGAAATCCCAAATTTAAGAAAATGCCTATACGACTGGACCGATTTTGACGAAACTTTTTGTGTGTTTATGTGGGTCCTTGGATGACTTAGATTCACAATTTGACCATCCAGAAACCATTAGGTGTAGGATTTCTATTGAAATGAAAATTTAAAAATAGCTCTAGCGGTCACAATTTCCGATGTTTCACAACGAAACTCAGTATATCCTAGTAAAATACACCGAGGTACATCCAAAAATGAGCGAAATCAAACAATTAGAAGTGGCAATTTACTTGAAATCCCAAATTAAAAACTTCGTAAACGACTGGATCTATTTTGATGTAATTTTGTGTTTGTGTTTGAGCGGGTCCCTGAATGGTTTAGATTCACCCTTGGATCCTGTAGACGGTGCTGCGTTCGGGTAATAGGTACTTTACATGTCATGAGTAGTCATCTGCATTACCGATATACTCCGCGCGGCAACAATGTGACGTCATATAAGTCACGCTTCTTGAGCCACAACAGGTGGCAGTGAGGAGTTTTCTTGCGAATTTATTAATTAATGATTTTTATGGTAAAAAAGTAACTTGTATTTTTATCGTCCGACCATGTCACGAGAACTGAACGTTCGGACAAGACAGCGTATGCCGCGTCCGCTAGCAGTTAGTATAACAAATGAGAAAATTTGTCTGGGTAGCTCAAAGAATGAGTGTCAGCATGCAAAGCTGCAGATCCTGGGTTTAAATCCCAGTTCAGGTGTGTTAACTATTGCATGCAGATGGCAAGCCTGAGTACTTTAAACATTACATCCATAATTAACTATGTGACCGGGGGGGGGGATCATAATCTCTTCTTCGTGAAGCAGCCCTTACCACAAATAATACGCAGGGTTTTAAAGTGACTATTTAACTCATGTCCCAAATGAGAGTCAACGATCAATCACATTTCAATGAATTTTGTTTTACAACCAATCACAGTCGTTTTTCACCTCGATTTTATCAATTTAAATGTATCATATTAAAATTAAGCTCCCCCTTTTTAACGTTCTGTATAGGTCTGAGCATTATTTTGCAGTGAATGACTCTATAAGAAATACGTTGAATACAACAATTTACATATTAAGATGTAAGAATCCTAGAATGCAAGTGGCTGCCAGATTGTATATATAGTGCACGAATGTAAAACAGATACTGCTCGCGGAATATACTAGAAAAACATTTGTAGCAATTGATTATACCACAAAAAAAAACACTGTTTACACTTTCTTAAATGTATTATTTCCCAGGTACTTACGTTGCAGAAAAATGATTGACATATTTACATCATAGGACATCAGTACTTAATAACCTATAATGTTGGTTATAAACAGTTTGATGTGTTTCATTTCTTCTCCTCTAGGGTGCATTCTTACAATATTGTGATACTTTGGCAATAAATAATAAGATCTGGTTGCAGTGATGAACAAATCAAACATAATAAATGTTCCTCATTTGTTTTCAAACATCACCGTTTATATGAGATATATATAAACTTTAAAATAACTATATTTAAATAATGATTTGTGAGTAAACAGCTTAATTTTATTCATTAAATAGTCTTAACAAATGCCACTCTTGATTTCCAAATTCTCTACATAAATTCACTTGTCACTTCTTGACATCATGAATTTATTGATAATTTGGAAAAATTCGTGGCATTACTTATGATAAATATTCATGGATACCTTGGTAGCTCAAAGGAAGTGTCGGCATGCAAAACTGCAGATCCAGGATTCAAATCATGGTCAAGCATAAATGTTTCTCTTTAGTTTTATACATGCTTACTTTTATGAATTTAATTTTTGCTTCTACCACTTTAGATTTGAGGAACAGAGTTCTTGTAGTATCGCAAATTTGTGGAAGATTTCAACCCCAAGAATCTGTTTCAGGTGGTGAATACAGAAGAAAGTAGGCCTTGTGCATTACTAACGAACTGATTCCAACAAAACATTAAAATATTGTGTTAAGCGGAACTGCCATCAAATCTTTAGAGGATAAAGAAGACCTACAACTCAATTATATTAATAAGCTGCTAGTCTATGCTGATGATGTAGTATTATTGGGCGATAGCAAAGAGATACTAAATGTCAACACGCACACACTACTGAATAACACTAAGAAACTGGAAGTAAATATCAATAAAACTAAATATATGGTCACACATAGAAATACATTATATAATGGAAATGGATGGCTAATGACATGAGGGAAAATTTGATGAAGTGGCTGAATTCAAATACCTAGGAACAATAATCACAAATAGGAATGAGATGCACAAAGAAATTAAACATAGGCTCAATTCTGGAAATGCATGCTATTATGCATTGCAGAGACTCTTCATGTCCCAACTCCTTTTAAAAAAATGTTAAACTGGAAATATATAAAACTATTATTCTACCAGTTATATTATATGGGTGCGAAACATGGACTCTTACATCATGGGAGGAAAGGAGATTACGAGTATCTGAGAATAAAGTTCTTAGGAAAATTTTTGGACCAAAGAGAGATGAAGAGACAGGTGAATGGAGAAGACTACTAACAGTGAACATATGGTCTTTTATAGGAAGCCAGATATAATAAGAACAGTTAAGTCTCGTAGACTGCGATAGGCAGGACATGTGCCACAAATTGGAAATGAAAGACGTGCATGGAAAATTCTTGTAGGAAAACCAGAGAGAGAATGCCCAGTTGGAAGACCAAGAACGAGGTGGCAGAATAACATTAACTATGATTTGAGGGAAGTAGATTATACAGGGAATGATTGGAAAACATTACATCAGGATTGGGATGTATGGAGAGGTAATGTCCGCGCGGCCATGAACCTATAGGTTCAATAGTGCCAGTGAGTTAGTTAGTTACATCTGCATATGCAAAATATGGTAATTACCTCTCAATTATTTTTTCAAAGTTCTACAGAATTATAGTGTGCATGTGCAAACGCTGTAAAATTGCTTGCAGATGGTAGCATATATCTGAAATCAGTATGACCAACCTTCATAATTAATTACAATTCATGTTTTAAGAAATGGACTTTCCATTTCTGCCTAGATTTCTTTTTGTGAAGCTACACGAAGGCAATGATTTATGAAACTGATATTGACTCTCACTAAGATCTTGTAGCCCAGCAGCTGTAATAAGGGAAATCCCTGGCATCTTTGGAAGGTACGACATTGATGCACTGTTGTCTGGATGTCTGTTACCTGCTATATGAGTGTATGTTTATGGAAGTGTCAATGATAGAAACATTGTTCTTAGGCTACATCGTATTTTACAGGAAATAAGACTGAATACAAGATAAGATGGTACCAATAATTAGTAACTTCCATTTCTTATTTATGATAAAAAATTATATATTGGCGTATTATGCTTTTTCCATGATGTCAATAGATATTTGCAATTCCATTAGGTCTAAGGGCAGAATAGATGCTCAATGCTGAATAACCTGTTATTTTCATTTTCTGAATGACTAATGTACGATATTATTCAGTGAACAGTTTGAAAACATTCAAAATAGTTTTTCTCTCTGCTTTTCAAAGGTTTTCTTTGTTGATGCTTCAAAAATTGTATGGGAGAAGCAGGTATTTGGAACAATTGAAATTCTAATGTATTCTGCATTGTGCATGCATAAGAATTAACAATGAAATGCTTAAGATTTAAATTAAAATTCTGTATATCTCATCTCATGACTGGGTATGAGGTGAGGTATAAAAAATGTTAATTCAAATCTTAAATTAAACCTCACAATGGATTTTCCTATAAAAGTTCAATGAAATGCTTATTTATTTGATCTATTAAAATTGTAAATATTATTTTTTTTTTTTCCCCAAATGTCCCAGTTTGTCATTTCTACATTTCTGGTGTTCTCTCCTGGCATGGCATAATTGTAACCCACTTCTGATGTTGTGGCACCTGAAAGGCAGGGTCATGCTGCCCCAATGACATGAGAGTTGATGATGATGGTAATGACGCACCAGGAGAGGCCTTAAACTAAACAATCTAATGAGGTGAGAATATGATATTGATAATGATGACCATATTGTATTCGGAGACTGTTTGGGCCTTAAAGTTTCCTGAAATGTATCTTACAGGTGAGGAAAAACCCCGAAAAAAACCTCACCCAGGAAATTTGTCCTGACTGCGGATCGAACCTGGCCTGCTGCATGACAAGGCAGCATGCTAGCTCGAGACCACAGCGGTGGACAAAACTGTAAATATATGTACTTTTAAAAACTCTTTTGTATGGTAGCGAAGTATGGACGTTGAAACAGAAGGATATACAGAGACTTAGATCTGCTGAAATGAGATATCTTCGGAGGACTGCAGGATACACACTACTAGATCACAAAAAAAATGAAGATATCTTAGAAGAATTACACATGGAATCTTTAGAAAACAAAATTTCTGATTATAAGTCAAGATGGATACAACATGTTCATCGAATGGAAGATCACAGAATACCCAAACTAATGTTAAGATATCAACCTGCAGGAAGAAGAAGACCAGGACGTCCACTCAAAAGACTTCTGGATGGTGTTTCTCTTGAGGCCGAAACAGGTCAACAAATGGCCTAAATTCGTGAATGTACTATGATGATGATGATGAAATTCTCGCATATAACTTACACAGACATGTGCCAGATAATACATAATTTTACTTTATTTACTTCAAGTGTCAGAAAGGAAACTACATTTTCTTACATGTTTAAAGGTAAAAGTTATTTGACCAATCAAAATACAGACATCCATCTGGTTTGTTTATATTAAAACTGGAACTTAGCTTGGAAGAGGTATTACACTAACTTGTCCACTAATGCAGGTGGACTCCTGGGACAGTAAACATGTTGGCAAGTGGCTCTAGTGGGCATGTGTATTATCACAGTGGTCACTTGTTCTCCATTAAAATATTCTTAGGTGGCACAGAATAACCAAATTGTAAAATGCAAAATGCTTGAAATAGTATGAAATCATAGTAAAAACAGAAAATGTACATGGAGTAACAGTATTACTTGAATGCAGCATGGAAAATTATAGGACAATGTATTCTAAAGTTGAGCCCTCATTTTATTTTGTATGGGGAAAGTTACGATGATGAAATAGTAGGTTAGTGCAGACCATAGTTTACTGGATTATCTGGCTGCTCTGCTTCAACAGTGGCCGATGTAGGTGGACCCCTGGCATAGAATCCCCAAAAAACTTTGCAAAATTACCATCACACACAAAACGGAAACAATGGAGGAAATTTTTGTATTCAAGAACAAGAAAATCTAATTCCAGGAGTTGGGACTACTTGAGTCTGGATAAAAATTGGGGAAAAAGTTTAGATTACTTCTTCACTTTCTGGAACACTCCGCCATGGCCGGTCCCAAGCCCGGATGAGAAAGGAGGAGGGGGAAAAAGTTTAGATTACTTTAATCAATAAATTTTTTCTAAGGGCTGAGGACGCTCTATGATTATCCGCTGTTCCACCATACTTTTACCATTTTGTAATAATATAGTGTAGCCTACTATTTCAAACTTTTGCAATGATTCTTAAAACATATTTTACAATCAATAAATATTTACTCATGTACAGAAATTGTGCTATTTATCACTCAATGAAGTTCTACAGAATCGCAGAGCATATATGTGAATGTTTAATATAGCTTCCACTAGATGACAGGATATATCTATGAAAACAATGTGACCAACATTGATAATTAATTCCAAACCATATTTCAATAAATTAACTTCCATTTTGTTGGTACCAATGGGACAAATTAGTGTATACCAGATTATTTTACAGTGTATTAAATAATATGCTAGTAATTTATTTTGTTAGGAAGAGGGAAGTTTGTGTACATCCATTTCTTATAAACAAGTTTGGGAATTTATTACAAAGATTCGTCACATCGATTTCACATATATATTCTGCCACCTGGTGACAGTTACATTAAGTGTTCACACATGCGCACTGCTATTCTGTAGAACTTATGACACTACAAAGGTATAAATTCCCTGCGCAGATGCACTTTGTCCACCAAGCACAGATCCTCTACCAGTCTGATACTTTTTGCGAGTAGAGTTGAGGCTTACTTCATAAAACACGAGTAGTATCGGGTGGTCATGTTGTTCATTAAAGAGACAAGCAAAAGAAATAATTTACAATGTTGCTAGATATGTGAAGGACATGATGAAGAAACATAAACTGACATACAACGTTACTGAGTCCATGAGTGAAGCAACTGGTGTTTCGGAAGGTGTTGTTAAAGCTATTGTCAAATAGGAGAATAGGTTAATGTATATTGAAGGATGTTTAATGTTTTCTACTCCCAAAGTAAAATTGTCACCCCGCAAAAAGTCTGTTGTTGATGAATTTGTAGAAGACGTAGTGAGAACAAGAATTCATAATTTCTACACCATGAAAAAAGTTGTGCTAAGCATAAGAAAACTTGATGCAGCTTTGACAGCATGTAACATTAACTGCAATGAAAACTTGTACACAGACTAGGTTTTAGGTGGAAGAAATGTCAGTCTAGGTGGACACTTCTCATTCAGAAACCTGAAATTGCTGCATGGCTTATGGAATATCTCAGGAAAATTTGTAAGTATAGACGTAAAAAAATAAATATTGTCTACGTTGACAAGGTATATTTACATGCATCTCACACTGTTCATTCTTGCTGTCACACACAAAATGAAATTGGCATAACTTCTGCATTAGGCAAAGGCCCTTGATTAATTATTGCACATGCTAGAGGAGATGCAGGCTTCGTTGATAATGTCTCTAAATATATAAGTCACAGCAGCAAACAGGGGACTTTCACAATAATATGAAATCTGAAAATTTCACCAAGCTACCACACCATTATGTCATTGTAATGCATAACGCAAGTTATCTTAGCAATAAGCACCTTACATCACCATAAGCAATGGTTCAATGACCATCACATTCTGTTTAATAATACAATGCAAAAACCTGAACTGTTTATGCTAGCAAAAAGTCCCCACCATGAAAAGTTTTATGTGATAGATAAGTTGTTGAAAGAACAAGAACACAACATACTGTGTTTAGCACCATATCATGCTGATCTTATTCCAATAGGACTTGTTGGGAGGATATAAAAGGTGCGGATAAAGTTTCCATTAAACACAGTCAGAAATTTTTCCAAGTCCTATACAGACACACGTGCATGCGCCAACAAATGCAAAGTGGTTTACACTATGGAATCACATAATGCAGTCAACAGATACATGATATTTAATGAATAAAAGCTAACCTAATGCAATTTAAGCACTCTAACCTGTGAAAGAATTCAACGCCCAAAAATAAATAGTAAGTTTTAAAATTCAGCTGCACTGGAAAATTTTAAAATCAATATGGCTGCCACATCTTCAAGTTACGTAAATATCATAGAAATATACATTAAAATAATTGTTAGAAAAAATGTAAAATTGATTGTAAATGTTTGGAAATAATTTGAAAACAAAACCTTGTTAGCAGATGCACATGGTGTCTGCCTGGGACTTGGAAAAATTTTCTCACTGCGCTTAATGGAAACTTCAGCAAAAACATGCAGTGGCACAAGACATCGAATGAGAATCTAAACAGGAAGAGAGAATTGAGTATAGAACTGTTTAAAATTTATAGCATATAAAGGTGGAGAATTTGTTCTAACTTGTTATTAATATTGAACAGTCGTATTGGCAGTCAGATGATGTGATAGACTCAATAATAATGTGAGGCAAGCAGAGTACAGCGTGCAGCATAAATGTGCTCTTGTCAGCTGAGGAGTGACGTCCTGCCTATACAAATGCATGTGCTCTAACCACAGCTATTTATTACTTTGGAAAGCTATAGAAGAATTGGAAAAACTGCACTTAAACTAGCATGAAATATTTTCAAAGTCCTGTAGAAGAACAGTGCGCATGCACCAGAGTTTATAGAGTCAGCGATAACCCACAATCAAACCACATATTGATTATCATCCTCGATTACTATCCATTGCTATCAAATTTAAATGACCAATATTTACAATAAATCCCCAAACCTATGTTCAAAAAATATATTAATAATATTAAAATTACCAAACGTTTATTAAAAATGGGTGTACACTTACTAACCACTCCCTAACGCTGATCCAACCAGTGATAACCCAAAACAGTGATAGAAAAATCATAGACTAATTAATATACTCTGTGGAGAAAATAGCAGTTAGCATCACAATGTTGTCTAACAGTGTCATAATATTGTGAATTGTATATTTAAATACAAAGTGTCACACAAAATGTTCAATCTTATTTCTTATGCCACTGATGCACTTAACACTTCTAAACACTTTATTAAGTTATGTAGATAGGAAATAACACTATGAGGTTTTTTAATATTGTTTATTTTTTATTATTTCACTCACCTCATACTTCATAATTCATAGCAGACCCATTGCACTGAGAATGTCACAAAAGATGTGAAGAAAGCCTGGGTCTGCTATGAATTATGAAGTATGAGGTGAGTGAAATAATAAAAAATAAACAACTTTTAAACATTTTGCAACATTTTTAAACATCTTCCAATGTTGCAACAATACTTTTTTTATATTTACGTATTTACGTAAAACATGGTCGTGCTACATTGCTTACTTGCTACTTTCTGCTATTTTCCCTCCTTTTCCTATTTTTTGTTCCAACATTGCCACCATCAACAACCCAAAATACTCCAATGTTGCCAATATCACTTCCACGTTCCCTGGATTTCACCTACGTTACGAGTAATTGATTTGTGTTACAGTACTTGATTTAGGTTTGGTTAGCTTTTAGGTTCCTTGCTTTTTAAATGTGATTCCAAGTTCCCTGGATTTCACCTACGTTAGAGTAATTGATTTGTGTTACAGTAATTGATTTTGGTTTGGTTAGCTTTTAGGTTCCTTGCTTTTTAAATGTGATTTGATACGTAAAATAAATTACCTCTTCATATCTGTTATTCTATGAAAAATTCAAAATGTCGGACGGTTACCACGTAAAATCATATTTCCACTAGTTCATTTCATGTTAATTATACATTTTTAGACAAGTTCTGGGAATTTTGTGTCAATGTTGGTCATACTGATTTCACATACATATACCGCCAACTGCTGGAGGTTGCATTTATCTTTCTGGGATTACATGAAGCGCTAGCGCATGCGCACTGGGATTCTATAGAACTTAGAAGAATTTATGTGCGACTTTAAGTATAGCTTATCCAATACTTCAAAATTATCTATTAATGTTATAAAAATTGTTTGAAAAAGTTTAAAATATTAAATAATGTTAGTAAATATAGAAGAACTATGGTTTACAACAATATAACTGAAAAATCAAGCACTAGTAGAAGTGCAGTTGAGCCAGAAATGGATTTTGGCTCAACAGCAGATAAGCTTTCCCTCAATTTTTCATAGTATGTTCTTATAAAACTGTTGCTATGCGTACTTCTGTCTTTACTGACTTTTGTAATATATTAAACATTATTCAACGATACTTATAACACCATTTTATAATTTATTTACGCAAAACAAGGTAACATTACATTCTTAGACAATATTGTGATACTCACTAGCTATTTTCCCTTCTCTTCCAATGTTGCCACAATCAACAACTCAATTACACTAATTTTAAAGTTAGTATTATTTTTGTTAGGTTAGTGTCTGTTAATGTACACTTCAGTAAATATTATGTATGTAATTTATTTTGTTAGGTGAGGAAGTAAGAAGTTAGTTTATATCCATTTCTAATAAATGTTTGGAATATTGTTGTGAAGGTTGGACATCAGCTACGTGCTGCCACATACAAACTTTCTGTAGGATTTCAGAGATATGTTGTTCCACCTAGCAACAACTCAATATAAACTCATATGCATTCACACTACTATTCTGCAAGACTTAGAAAATGAATTGGGAAAACTAAAATGCTGTTTTTCTACTCATT
This sequence comes from Diploptera punctata, assembly GCA_030220185.1. Lineage (NCBI taxonomy): Eukaryota > Metazoa > Arthropoda > Insecta > Blattodea > Blaberidae > Diploptera > Diploptera punctata. The sequence goes on along the minus strand of JASPKZ010007967.1, from coordinate 470,497 downwards.
TCATATAGTTTGGATCCAATGGCTCAAGTTAGTGTATATCAGATTGGTTTACACTGCATTAAACAATATACATTTTTTATTTTGTTAGGTTAGGAAGGGAGAAGTAGGTGTACATCAATTTCTTATAAACATGATTCAGAAATTATTACAAAGTTTGGTCATACCGATTTCTCATGTCCACCCTCTAGTGGATGTTTCTTTAAGCGTTTGCGCATTCGCACTTGATTCAGCAGAACTTAAAGAGGCTGAGGTTTCCATTACACGCAGTGAGAAATTTTTCGAAGTCCGAGGCAGACACCATGCGCATGCACCAACAGGGTTTTATTTTCAAATTATTTCCCACAGAGGATGTGGTCGGTTTTATGTCTCTCACATTTCTACACTTACATTCTTATGCCACTGATGCACTAAACACTTGTAAACACGTTTTTTACTGTTTTAAACATTTTGCAATGATCTTCAAACTTTCTTCATAATATTTTATATTTATATATTTACATAAAACATGATCGTGGATACATTACTTCCTTGCTACTTTCCCATGTTGTTCCAACGTTGCCACCATTTGAAAATAATTTAAAACCATATTTAGTGTTAGTGTACGTAAAATTAGTTTATAGTTCATTAAATAGTACTCATGTAAATTGCTTTGTTACGTTAGGAAATGGGAAGTTGGTTTACGTCATTTTTAAGCATTTGGGAAGAAATAATATGCATGTAAATTATTTTCTTTAGTTAGAAAATGGCAAGTTAGTTAACGTCCATTTTTTTTTTTTGAATTTGGAAATTTATTCCCAAAGTTGGTAACGCCGACTACCGGAGTCTATATTAACCATTACAGCAACTCGCGCATGCGCGCTGCGATTCTGTGGAACTTGGAAGAATTGCTGAGAGACATAAAACCGACTTTTTCCCCCACAGATTCACTGGACTAAACTTTTTCCAAAATGTTATAAGTATCGTTACATAGTACGAATTGTTAGTAAAGACGAAAAACATATGTAGAGCGACAGTATCATAAAAATGTACAGAAAATTATAGAACGATGCATTCTAAAGAAGAGCCAAAAATTGGGTCGAATATCTATGTACAACCAAAGATTAGGATTCAATTATATCTGAGAGGAGTGACATTTACTACATTTTAAAGCATTGTACTTCGAGGTCGATAGGCCTAAACCATGCTGTTAATGATGTAACAAAACGTGAAACTTTTTTGTTGGGATCTTTTCATATTTGAGTGATTCAAATATATTGTATAACTAAACGCGTAGCATAAAACAGAAAAAAAATATATATATAGTAAAGAAGTTTAAAATATACTATAAAAGACCGTGTAAAGCTATAGAAACATCACGCTTACCTGCATGACTCCATGATCAAACGGCGACAAACAATTCTCTTGCGCCAAAAACATAACCACAATGGAAAAAATCGAAGTAAAACATGAACGGAACCGGTAATGGTGTATAATAAAACGTATATTTATTTACGCAGTATTTTAATGCAACAATTATTTATAAAATGGGTATTAACATTCTAAATAGATTGTATTTAGTCCTGTAATATAACGATGTTTAATTAATTTTACCTTGAAAATATGAAAAAATACGGGACTATTTCCTGTCATGGACACCTGAACACATCTGGAATATTAAAAAAAGATTTAAAAGCGCACGAACATAGAGAACATAGAGAACCGAAGCGCACGAATGCATAGAGAAGCACGAATGTGCAAGAGATATTATTTCTATCCTCGGCACCATATTCGTTCATTTACTCTGTGTATAGAACACTTAAAAAAGTACAAAGAAGAAAACCACAAAAAAAAATTGTCTTCAGTTATCACTGTTGTAGATAACATTTTGTGACAGAACGTCCTATATTTTTGACGTAAATACGTCTATAAATATGCGTCCATAGTGGGTGGCAATTCAGAAAAATGTTGATAAAAAAAGGGGGAGGATACAGTATGGTATTGCAGCTACATATCAATCACCTACATCCAAAATTTAATTAGGTCTACACCACTTGATAGATAAAGGTTCAAATCATTCATTACGTTGAGTGTTTTCTTTGACGTATCGCGCGAGGCGGAGGGGGAAGCGTCGCAATTTTGAGGTTATTTCGCTGCGTCATGTAATTTTCATTTAGTATAAATTCTGGCTCGGAGTCAGTGGCGGAGCATCCATGTAAGCACTGTTATGCTACGGTTTATTATACAGCGTGTCGCGCCCGACGTGACGCGAATTCGCGTTTCGCTCGGCGTGATGCTGGTTCAGCATGGAGCGCATACGTTACAGCGCATATGTTTATGGAATTGTCGCCAGATGGCACAACATATATGGAAAATCAAAATGACCAACGTTCATAATAAATTTCCAAATGTGTTTACAAAAACTAATGTATACAAACCTGTCCTTGCATAACCTAATAAAATAAATTACATACATACTATTTAGTAAACTATAAATTAATCTGATGTACACTAAACTGACCCATCGGAATCTAACAAAATGAAGTGATTGAACATTTATTTCTTAAAATATGGTTTGGAATTAAATGCAAATGTTGGTCAATCACACATATGTCCTGCCATCTGGTGGATTTAATTTTATGAGCGTTCACGTATGCCAACTTCAATTCTAATAAAGAACTTTGAAAATAAATTGAGAGGAAAAATCATAATTTGTGTACATAGATGATAAACATATTCAAATTCTTCATTTAAAAAGTTTCAAGTGTCGTTGCAAAACGATTAAAATAGTTCGAAATATTAGTAAAGACAGAAAAAGTAACAGCTTTTATTTATCTCCTGACTAAGTTCAAACCACAATAACTTTTTTCTGTACATCCCTGTACTCCTTCATGCTCATATTGTATAAAACATATATAGAACTCGATGATTTGCAACAAAACTATCTAACTTTCGTCGTTAAAATTGGAAAGTTATAAAACAAGTACTGTATTTCCGACATTTTGTTATAAAATCTTAGTTTGTTTTTAGCAATTACCCAATGAGTACGGGTAATATCTTCTATAATCTTTGTTTGCGCTGGCAAATTGCGTCCTGGATTCAAGAGATTCCAAAACACGACGCGACATGTCAGCGCAAATTTTTTTGCGCCAGCAATTTGCGTTGTAGATAAACCACCTCCATTTAAATACATGGGGAGCAATTTTTGCGCTGGCGCGTTGCGTCGTAGATAAACCACAGCATTAGCCGGCTAACACTTTCAAAAGTTTGAAATAAAATCTTTGGTATTTAATTAAAAGGAAACAATACCGGAACGAGATACAACAATGCATTGATAGTAGTCTAAATGTTGTAAATAATAGCAACTAAATAATATATATTGTATGCGTTGCGTATATACTATAGCATTCGAATACAGTACAATGTTTTGAATGCCCACACTGTTAACCGATTTCCCGAGGCTAATATAGAAGATGACTATGAGAGTACGTTGCGCACGCGTATTCATGCTTATCGGTAGTACATCTTGCTGCATTTCAAGCTGAGCCCAAAGCAACTCTGTAGCTGACCTTTTAGCATTCTAGAAACGGCTAAGAGCGAGGTTTCAGTTGCTCTGAGTAAGTCCTATGTAAACATAGTGCTTCTGAGCGTATCAAATACAATAATTAAACCACTAAATAAATATTATCATGGGAGAGGAATGTGCTTGAGTTGTTAAGTCATCACTTTTCCTGCTGACGCTTTGTTGAAAAGAAAAATGTTATAAACCAACTCCTTATTTAAATATCATAACTCAAACAAAAACAAAAGAGCGTCGTTTAATGAAGGTCATAAAGATTGGTATCAACATGACATATGGCTGCAGGAAATCATGTTCCCTGTTAACCCTGCCTTCTATTTTCAACGGAGAAAAATATTTGGACAACAAAGGGGATTTCTGATGTGAATAGTTTTCATCATCATAGTACATTCACGAATTTAGGCCATTTGTTGACCTGTTTCGGCCTCGAGAGAAACACCATCCAAACGTCTTTTGAGTGGACGTCCTGGTCTTCTTCTTCCTGCAGGTTGGTTTTCATGTGCTGAAAAATTCATGAACTTTCTGAAATCCATGTTAACTGTGAAATAGCGCTACATAATTTTGGAAACACTAGAACTGAAGGGTCCCGAAGCCGGGCTAAATTAATACGGATAAGCTGTGCTGGGGGGGTTTGAAACCACGCTTCTCTGCTACCATTTGTGCTGGGGGGGGTTTGAAACCACGCTACTACTACCATTTGTGGGCAAGAGAACCACGCTACTACTACCATTAATCCGGGATCGGGTTTTGTTGCTGTTGCTTCTATTAACGTGGCTCTGATATCCTGCAAGGTTATCAATCAGAAAGTTGCTTGCCTTGGGCCCATAGAAGGCAGCCATCGATTCATCTTTCTCTCTTAAATATGTAGACATAAATAATAATTCTCAAATACATAAAGTGAGTGAAAATGACAATAATTGTCAATCGAGGAAGCTAAGCAGCAAAATAGCAAGGGAGCTGGAAATAATCTCCTACATGAGTGAATTTCCGTATAGGATTGTAAATAACAACGTATGCAGATAAGTTGAATAAAAGATGACATTTAATAGAAACAAGTTGTCTGATGTAAAAACAAATTAACAAAAATATTCCGATCATTCAACATAATAGAAACAGAAAAATAACGATACTCTTACAATAGAAAAACCACACCATACCTCACGCCACACTCATGCTAGCGTCCGAACCAGGGGCAACTTCTTCCCCGGTCTGCCGGACCAACTAAACCACGCCGTTTCTCGGCCTCAGACGAGCTTGTCTATTTAGAACTCCAGCCGCATCGCGGACAGGATGCTGATTCAAACCTTGAATCTGCTTAAACAACTGAACGAAGAATGAATGCTTGAATGAATGATAACGTTCTGCTTGTGCACCACGTATATGAAGGTTCCGAGGTAGAGGGGAGATGCGCCATAGACCTTGCGCAGCAGGAAGGGTAAAGAGTAGAGAGAGGGTAAATAGACGGAGAAAGGTATATTGGCATAGTTCATAAATATTCCAGTCTAGGGAGGAGAACCACGCTACAATAATGAGCCGAAAAACACACTTTCGGTTCAAAGCATAACGAAAACGTTAAAGCAAACAAATACATTATTAGCTGTCCAATACACGTTGTACGTTTCTTAGCCGAACAAGAGCTGCCATTTAGAAAACACCGAATCTAACAAATGAGGTAGGGCCTAATTATATTGAATTGTTGCACTATAGATCAGAAATTAACCAGCGATTTGAAAATATATACTATGTTCGTTGGAACATCACACGATGTTCAAAAGACTTAATATGTTCTATATCCGCTACTTTATTCAATAAAATGAAACAAGAGATCTCACCATTAATATCTCTCCGAGACCACCGACGATAGAGCTCACTTGTAAGCTCCAAAAACCAGCTGGAAAATGGAGATGAATATCTGTGTTTTAAAATCATGCATTTATATATTTAATTTACTATTAATATGTAAAATTACCCCTTCCATTTCCTAAGCCCTATACCTTTAGTAGTTTATTATATTTGATACTCCTAACAATGCATGCCGTTCTTTTTAGAAGTTCATTTACTCACTAGAAATAATATAATAAATTTTATATCCATATTAATGTAAATAAAACGGATGCTAACACTTGTCGAAATTCCACGCTCCGCCACGGCTCGGAGAAGTTACGACGCGAAGTTCATTTCAGTTTGAATCGTAAAGCTTTGGTCAATATCCATCAATTGCGTATATAAAACTTTAGTGTGAAATTGTTATAATATATATATAGTGTTAAAGTAAAAAAATTAAATAAATAATGCATTGTCGGCCTATAATCGTGTGAAGCCAAATCAAAATTTGGAGATGTTACACGGTTGGAAGGGGCTTCTCAAGATCAATCCAGTAGTACCTATAAAACACCATATGACAAAGTGAAGCAGTGACGGTAACGTAAAATAATGACGGCGTCTTAACCGATCGACGAAAGTGCGTCTAGGGCGGCCGAGCCTATGCAAGGGGATGATGTAATCGCTTCTGTATCAAATTTTAGTATAAATATATCAAATACAATATGCATTTAGTATGTAATTTTCGTATCACATACATATCATTAATAAAGTTATAACACAGTAATTATTTGTTTACTTGATTTCTTTCCTGAATCCGATGAAAGGAAAATGTTGCCATCACAAATAAAACAATATGGAAATTCGAAGGACTTCTTAGTGTTAAAAAGTGATTATGACATACATATAATACGTTCAAGGAAACTATTACCCGTTACGTACAAGTATTCACGTAAAACACACGGCCACACCCAGATTTTTTTCACTTTAGGATATGGTATCGTTCGCAATGAAAATTAGAATACATAGCATTCCTGGTATATCATTATGTCAATGTAAAATTCCTTCCAAATCTGTTCTCTCTTCTGCTGGAGTTTTGTGGTCAGTCGGGAGTAGCTAGCAGGAATGATATATGTTTCTCTTGCCAGGAGCTAGATCATCTACACTTTGTTATAAAGGATTTTTACTCTCTCTAAGTGACTAGGTTTGTTTCAATTAGGTGTGTCCAGATTATTCGATGCGATACGTTAGAATTGGGATGATTTCCCTTTAAATAGCCTCATTGCCGTTTCCAGATTTAAAGATGTAGGCCTATGTTTGTTATCTCATTCATTTCTGTTAATGCCTGCGCTGTACTCTGGTCCAGAATCCGATTCATTTCTGTTAATGCCTGCGCTGTACTGTGCTCCAGAATCCGATTCAACCTAACCAACCTTCATCGCTGAATCTTTGCACGGATAACGATAGTGACATGTCATTTAATTTATCTGAATTATAAAAAATATCAATAATTAATGGTTTTCAAATGGCATACCCAAGTGTAATACTATACAAAGAAATGCACAGCTACAATATGAATTTAAATTATCATTTTTACTCAACATTTTGCAGAAATATAAATAAAATAGCAAAATAAATATCTTCAATAGCTGTCTTCTATATCTGATACTGCTTCATTCTCTGAAGTACCCTCTTCCGATTCAAAGGTCAATAAGCCTTTCACTCCTTTTTGGCTGATTTCGGGACTTTTTCAAGAAGTGACAAGTTTCTTTTTATGCAGATTAGAGGATCTGAAGTGATGAGTAACATGTGGAACAAATCTATTGTCTTCAGTCATAATTTTCTTGTATGTTCTTCTCCGAATCGCCTGCAGTCTTTGTTGCGTGCTTCTTGTGTCTCCTCGGATAATTGCCCTTTACGCACTAGGACAGATTGAATGATGAATTAACAGTTGGTGTATACTAGATAACATGTAATACCAAACTAAGTAGTGTATAGAATTTTGCAGTTTCATTGACATCATTTCTAAAGCGTCCATTTCAGTGTTCAAATTGCAGGAAATAGTTTGCAAAATGATTGATAATCGTTTGATTAAACTCTCTAAAATGCTAGTTATGGAAGGCGCTACAGAAAGTGTTGAGCCTTAATACAAGTTCACGTAAGGCCCGAGCAGCTAGACTTTATCTTTTATATTATTATTATATTATACAATATTAGCACCTTCTTTAATGTATAATAGCTCACTCTGGTAGTAGGTGATGTGTACTGCATAAATCTGAATTGTTGTATTAATAATTTAATGCACTTTTATAATAAAAGACTGCATTTATTGATTTCACAATTAAATATGTAATTTACAATACATTTATAGAACTGTTTTGCATTTATATATAATATTTAAGTATCAATATATTTTACTATAAAAATCGATGACCAATAAGCGCTCATCTCTTACTTTGCACAACCACCTTTTTACGTTCAATGTGTAATTACTAAATTCTCTCTGGCGGCAACAACTTGACGCCGCGCTTGCCGGCAGGAGGGTAATGCTACGGTTTATTATACAGCGTGTCGCGCCCGACGTGACGTGAATTCGCGTTTCGCTCGGCGTGATGCTGATTTCGCATGGAGCGCATACGCTACAGCGCATATGTTTATGGAATTGTCGCCAGATGGCACCATATATATGGAAAATCAAAATGACCAACGTTAATAATAAATTTCCAAATGTGTTTACAAAAACTAATGTATACAAACCTGTCCCTGCATAACCTAATAAAATAAATTACACACATACTATTTAGTAAACTATAAACTAATCTGATGTACACTAAACTGACCCATCTGAATCTAACAAAATGAAGTGATTAAACATTTATTTCTTAAAGTATGGTTTGGAATTAAATGCAAATGTTGGTCATTCATACATATGTCCTGCCATCTGGTAGATTTAATTTTATGAGCATTCACGTATGCCAACTTCAATTCTAATAAAGAACTTTGAAAATAAATTGAGAGGAAAAGTCATAATTTGTCTACATAGATAAACATATTAAAATTCTTCATAAAAAAAGTTTCACGAGTCGTTGCAAAACGATCAAAATAGTTCGAAATATTAGTAAAGACAGAGAAAGTACCTAGAGCAACAGCATCATATGAATGTTGTATGGAAAATTATAGAATACATGATTCTTTAGTTCTTAAATAAACATATGGTTGATGAATATACCAAAGTTTAGAATACTTCAGATTTTTGCCTGAGCAGTTTTATCAGGTTTTGAATTTAATAGAAGACGAAATTTATGCACATCCATAATATCCCCGAGATACAATATTTACAACTTTTATTTATCTCTTGACTAAGTTCAAGCCACAATAACTTTTTTCTGTACATCTCTGTACTCCTTCATACTCATATTGTATAAAACATGTATAGAACTCGATGATTTGCAACAAAACTATCTAACTTTCGTCGTTAAAATTGGAAAGTTATAAAACAAGTACTGTATTTCCGACATTTTGTTATAAAATCTTAATTTGTTTTTAGCAATTACACCAATGAGTACGGGTAATATCTTCTATATTCTTTGTTTGCGCTGGCAAATTGCGTCCTGGATTCAAGAGATTCCAAAACACGACGCGACATGTCAGTGCAAATTTTTTTGCGCCAGCAATTTGCGTTGTAGATAAACCACTTCCATTTAAATACATGGGGGGCAATTTTTGCGCTGGCGCGTTGCGTCGTAGATAAACCACAGCATAATTCCTCTAGCCAATCAGAAAATTGAGAATATATAAATTAAAAATTAACAGCTTGAAACATTGGTGCAAACCGATGAAATTACAATATAAAAGAAGATTAAGCCGAGAAAACATATCACTCAGATTATCGAGTGTTAACAATATAAAAAATCAAACGTACCTGGTAATATGTTGGAGATATGTTATCTACTACAAATTAACAAGATATAATTCAACATTAATATAATTCATGATGTGTTCCGTTGAGGTATTATTCAAAATTAAAACATAAAATTATAAAATATTTACTTAAAAGGTCCGTCTCCTCAATACGAATCCTGCCGATGATGGGACTAGTCCCGAAAGCGCTACATATCAAATAATCTGTAAGTCTTGGAGACGGACCTTTTAGTAAATATTTCATAATTTTATATTTTAATTAAGATATAAGTAGAAATGCGCACGGGGCAAACATTCAAAGTAAAAAATAACTGGCGCATTCAGCGGCCTGAAGCGCTGCAGAAGGTCAATAGCAAAATGGCTGCCGATGCAGCGGAAATTCGTTGAATAGGCAGCGGAATCGCCAAAATCAATTTGTTCATAGGCTTGTTACTCAAATCACCTTCGAGATTCTATTTAAATTAATCATAAAACTAAAAGGGATATACAGAATTTTCTATTATTTGAATGGAAGAAATTCATGAAATGAATGAATAGATCGTTTAAAACAAAACTATTGTAGCGAGAAAAGTTGTAATTTTCCTTATTATTAAAATATCCGGCGGCTACGTGACGCAAGCAGTTAGACGCTCGTCTCTCGCCGCTAGGATCTCGGGAACGAATCCCTGTTATTATCGCCTCACAATGATGGTTACTCAAAGGCTCGTTTTGTTTCCCCGCAGCTGTTATACATAATTAAATACAAAGATGCCGACTACTTCCACATGAATGTTAATCATTGTCAAGCATTGTCACGGCACCCGCTCTAATATAAACGAGCAAATATCATAGTGAGGCGATAATACTAGGCCTATGTGTGGATTTCGCAGTAGACGAATCAGAGCTACGGCAGGTTTTCTCGGGTTTTCCCTCACCACAAATTTAATTCCACGTTTTTCTATACTCATCCATTTGTTTACTTTTTCTATTACTTTTAACCCTCTAATTATCAAAATAAGAGATAATTTAATCAATTAAAGTGTTAGTTTTTAGAAAGCACTGGGTTTTAGCAGTTTGATGTGCGTCACCCGGCAACCTTGTGTATCACATATCTATGTAAATATAGTGGCTTCAACTAATCTTTCGACCCTACCCTGAGTTAAATACATTATTTTATTTTATTAAAATATCACTCCAGCAAATTTCCTATGACACACACACACACACACATATATATACATATATACTTTATAACCAAGGTAAAGTATTGCCAGGTGGGCTGTAAGGAAAATTTTATTCAATTGTTGAGCCATTTCTTACACAACATTTGACACTTTAATTTTTAAGTCTATAGGGATTAGGGATTACATTAGAGAATACAGGAAAATAATACATGTGCAAAAGTAATGAAAATAGTGTAAGGAAAATCTGAAAATATAAATTGTTTAAAAGAGTACCATAATCTTAGATTTGCCAGTCGCCGACTCGCGAGTCGATAGACCCGCGCAGATCATCGAGATATCTGGGCCCTCATTCCAGAGAACTCTACGCATCTCTAAATACCCTTCAGGTAAAGGTCGATGGCCAGAAGTTTCCACACTGGAACAGTCTCCATTAGAGACCGAGGAATTTCCGTCCTCCTCCCTACATCATCTGCTGCTAGATACGGAAGCGAGTCAGCGAGGTGAGAAATTGCAGTGAATGACTCGTTCGAGACTGTAAAATAAAGTTGCGAAGTAGATAAAATTTAAAAGAAAATTAATTATTAGTGCTCATTGTGAGTAAACTGTAGAAGTAAATCAAGTTGTAGTGAAATACTACACGATAACCTGTGTGATTATATACACCAATATGACTACTCGACGACCATCTGCGACGATAGTACAAATAGTTGGAGATCAAATGATGGATCAACTGTGATTAAAATACTAACATAAGAACACATTTTTCTCATCATCATCATCATCCGGTATCATGGCAGCTGCCGCCGTCTTCCGGAAACCAAACGCCATTCCTCTCTATCCATCCATTGATCTTCCTCCATTCCTCTGATATTCATAGCTGCTTGTACCCCTTCTATCCAAGTTTTCTTCGGTCTTCCTCTCTTCCTCCTTTCCATTGGGATCCATTCCATAACAATTTTTGGCAATCTTTGCTCTGGCATTCGTTTGACATGACCATACCACTGCAATATTTTCTTTTCTATGATGTCTATGATGTCCGGCTCCTCTTGTACACCCATAATTTCCCTTATTTCTTTATTTTGTATTCTGTCCATTCTAGATTTTCCAGCTGATCTTCTTAAAACATCCATTTCTGTACTTAAAATTCTTTTCATTTCCCTGGTAGGAATTTGTCAGACTTCAGCACCATATGTTAAAATGCTCTGAATTATGGTTTGATATATTTGTAATTTTTATTTTTTGTAATATTTTTGCTCCACCAAACAGAGTTTAAAGCATTTATTACTTGTTTTGTTTGTGCGATTCTATTTTTAATTTGTACTGTGTTATCGCCCGAATGGTCTAATTTTGTTCCTAAATAAGTCCATTCAATACTAGGTTTTCGTTCTTCTCCATTGTTGAAATTTGTATTTTCCATTTCTTCTCCTATACACAGGTATTTAGTTTTCTCAATGTTTTTCTATTCATACATTAACCAACTCTGGCTATAATTTTATTTTATTAATGCACTAGTCGCTCTGTTCAATTAATATCATGAAACGGAGTTACTCTTATAATAAATTAATCATTTTCACTAATTTTGTGACACTTCCTGTATAATTTGAAATATATATATATATATATATATATATACTTATTGTAGAATATTTATAAGTAAACATAAAATGTTGACATCACACTATAGTATTTGTATCTTCACTGGTCAAATGTATATAAAAATTCTAAAATAGTAATATCTTAATTCAATTTATACTTATTTTTCACAAAACTCTTTACTCAGAATATATCAACAAATATAAGAAACATAGTTCACCTCTTTGTCTGTTCGACAGCTATCTTACTGTATTACAAATTTGAAGAAAAAATATAAATGCTCGTTTTATCTGTAGAGAAAATTGGTTCGACAACCACTATAGCACTTTCAGACAGAGATATGACCCCATGAACACTATCATAAGAATATACATTATTTTATATACTTTCAAATTAAAATTATAATTAACTTCGCATCAGATACCAGAAAATGAATCTTCTGAGGATATAACTTTCTTAATTAAAACATTGGCAGTCGGTAACACAATGATCTACTTGCAATGAACAGGTTGTAATCGTAAATTCGTGATGTTGTTAGCAATCTTAAAATTGTCTTCAGAAGGTTTACTTAACACATTACTTATATTCGCCTACAAGGGTAAACCACCTCAAATAACTTATATATTAATGCCCAGACACAAATAACTCAAAATATATATAACCATAAATTTTATGAAGGTCTTGAAGAAGATTTCCAGACTGTTGGCCGTGGACTTGAGGCTCTGGCTTCGCCAGATACTTCGTCCGGCATCCTCGAGGGTTGAGACTGATAACCCCTTGAGGATGCCGGACGCAGTATCTGGCGAAACGTCGGGGAACTTCAAGCCTCAAGACCACGGCCAACAGCCCGGAAATCCTCTTCAAGATCTTCATACTAACTCCGGTCGTGAAAGTTTAAATTAATATACCATAAATTTCGTTTATACACAATGACGTCTAGTCTAAACTGAATGAAACAACCAATCAGAATGGGTGCAACGGTTTCGTCTGCCTGCAGCGTACTTTATTTCTTCACTGTAAGTCCGCTGCAGCGCTTTATGCACCCAATAAAAGTGACAAAAGGACGATAAAAGAATCGTGAATTAACCTCGCGCACTGACATATCATGTCTGCCAGACAGAAAATTAAGAAATTAGTACAATGAAAATCATAATACAATCTTAAATATAGTCAAAATAGTATAATCTAAATTCCTGAAACACACACACACACACACACACACACACAAATGAATCAAATTGAATCACATACACTGTTAATGTTGTTTATGTTCTTCAATCGGTACATATTAAAAAATATTTCAAAGTTTTTGATGTAGACACTTGCATAAAACTTTTTGTCTATTGGTAAAAGAATACGTTTCACAGCAGGACAATTAATCAGCTTGTATGGAGACACTTTAATGGTAGCGATATGCACTAAATTGTCCTTTCCGGGTGCAACATTAACAATACATGTAGTACGCCAGCACAAGGGTGAAATATTGTCCTCAATGACTCATGATAACTGTCCAATTTTTAAGTTAGGTTGCTCTTTAAACAATTGAGAAAGTAGTCTTTGGGTCAAGATTTCCAAATACATTGTTGTATATGTCGAATATGATGCCATCTATTCATTGGGTTCATGTTTAAGAGATTTAAGAAAAGGTTAGGGCAAGCAATAAGGGAACTACCAATCATGAAATGACTAGGTGTGTTAGGCTATAAACAAGATACAACAACAGACATGTAGCAAAATGGCCGAGAGTTCCATACAGCCTCAATCTGGCAAAAGAGAATATTATATTCTTCATAATTTAAAAAAAATGAAGGACCAATAGTTTTCTTTATTTGAGATTTGATACATTTTACCTCAAATTCCCACATAACATCCATATGAAGAACTCGAGATGGAATAAATTTCCAGTCAAAGTTCTTTGAAATAGAAAAATTCTCAATACAATCAACAGTATCTGAACTAAAGAAAAAAATTCTTAAGTTGGAGATCTCATATTCTTTTAGGCAGTTTTTAAATTTAGGATTTAAAGTAAACCTCCACTTCTAATTGTCGGGTTTCGCTAATTCTTTTGCAATACCTACCTCGGTTTATTTTAATAGGACATACTGAGTCTTGTTGTGAAACATCGAAAATTTTGACCGCAAGAGCGATTTATAAATTTTCATTTCAGATGGAATCCTACACTTAATGGCTTTGAGGATCCAATAGTGAATCTAAGCCACCCAGAGACCAACTTAAACACACAGAAAATTAAATCGAAATCGGTCCAGTCGTATAGGCATTTTTTAAATTACGGATTTTAAGTAAACCTCCACTTCTAACGGTCGGATTTCGCTGATTTATGGAAAGTACATACCTCGGTTTATTTTAACCTTTAAACGCCCAGGAGCCCATATGCTGGGTTTTAAAATGTACGTCCAATCTGCCCGCAGACCCAGCGTATGGGTTCTGAGCAGGCGGACTGGTTTGGTTGCTTGAAATTATACTGGATAATACTACTTTTGTTACATACCTTTTTCCAGGGTTATGAGATGCTTGGCAACGTGATGTGAAGATAGCATTTGTTTATTAAAGGTTTGTTTTTGTGTGATAAGTCTCGAAACAATCACCAATACACAAACTGACATCACACCTTTTACACTTCACTTGCACATGTTTTCTGATTCCCCGCGCCGAACACACGACAAATTAGTCTTTGTAAAGCTACCGACCAATGTTGACTAAAGTTAACTTCAAGTCACGAAATGTCTGTACTCAATATTCTAGATCTACCAACCAGGGAGTCATCTACAGGGTGTTCTACCAGCCTGTTCCAAAAAGTCTCTGACAAGTCTAAGTCGGAGGTCTGTATGTGTTGTTTTGGACCAATGTTGACTAAAGTTGACTTCAAGTCACGAAATGTCTGTACTCAATATACTAGGTCTACCAACCAGGGAGTCATCTACAGGGTGTTCTACCAGCCTGTTCCAAAAAGTCTCTGACAAGTCTAAGTCGGAGGTCTGTATGTGTTGTTTTGGACCAATGTTGACTAAAGTTGACTTCAAGTCACGAAATGTCTGTACTCAATATACTATGTCTACCAACCAGGGAGTCAACTACAGGGTGTTCTACCAGCCTGTTCCAAAAAGTCTCTGACAAGTCTAAGTCGGAGGTCTGTATGTGTTGTTTTGGACCAATGTTGACTAAAGTTGACTTCAAGTCACGAAATGTCTGTACTCAATATACTATGTCTACCAACCAGGGAGTCATCTACAGGGTGTTCTACCAGCCTGTTCCAAAAAGTCTCTGACAAGTCTAAGTCGGAGGTCTGTATGTGTTGTTTTGGACCAATGTTGACTAAAGTTGACTTCAAGTCATGAAATGTCTGTTCTCAATATACTAGGTCTACCAACCAGGGAGTCATCTACAGGGTGTTCTACCAGCCTGTTCCAAAAAGTCTCTGACAAGTCTAAGTCGGAGGTCTGTATGTGTTGTTTTGGACCAATGTTGACTAAAGTTGACTTCAAGTCACGAAATGTCTGTACTCAATATACTAGGTCTACCAACCAGGGAGTCATCTACAGGGTGTTCTACCAGCCTGTTCCAAAAAGTCTCTGACAAGTCTAAGTCGGAGGTCTGTATGTGTTGTTTTGGACCAATGTTGACTAAAGTTGACTTCAAGTCACGAAATGTCTGTACTCAATATACTAGGTCTACCAACCAGGGAGTCATCTACAGGGTGTTCTACCAGCCTGTTCCAAAAAGTCTCTGACAAGTCTAAGTCGGAGGTCTGTATGTGTTGTTTTGGACCAATGTTGACTAAAGTTGACTTCAAGTCACGAAATGTCAGTACTCAATATACTATGTCTACCAACCAGGGAGTCATCTACAGGGTGTTCTACCAGCCTGTTCCGAAAAGTCTCTGACAAGTCTAAGTCGGAGGTCTGTATGTGTTGTTTTGGACCAATGTTGACTAAAGTTGACTTCAAGTCACGAAATGTCTGTACTCAATATTCTAGGTCTACCAACCAGAGAGTCATCTACAGGGTGTTCTACCAGCCTGTTCCAAAAAGTCTCTGACAAGCCTAAGTCGGAGGTCTGTATGTGTTGTTTTGGACCAATGTTGACTAAAGTTGACTTCAAGTCACGAAATGTCTGTACTCAATATACTATGTCTACCAACCAGGGAGTCATCTACAGGGTGTTCTACCAGCCTGTTCCAAAAAGTCTCTGACAAGTCTAAGTCGGAGGTCTGTATGTGTTGTTTAGGACCAATGTTGACTAAAGTTGACTTCAAGTCACGAAATGTCTGTACTCAATATACTAGGTCTACCAACCAGGGAGTCATCTACAGGATGTTCTACCAGCCTGTTCCAAAAAGTCTCTGACAAATCTAAGTCGGAGGTCTGTATGTGTTGTTTTGGACCAATTTTGACTAAAGTTGACTTCAAGTCACGAAATGTCAGTACTCAATATACTATGTCTACCAACCAGGGAGTCATCTACAGGGTGTTCTACCAGCCTGTTCCGAAAAGTCTCTGACAAGTCTAAGTCGGAGGTCTGTATGTGTTGTTTTGGACCAATGTTGACTAAAGTTGACTTCAAGTCACGAAATGTCTGTACTCAATATTCTAGGTCTACCAACCAGGGAGTCATCTACAGGGTGTTCTACCAGCCTGTTCCAAAAAGTCTCTGACAAGTCTAAGTCGGAGGTCTGTATGTGTTGTTTTGGACCAATGTTGACTAAAGTTGACTTCAAGTCACGAAATGTCTGTACTCAATATACTATGTCTACCAACCAGGGAGTCATCTACAGGGTGTTCTACCAGCCTGTTCCAAAAGTCTCTGACAAGTCTAAGTCGGAGGTCTGTATGTGTTGTTTAGGACCAATGTTGACTAAAGTTGACTTCAAGTCACGAAATGTCTGTACTCAATATACTAGGTCTACCAACCAGGGAGTCATCTACAGGATGTTCTACCAGCCTGTTCCAAAAAGTCTCTGACAAGTCTAAGTCGGAGGTCTGTATGTGTTATTTGGACCAATGTTGACTAAAGTTGACTTCAAGTCACGAAATGTCTGTACTCAATATACTATGTCTACTAACCAGGGAGTCATCTACAGGGTGTTCTACCAGCCTGTTCCAAAAAGTCTCTGACAAGTCTAAGTCGGAGGTCTGTATGTGTTGTTTTGGACCAATGTTGACTAAAGTTGACTTCAAGTCACGAAATGTCTGTACTCAATATACTAGGTCTACCAACCAGGGAGTCATCTACAGGGTGTTCTACCAGCCTGTTCCAAAAAGTCTCTGACAAGTCTAAGTCGGAGGTCTGTATGTGTTGTTTTGGACCAATGTTGACTAAATTTGACTTCAAGTCACGAAATGTCTGTTCTCAATATACTATGTCTACCAACCAGGGAGTCATCTACAGGGTGTTCTACCAGCCTGTTCCAAAAAGTCTCTGACAAGTCTAAGTCGGAGGTCTGTATGTGTTGTTTTGGACCAATGTTGACTAAAGTTGACTTCAAGTCACGAAATGTCTGTACTCAATATACTATGTCTACCAACCAGGGAGTCATCTACAGGGTGTTCTACCAGCCTGTTCCAAAAAGTCTCTGACAAGTCTAAGTCGGAGGTCTGTATGTGTTGTTTTGGACCAATGTTGACTAAAGTTGACTTCAAGTCACGAAATGTCTGTATTCAATATTCTAGGTCTACCAACCAGGGAGTCATCTACAGGGTGTTCTACCAGCCTGTTCCAAAAAGTCTCTGACAAGTCTAAGTCGGAGGTCTGTATGTGTTGTTTTGGACCAATGTTGACTAAAGTTGACTTCAAGTCACGAAATGTCTGTACTCAATATACTAGGTCTACCAACCAGGGAGTCATCTACAGGGTGTTCTACCAGCCTGTTCCAAAAGTCTCTGACAAGTCTAAGTCGGAGGTCTGTATGTGTTGTTTTGGACCAATGTTGACTAAAGTTTACTTCAAGTCACGAAATGTCTGTACTCAATATACTAGGTCTACCAACCAGGGAGTCATCTACAGGGTGTTCTACCAGCCTGTTCCAAAAAGTCTCTGACAAGTCTAAGTCGGAGGGCTGTATTGTTGTTGTTTTGGACCAATGTTGACTAAAGTTGACTTCAAGTCACGAAATGTCTGTACTCAATATACTAGGTCTACCAACCAGGGAGTCATCTACAGGGTGTTCTACCAGCCTGTTCCAAAAAGTCTCTGACAAGTCTAAGTCGGAGGTCTGTATGTGTTGTTTTGGACCAATGTTGACTAAAGTTGACTTCAAGTCACGAAATGTCTGTACTCAATATACTAGGTCTACCAACCAGGGAGTCATCTACAGGGTGTTCTACCAGCCTGTTCCAAAAAGTCTCTGACAAGTCTAAGTCGGAGGTCTGTATGTGTTGTTTTGGACCAATGTTGACTAAAGTTGACTTCAAGTCACGAAATGTCTGTACTCAATATACTAGGTCTACCAACCAGGGAGTCATCTACAGGGTGTTCTACCAGCCTGTTCCGAAAAGTCTCTGACAAGTCTAAGTCGGAGGTCTGTATGTGTTGTTAAGGACCAATGTTGACTAAAGTTGACTTCAAGTCACGAAATGTCTGTACTCAATATACTAGGTCTACCAACCAGGGAGTCATCTACAGGGTGTTCTACCAGCCTGTTCCAAAAGTCTCTGACAAGTCTAAGTCGGAGGTCTGTATGTGTTGTTTTGGACCAATGTTGACTAAAGTTGACTTCAAGTCACGAAATGTCTGTAGTCAATATACTAGGTCTACCAACCAGGGAGTCATCTACAGGGTGTTCTACCAGCCTGTTCCAAAAAGTCTCTGACAAATCTAAGTCGGAGGGCTGTATGTGTTGTTTTGGACCAATGTTGACTAAAGTTGACTTCAAGTCACGAAATGTCTGTACTCAATATACTAGGTCTACCAACCAGGGAGTCATCTACAGGGTGTTCTACCAGCCTGTTCCGAAAAGTCTCTGACAAGTCTAAGTCGGAGGTCTGTATGTGTTGTTTTGGACCAATGTTGACTAAAGTTGACTTCAAGTCACGAAATGTCTGTATTCAATATTCTAGGTCTACCAACCAGGGAGTCATCTACAGGGTGTTCTACCAGCCTGTTCCAAAAAGTCTCTGACAAGTCTAAGTCGGAGGTCTGTATGTGTTGTTTTTGGACCAATGTTGACTAAAGTTGACTTCAAGTCACGAAATGTCTGTACTGAATATACTAGGTCTACCAACCAGGGAGTCATCTACAGGGTGTTCTACCAGCCTGTTCCAAAAGTCTCTGACAAGTCTAAGTCGGAGGTCTGTATGTGTTGTTTTTGGACCAATGTTGACTAAAGTTGACTTCAAGTCACGAAATGTCTGTACTCAATATACTAGGTCTACCAACCAGGGAGTCATCTACAGGGTGTTCTACCAGCCTGTTCCAAAAAGTCTCTGACAAGTCTAAGTCGGAGGGCTGTATGTGTTGTTTTGGACCAATGTTGACTAAAGTTGACTTCAAGTCACGAAATGTCTGTATTCAATATTCTAGGTCTACCAACCAGGGAGTCATCTACAGGGTGTTCTACCAGCCTGTTCCAAAAAGTCTCTGACAAGTCTAAGTCGGAGGTCTGTATGTGTTGTTTTGGACCAATGTTGACTAAAGTTGACTTCAAGTCACGAAATGTCTGTACTCAATATACTAGGTCTACCAACCAGGGAGTCATCTACAGGGTGTTCTACCAGCCTGTTCCAAAAGTCTCTGACAAGTCTAAGTCGGAGGTCTGTATGTGTTGTTTTGGACCAATGTTGACTAAAGTTGACTTCAAGTCACGAAATGTCTGTACTCAATATACTAGGTCTACCAACCAGGGAGTCATCTACAGGGTGTTCTACCAGCCTGTTCCACAAAAATTCTATTGACAAGTCTAAGTCGGAGGCTGTATGTGTTGTTTGGACCAATGTTGACTAAAGTTGACTTCAAGTCACGAAATGTCTGTACTCAATATACTAGGTCTACCAACCAGGGAGTCATCTACAGGGTGTTCTACCAGCCTGTTCCAAAAAGTCTCTGACAAGTCTAAGTCGGAGGGCTGTATGTGTTGTTTTGGACCAATGTTGACTAAAGTTGACTTCAAGTCACGAAATGTCTGTACTCAATATACTAGGTCTACCAACCAGGGAGTCATCTACAGGGTGTTCTACCAGCCTGTTCCAAAAAGTCTCTGACAAGTCTAAGTCGGAGGTCTGTATGTGTTGTTTTGGACCAATGTTGACTAAAGTTGACTTCAAGTCACGAAATGTCTGTACTCAATATACTAGGTCTACCAACCAGGGAGTCATCTACAGGGTGTTCTACCAGCCTGTTCCGAAAAGTCTCTGACAAGTCTAAGTCGGAGGTCTGTATGTGTTGTTTAGGACCAATGTTGACTGAAGTTGACTTCAAGTCACGAAATGTCTGTACTCAATATACTAGGTCTACCAACCAGGGAGTCATCTACAGGGTGTTCTACCAGCCTGTTCCAAAAGTCTCTGACAAGTCTAAGTCGGAGGTCTGTATGTATTGTTTTGGACCAATGTTGACTAAAGTTGACTTCAAGTCACGAAATGTCTGTAGTCAATATACTAGGTCTACCAACCAGGGAGTCATCTACAGGGTGTTCTACCAGCCTGTTCCAAAAGTCTCTGACAAGTCTAAGTCGGAGGGCTGTATGTGTTGTTTTGGACCAATGTTGACTAAAGTTGACTTCAAGTCACGAAATGTCTGTACTCAATATCTAAGGTCTACCAACCAGGGAGTCATCTACAGGGTGTTCTACCAGCCTGTTCCGAAAAGTCTCTGACAAGTCTAAGTCGGAGGTCTGTATGTGTTGTTTTGGACCAATGTTGACTAAAGTTGACTTCAAGTCACGAAATGTCTGTACTCAATATACTAGGTCTACCAACCAGGGAGTCATCTACAGGGTGTTCTACCAGCCTGTTCCAAAAAGTCTCTGACAAGTCTAAGTCGGAGGTCTGTATGTGTGTTTTGGACCAATGTTGACTAAAGTTGACTTCAAGTCACGAAATGTCTGTACTCAATATACTAGGTCTACCAACCAGGGAGTCATCTACAGGGTGTTCTACCAGCCTGTTCCGAAAAGTCTCTGACAAGTCTAAGTCGGAGGTCTGTATGTGTTGTTTTGGACCAATGTTGACTAAATTTGACTTCAAGTCACGAAATGTCTGTACTCAATATACTATGTCTACCAACCAGGGAGTCATCTACAGGGTGTTCTACCAGCCTGTTCCAAAAAGTCTCTGACAAGTCTAAGTCGGAGGTCTGTATGTGTTGTTTTGGACAATGTTGACTAAAGTTGACTTCAAGTCACGAAATGTCTGTACTCAATATACTATGTCTACCAACCAGGGAGTCATCTACAGGGTGTTCTACCAGCCTGTTCCAAAAAGTCTCTGACAAGTCTAAGTCGGAGGTCTGTATGTGTTGTTTTGGACCAATGTTGACTAAAGTTGACTTCAAGTCACGAAATGTCTGTACTCAATATTCTAGGTCTACCAACCAGGGAGTCATCTACAGGGTGTTCTACCAGCCTGTTCCAAAAGTCTCTGACAAGTCTAAGTCGGAGGTATGTATGTGTTGTTTTGGACCAATGTTGACTAAAGTAGACTTCAAATCACGAAATGTCTGTACTCAATATACTAGGTCTACCAACCAGGGAGTCATCTACAGGGTGTTCTACCAGCCTGTTCCGAAAAGTCTCTGACAAGTCTAAGTCGGAGGTCTGTATGTGTTGTTTTGGACCAATGTTGACTAAAGTTGACTTCAAGTCACGAAATGTCTGTACTCAATATACTATGTCTACCAACCAGGGAGTCATCTACAGGGTGTTCTACCAGCCTGTTCCAAAAAGTCTCTGACAAGTCTAAGTCGGAAGTCTGTATGTGTTGTTTTGGACCAATGTTGACTAAAGTTGACTTCAAGTCACGAAATGTCTGTATTCAATATTCTAGGTCTACCAACCAGGGAGTCATCTACAGGGTGTTCTACCAGCCTGTTCCAAAAAGTCTCTGACAAGTCTAAGTCGGAGGTCTGTATGTGTTGTTTTGGACCAATGTTGACTAAAGTAGACTTCAAATCACGAAATGTCTGTACTCAATATACTAGGTCTATCCAGGGAGTCGTCTACAAGGTGTTCTATCAGCCTGTTGCAATACGTCTCTGACAAGTCTAAGTCAGAAGTCACTATATGTTGTTTTGGCACCAATTAAGTCAGAAGAAGAAAACTGTATAGAATGGTTAAGTCTAACAAATGAAAAAATATTTTTTTGGTTGAGTAAACAAGCTGTAACGGTTGGGGGACTCGACATGCTGAGCACATGTCACCCATGCACTGGCTCGATTATCATCTACCTTTGTGATTGACACATATGAGTGTGAGGCCAGAAGCTGGATGGTAGGCTAAGGGCCTTCTAGGCCCGTCGCACCATGGAATTATTATTATTATTAGATTATTAGGCATCCCTTTACTCTTATGTCTTACTATCCCACAACACGTCATTTCACATTAGAATAATTACGCCAAGAAAAAGGTACATTTTTGATTCTGTCAAGTCAGGGGGAAGATTCCATTTTTCTTCGCTGTCAATTCTAGTTTCACGAACCCAAGACCTGACAAACGTCAGGTGTCTCACAGCTATAAGTGTCAGTTGATTGTAATGTGTGATTGTCATTGATATCGTTTTCGTCATGTCACAATCCGAGAATGCCTTGTATTTCAGCGGAACGTAGTGATTTTGTACCAGACATATCGTAAACTTCACTCTGAGTCACAAAACTGTGAATGAATAAGGGCTGTGGGTGGAATGTGACCTTTTTTTTTCTTCTTTAAAACTTTCCTGCTTTGGGGGAAAACTGACCGGATGCAACATAATAAACAAAAGAATGAACGAGGGTTAGAATATACCTAAATCTACATATAGTTTTTCACTTCTAACCTGATTCACAACACTCTAAACTCCCTAAAGTTATTTGTTAACTATCGTGAATTTAAAAATTATCTCTATGATATAAAATATCACTACGAGTTTTTGCCGTGATTACCACTGATTTTACAATAATATTTAACACTTTAAACGTTGTTTGATGTTTGTGACCCCCATAGATTTTAAAATTTGAGTTAATAAAATCAGCAAAGTTATAGTCAAAAGCCAAGGAGTTTAAAAGCTAGGTGGACATTTAAACCCGGGCAACCTGCCGCTACCTGGCCATTTAAACTTGGGCGCTTAAAAGTTTATGGGATATTCCGAGTTTTGTTGTGAAACATTGAAAACTACAATCACTAGAGCGATTTTTAAATGTTCGTTTCAATATATTTAAAACATTTTAGAACATATAAATCAAATCCACGCTTATGTGAGTGAACCAGTTTTGATATTTCAGGAATTGGAAGTGTTTGTGTTTTCTAAATACACGAACACCTAACTCCATATGCTGTATTCACATTTACAATATGTGTATGATCATCCTACCAGCTAGCACACGGGGGACATAATTATGTTCTCCCAGGCATTACAAACTTTATCTCAACCTGAAACCACAACTTATATTACATACCCAAATTTTACAATATCGGGTAGCAAAAGACTCACACAGGCAAACAAGTATACAAAGACTATTGGTACTATGTATTTCCATAAAAAAACATCATATCCTTTATATTGGAGAGTGTCATTACATAATTTAAACAGTACATATTACACTAATCGGCCGCGGTGGACTAGTGGCTATGCTCCTTGCCTCTGGCCCCGAGGGTCGCGGGTTCAAACCCGGCCGGGGTCGATTGATTTTTAGGACTGAAAAATCCAAGGAGCAAGTCCTCCGGGAGGGACTTTAAGCTGAGTCTGAATATACTGACTTAGGCTTTCACGGCCGGAGTTATTATGATGATCTTGCAGAAGATTTCCGGGCTGTTGGCCGTGGTCTTGAGACTTGTAGTTCCCCAACGTTTCGCCAGAGACTGCGTCCGGCATCCTCAAGGGATGTCTTGAGACTGGCAATTTTGTCGACTACCTGTTCTATTTATACATGTATCCGCGACGTGTTCTCTGCGCGGTCCGTTACTTCGTAAATTGTATCTGCCTTCTGGTTGGTTAGCATTAGGGTCTTCCATTGCACCAATGAGGTTGCTGTCTGATGTTCTAGTAGATTGTTCTCGTAAGGGTTTACATTTGGCTTTTGTTAAGACTGGTATCCATGATTTGTTGACTTTTAATGATTCTTCTTTTCTATTGTAACTATTTTGATGTTTGAATATGTCAATGGCTTCTCGTTGCAGATGGGTAAAATAGTGTGTGCAGTTAGATAATATATGTGTTGTTGCATTGTACTGTATGACCTTCAAGTAGAGAGTGTTCTGCTACTGCCGACTTTTCCACTTGTTTAAGACGGCTGCATCTTTCGTGTTCTTTAAGTCTGGTTGTGATGCTGCGTTTAATGGTGCCTATTAAGGACCAACTTCATCCTCATCAATCAGCAGGCATATACAGAATCCCGTGCAGTTGCGGCCAAGTGTATATAGGTTTCCCAAACCAGGTAAAGAATTAACAAATCCAACAAATTATCGCCCAATTACATTACTAAATGCACTAAGTAAATTAACAGAGAAAATTATTCACAAAAGATTGAAACATCAACTCACAAATCAGAACATAATTCGACATGAACAATGTGGGTTTCGATCCCAACATGACACAACATCACAATTAATGCGTCATATTGAACATATCACTCGTGGGTTTAACGAAAACAGGTCCACAGTGGGTTTCTATCTTGATATCCAACAGGCTTTCGATAGGGTCTGGCACGAGGGACTTATTTATAAATTAATTCAACTTAATATTGATGACGCCATGATCCACCTAATAGCTAATTACCTTAAAACAAGAAAATATAAAGTCCGACTTAACAATGAGATCTCAGATGAACATAGAATACACAGTGGGGTACCTCAAGGTAGTATATTGGGGCCGACATTATTTAACATATATATAAACGACATCCCACATCACGCTTTTAATAATAATTAGCGCATTGCACATATTCGCGGATGACACTCTCATTGCAGGACAATCGACACTACCAGCACAAGCAGTAAAATATGTTCAATCCAACATCTCAATAATGGAAGAATGGCTAAACAAATGGAGATTCACGATTAATGCAGACAAATGTCAAGCTATATTATACTCGCGAAGACATAAACATCTCAAACATATGCCACTGCCCTTAAAAATTAATGGCAACGCAATTCCATGGAGTACATATGCAAAATATTTAGGGGTGACTCTAGATTCTAAACTAACTTTTAAACCACACATACAAAATACATTCGTGAAAGCTCATATCAAATTAAAAACCTTATATCCTCTATTAAATGCGGACAAGCTACACATCAACACTAAATCACTCATGTATAAAACATTAATAAGACCTATCATTAGCTACGCATGTCCAGTTTGGGGCCATGCGGCAAAAAGGAATCTACGCAAATTATACACATTTCAAAACAAATTGCTGTACAATATTACTAAATTACCAAGATATACATCACTTACTACGGTAGAAAAACAAGCAAACACGATCCCCCTACAAGAACACATTGTAGATCTAGCATGCAAATTTTTCATGCGGTGTGAAAATCATGAAAACCCACTGATTGCGAACCTCGGACGCTATGACACGTCACACACACCCGACCCACCCATATACTCGCACTAATATGGCATGATCTATTAAGGCCTGAAACGCAACAGCCTTTAAAATAGGCTTCCAGGGTGATTCCGCCTACTATTCGCCTGAGAGTCGGTGAAGAACAATTGCCATGTGAAATTTGCTGACACTCGTCGTCGGACAAAATATCCATGGATCCTGATTATGACGTACCCAATTGTGACGATAATATGGCATTCTGACTAGCATCACTGCTGGTTGGAAAGTCATTACAAAACTGATGCAGATAACCTGAGCAGATTATTGCATGTATAATAATATTAAATTACATGTTTCAGATTCCGTACCGTACAGCTACACAACGAACAACAAATTGATATCTATATACTAATATATATCCTTTCAGCTCATAGGACTGCCTAATCGCACAACAATGAAGGCAGAACGTCAACATCAACTATACAGACAATGGAATTTATTTACTTTGTAATATGCTTGTATTGTTTCATTTTATGATTTGCTTGAATTAATAAAGAAATAAAAGAAAACCCAAAACATCCTATACCAACATCCAGTTTCCAAATCATCGATAATACATTATAATAAATAAATATCCCTAAAATTCCATACCATCTTCCATACTCCCAATAATATGTAATACATCAATAAAGATTCACCACAACATCCTACGATAACCAAATATCCCTAAAATCCCATACTCCTTAACAATATGTAATAAAGTAATAAAGACATAACCTAACATTCTACAACTCCCTTCATTTCTTTTCGATTTTGGCCACCATTTATTAAATTCAACCCACTCTGCTAAGGTTTTCCGGTGGTTTCCCTTAGCGTAAAGGCAAATGCTGGAGTGGCCCCTAGTTCCACCAAGTAAAGTTAATTCAATCCTCCCATTTTTCAAAATTATGCTGGGTGGGGACAAAATTGTGCTGCCTTGTTTGCGTAACATCGAGGACTCCAGATGCGACCGAACTTACTCACCACCATACACCAATTATTAAACACCCATAATTAAACAACCACACCTTACACGGCTATGGTTAACACTCATCCTTATTTATCTTCCCCTTTTCGGCCACTTTTCAAAATTAGCGGGACTAAAAGACACTGTCTTGGAACCCGCGGATGGCTAATAGATAATTAGACCATTCAAAAGGTAGGCTGTAGCCGCAGCTGATATTAATCAGATGCCGCATTCAGCACATACCACGTCAGAATCATCATCATCATCAAAATTGCCAGTCTGAAGACAACCCTTGAGGATGCCGGACGCAGTCTCTGGCGAAATGTTGGGGAACTACAAGCCTCAAGACCACGGCCAACAGCCCGGAAATCTTCTGCAAGATCATCATTGTGTCTGAATATTTTCAGGCTCGTAAAAGATCCTCAAGCCTGAACAAAAAAAAAAGGCCTCTAAACAAAATTGACGTAATTTTCCCGTCCTAGTACTACCTTGATTTCCTATATGTTAGTATGAGGCGGAACGCTGACCATGGGCCACTCCAATGACATTTATAAGAAAAAAAGTGTAACTAAATTTGTATGGTTCAATTTTTTCAATGTAGGGGAAGAGCGCCTATATCTCGTTGAGGGAAACAAGGGCTTACAAGAAGACATATTACACTGCAGTTAAAACAAAAATAAAAAAAATTTAAAACAGGGTGAACAGATTCTAAAACTGAAATACCGGGATATCTTTTTCAGCATATCATTTCCAAACATTTTTAGGCCATGCTACCAAAGAATGTCAGAGTACTTCCAACATGACATGCGGCAATAAAATATTTTTATGCTAGAGAAGGAAGTTCAAAGTTTAGGTTAGGTTGTGTTTCGCTAGATATTGTAGTGCGATCTCTCACATTAAGTTTTAGAATGAAAAACCACTAAAAACAGCCTTTAAAAAAACTAAACTAACATACCTTAAGAATCAAATTAATCGTGAATTCTTCTTACCGCACACATCTGTTTTTTTTAAACAGAACTGCAGTATCGGAATAAAAAACATCTTTTCAATTTTCAGCTGTTTTCAAGACTGTCGATTTTTTCTTTTGCCGGTAATTTTCTAAACTGCCACCTGGTGGACTTTTGAAGAAGTAATTTTCTAAACTGTCATCTGGTGTAATTTTGAAGAACTTTGTAATCAAACTTGGTTCGTCTGGAACCTCTACGTTCATGTTTCTAGTATCTTTTTTATGTATATATTTTCCCAAACTGTTAATTCCAAAGATTTAGATAGAAGTTCCAAAAGTTTTGATTCTTTTTCAATTCTATGATCCTCTAATAAACTATGTGCTGCTATAGCTGATTTTTTAATTTCACCATTTTTTATGACTGTCTAAGCTCATATTGTAAAAATTCCCATATATATTATATTAATTTAACATAACCTATCCTAAACTCAGCTATCCTAAGTTCTGAATGCAGTACCTCATATAAAAAAGAAAAGGTTGTAAATGTAAAAATATAAAAATATTTAAAGATCTTGGGATTAATTAATTCTATCTTCAAGCTACAGTTAGTCTAAAAACATTTAAGATTAAACATGTATAAAACACTGGCTCTTCCAACTCTTTTGTATGGTAGGGAAGTATGGATATTAAAACAAAAAAATATAGAGAGACTTCAATCTGCTGAAATAAGATATATTGAACGACTGCTGGATAAACATTACCAGATCATAAAAAAATGAAGACATCTTAGAAGAATTAGACATGGAACATTTAGAAAATAAAATTTGTGATTATAATTCAAGATGGATACAAGATGTTCTTCAAATGGAGGATCACACTACACCGAAGCAGATGTTAACCTGCATGAAGAAGACCAGGATGTTCACTCATAAGAATTTGGATGGTACTTCTACTGAGGCTGAAACAGTTCTGGAAATGGCCTAAATTTGTGAGTCAACTATGATGTTAATGGTTATATATAACTCTCTCACTGGCACCATCAAACCCGGAGGTTCATGGCCGCGCAGACATAAGCTCTCCATACATCCCTATCCTTAGCTAATGTTTTCCAATCATCCCCTGTATAATCTACTTCCTCAATTCATATTTAATGTTATTCTCCCATCTCATTTTTGGTCTACCAACTGGGCGTTTTCCCTCTGGTTTTTCTACAAGAAGCTTCCATTCACATCTTTCATTCCCCATTTGTGGCACATGTCCTGCCCATCGCAGTCTACGAGACTTAACTGTTCTCATTATATCTGGCTTCCTATAAAGACCATGTAGTTCACTGTTACATAGTTTTCTCCATTCAGATGATTATATATATTAATTATATTTGTTTGTGAATAAGAGTTGCAAAGACCTTCATTGTGAAGAGTATTGGCTAATATTATATATATGGTTATTTATTATTTTTTTCAGACTCTGAAGAAGGTGAATCAGGTTCCGCTTCAAGAATATTAATAAAAAAATATTATAAAATCATATCAGTACATTACAGGCTATACTGAAATGTGTCTGTGATTAATTTTTTAATTATGTTAATATTTTGTTACATAAATTTGAATTCATCCTTATTTCTATCTTGTTGAGAGCTATATACACCTTTTATACTATTCACCAAGTATGTACAAAAGAATATCTTAATATGAAGTGGTGGTAATTACTTAGGGAACCTAACTCTTCAGGCAATTGTGCTTTTTAACAGAAATAATTTGCTCTAACCTTCAACTATTTAGCGATAACTTAATAATGAAGGAGGTAGGCATTGCTGTTATATTTAAAAAGTGTTTAAGACTAAGAAGTCAAAATATTTAATTTCTTCTCACATGTGGATATTGGGCCAGCTGATGGATGGTATGCCAATGGACTGTTTCAGCCTGGAGAATACATATTCGGTTTCTTCTATAATGAAATATTATGTTTCCTTAGTAAAAGGTAAAAGTAAGTGATATCATAAAGGCCTCGGAAGGCCTTTGGAATAACAGGAAATAAATGTGCAAATAATAATTATGTATAGTGTAGAAATATTGAATCTTGAATTAGATATATCACTTAAGTGTGTCTAATAGTTAAATTAGAGAAAATTCTGTTCCTCTTGAATAATGTATTTTCTGCATCTATTATAAAATGTATGTATATATATACATATATATATATATTATATATATATATTATTTTTAATATAGACAATAAATGAAATAGTGTTATTTGATCTTTAATAGCAAACAAATTAATGAAGACAAGGCACGCTGCTAAAAACAAAACTGATATGCATTGATTCACACATAAATATGATGAACATTTCAGATTAAAGAAACAAAGCATATGTTTCAGTTTGGAATTATTTTTGCTTCATTCTTATATAAACATTTAAGGTATTTTTAAATGTTTATTCTAAAAGCATTTAAAAACTTGTACTTACATAACTTAAAAAGAAAACACAAACACAAATAGCATGTCATTTATCAACAAATCTGGCTGATGGTGCTGCCATAGAAAATGAATTATCCAGATCTTGTATCATATACATAATGTAAATAACACAAGCAACAACTTTGTAAAACATTTTGCATATTTTATTGTTACTTTGAAAAAGTATTACAAAAATTTCACCAATGTTTTACTTGTGTAACATTTTCAATGACTTCCTAATAAATAGTGATTTACCATATTTTAGTGTGTTCATCTGAAAGTGGATTTTTTAAAAATAAACACTTACGAAATTATGTTAATTATTTTAGTCAACTTACCAGTTTATGAATTTTGAAAAAAATATAAATAAAATCGAAAATAATTTATAGTTAAACACATCTGAAAAATTACAAAATCCTTGCAATTTTATCTACAAAGAATAGGAATAAAATATGGTAAAATTGTTCACAAAGTAGCATTGTATATGTTGAGCTTTCAATTTTATTTTTAAATGATTTGGGTTGGATAACGTACTTTTCATGCGATTGAGCAACACTAACTGACCATATTAGTTGATATTTGGGTCAAAGTTAGATCATGCTGTGCCATTTAAAATTATGAGACAACTCTTCGGTTCTCTATGACCTAGACAAACATACTAGTTGGGCAAAAACTGAGTGCATTAATCAGGGATGTTTAATGAAATCAACAGCTTCCCATGAAGAGATTATTGGTCACATTAAAGAAACTTATATATTTCTTTTCTTTGGTAGAATTATTGAAATGTATACATATAAGAATGTAATTTCTTATAACAACAATTTTTCATACACAATTATAAGGTTATTGAAATACAATTAGAATAATATCTATAATCTTTCAGTAATGTGGGAAATTACCAACAGAGTCCTAAAGAACTACTACCATTATCATTATTATTATTATTCATATTTGGTTCAGACATTATGCTACAAGCTGGAAGGCCATGGGGGATTGGGTTCCGGCCCTAATCGGGTCAGAATTTTTAAACTAGTCTAAACCCTCTAGCAGTACTGTGTTACTGAGATGTATTCAGCCTCTAAAGGAAATGAATACCGGATTATTGTTCTGGGGTTTAAGGTGGCTGTCACGCACAGCTGACATGTCTTGCCAATTGTATAGAAATGTGTGAGCCTGTATCAACTGCTACACCATGGCCTGAAATAGAATCACCTTACATATAGGCCTACATTAAAAAAATATATATGATGAATATTTTGCTATTGTGTCGATCGCGGTGAACTAGAGGTTACTATGCTCGATTCTGGTTTAAAGGTTCACGGTGCAAGGATTTCTCAAGGCATAAAAATCCTCGATATGGATTCCTTTGGATATAAAATATAGGCGTGGATTATTGTATCTTATATTCACGGCATGTAAAAGAGCCTAAAGGCTGAAAAAAATATACATCACAGCAAAATAATTCGTTGGCCCTTTCACCCTTTATTTGAATTAAGGTGTGATAAAGGATATAATGACCTTAAGCTGTTAAAAAGTGTCTATAAATAAAATAATAGCAAGGCATTTTGCATTACGAGTTAGAAAAGTATTTTCGTCGTGCAGCTGGGGTAACTTCCAAAACTACCGCACGCCACTCGCAGACTCAAGTAATGTAGAGACTTCATATTTACAGTATAAAATGTTATATGATCCCAGTAGGCCTATATTTTATAGGCTATACTGGTGATGGGTAGGATAGCACAAAAGACACTAAGATAGGAATATAAATAGAGTGAGATTCTGGATAATTATCAAAATATTGAATTGTCAAACGGCTTGGAATGTAAAAGAATTCGCATTCAGGCTAATGATTAGGTGTGCACTGAAAAAGTTCGTGGTTTTGCTCAGAAAAGCATATAGAAAAGATGATACTATAACGTCAAGGTGGCTATGTAATGTATCGAGTTTGTTGCTTTGTGACCTTCAGTAATTATTTGTCTATATTGTATGATTGTTGAGATAAAGTTTAAAATTACGATAATTATTTACTTCTCAACGAAGGATTTTGTTTTCAAATGAACCATCAAACGTGAACTATGTCATTGTAACCATGATAATATTAATGATCATACACGTTGGGGTCTACCGCTGTGGTCTCGAGGTAGCGTGATGCTTTTTCACGCAGCGGGTCGGGGTTCGATTCCCGGTCGGGATAGGCTCTTGGATGAGTTTTTTTCGGGGGTTTTCGCCACCTGTAGGACAAATATCAGGGAACCTAGGGCCCATCAGTCCCCGAAAATCATCATTATCGTCCTTATCATTTCACCGGTGTGGAAAACAACGGGAAGCTGCCACACCTATAAGTCCCTAGTAAAGGTTCAAAGCATAGCATAAAAGTTCTATGATAGGAGTGAAAGACCTGTCCTAGGGCAGAACACAGTAGAATAGAATACATGTTGGATAAAGGTATCCATCCCAATAATTCAAACAAAATTTTCTTGGATCATCTTATTTACATGAGACTTATTAGTTAATTGCTATTGTAGTACTGCATTGATCAGGCACAAAAACCTAAGATAATTGATTTTTATAATTTTCAATGACTCTAAAACATCCATAACCCTCCTGGTACAAAATATTTGAAATCTGCACATATCAGTGGTTTAGCTTTATCCATATAACATACACACAATAACTCACAATATTTCTGTTCTTACTTTGCCCATGTAAGCAGTCACTTGAAACTTCTAAGTATGTTGAGACTTAATCGAAATAATGAAGCAAACAATCTGAAAAGCAGAAGTTACATTAAAAGGAAATAAAATAACTTACCACACTCTACTATATGTTTATCTTGTACATTGATCTGAAGGTCTAGGATAGTGTCTGTCCATGCCAAATTAGATTCAAAGCGTGGAGAGACAGGATTTGGAAGTTATATTTTGTATTGATGTTTAAAAATCTTTTGTGTGTCTGAGAAAAAAGTTGTATACAAAATAATAAACTTGAATATTGTGAGATAGTCATGTTCCTGGGCGTTCTATTTAAAACTCTGTTTTTGGTAATCCTTTGTAATACAGTTTATCGAAATTCCAATAGATTCATCTTAAAGAATTGCATTGTTGAAATATTAATTAAAGTTTGAAAATCAATACATCAGTTTGTTAAATTATCATATCTCTATATATATAATTCTTCAGTACATGTGTTTGTCACTGAACTCCTAAATGACACGACCAATTTTGATGACCTTTGTGTGTGTCTGAGTGGATCCCTTGATGAATTAGATTCACAATTCTACCCACTAAAACCATTAGATGTAGCAGTTCACCTGAAGTAAAAATTTAAAAATCGCTCTAGCGATCACAAGTTTCTATGTTTTACAATGAAACTCAGCAAGTCCTATTAAAATAAACAGAGGTAGGTATTGTCCAAAAAAATGAACGAAATCCGACAATTAGAAGTGGAGGTTTACTTGAAATCCAAAATTAAAAAAATGCCTATACAACTGGATCAATTTTGATTATATACTTTGTGTGTGTTTGAGTGGTTCATTTGATGGTTTCGATTCACAATTAGTCTCTTTAAAACTATTAGGTGTAGGATTTCACCTGAAGTGAAAATTTAAAAATCAGTCTAGCAGTCACAATTTTTGATGTTTCACAACAAAATTGAGTATATTCTATTAGATTAAATCGAGGTAGGCATTATCCAAAAATGAGCAAAACCTGACAAATATAAGTGGAATTTTACCTGAAATCTGAAATTAAATACTGACCAGCAACTGCCATGTTTGGTTCGTCTCAGCGTGAAGCATTCAATTTAATTAACCTCTAATATTTAATTTATTTAGGCGTAGCAACACACGTCGGGTATTAGCTAGTATAATTAAATGACCACTCTTTGAAAATTACTGTAATTTGGTCATGTATGTTATATGTAACATTTTTAACTGCTGTCTTTTCTACAAATTAATTCCTCTGCTTAGAGAAAAATGTTATGTATTCAAGTATGAATGCATGTACTTACTTACTTACTCACTGGCACTATCGAACCCGTAGGTTCATGGCCGCACGGACATAAGCTCTCCATACATCCCTATCCTGAGCTAATGCTTTCCAATCATTCCCTGTATAATCTACTTCCCTCAATAGTTAATGTTGTTCTCCCACCTCATTCTTGGTCTACCAACTGGGCGTTTTCCTTCTGGCTTTCCTACAAGAAGTTTCCATGCACGTCTTTCATTCCCCATACGCGCAACATGTCCTGCCCATCGCAGTCTACGGGACTTAACTGTTCTTATTATATCTGGCTTCCTATAAAGACCATGTAGTTCATTGTTATGTAGTCTTCTCCATTCACCTGTCTGTTCATCTCTCTTTGGTCCAAAAATTTTCCTAAGAACTTTATTCTCAAATACTCGTAATCTCCTTTCCTCCCTTAAAGTAAGAGTCCATGTTTCGCACCCATATAATATAACTGGTAGAATAATAGTTTTATATATTTTCAGCTTAACGTTTTTTGAAAGGAGTTGGGACATCAAAAGTCTCTGCAATGCATAGTAGCATGCATTTCCAGAATTGAGCCTATGTTTAATTTCTTTGTGCATCTCATTCCTATTTGTGATTATTGTTCCTAGGTATTTGAATTCAGCCAATTCCTCAAAATTTCCCTCATTTGTCGTTAGCTGTCCATTTACATTATATAATGTATTTCTACGTGTGACCATATATTTAGTTTTACTGATATTTACTTCCAGTCCTAATTTCTTAATGTTACTCAATAGTGTGTGCGTGTTGGCCTTTAGTATCTCCTCGCTATCAGCCAGTAGTACTACATATTCAGCATAAACTAACAGCTTATTAATACCATTCAGTTGTAAGCCTTCCTCATTCTCTAAAGATTTAATGGCATGCTCTAGTACAAAATTAAATAGTAGAGGAGATAGTGCATCTCCTTGCTTCAACCCATTCTGGATTTCAAAAGTGTCTGAAAACTGTTTGCCTACACGCACCCTACTCGTTGAGCCATTTAGACACATTCGTATAAGTCTAACTAACTTTTTAGGAATTCCGAACTCCAGCAGGATACTACATAACTTCTCCCTCTTAATTGAATCATATGCTTTTTTGAAGTCTACATATAGTTGATGTACAGTACCATTATATTCCCATTTCTTTTCTAAAATCTGTCTTATACTAAAAATCTGATCTGTTGTAGACCTGTTTCTTCTAAATGCGCATTGATGATCTCCTAGAATGTCATCAATATAGGGAGTAAGTCTGCTTACTAATATATTTGTTAGAATTTTGTACGAAGTTGAAAGTAATGAGATGCCCCTATAGTTGTTGCAATCAGTTTTATCTCCTTTCTTATAAATTGGTACGATAATTGATTCCTTCCATTCATCTGGAAGAGCTTCTTTTTCCCAAATCATACTAAGCAACCAGCGTATCTTGTCCATCAATTTTTCTCCCCCTGATTTTATCAGTTCTGCTGGGATCTCATCTGAACCTGATGCTTTATACATCTTCAATTTTTCAATTGCCATTTCAACCTCTAATGCACTTGGCTCTGTGACTAGCATTTCTGCTGTCTGTAACTTATCCTCCTCAATGTCCTGTTCTGTATGTACATTTAATAGCTGATTAAAATAACTTTTCCATCTATTTAATATACTCTTGGAATCTGCAATCATATCCCCATTTTTCATTCCGAATTATGTTTGTTCTAGCCTGAAAACCCTTTCTTCTCTATACTAATTCCCTGATATAATTCTCTAATGTTCCTATTTTTTGCATTCATTTCAAGATCATTAATCTTCTCTCTCAAATATTCCCTCTTCTTACTCTTTAGTAACTTGGTGGTTTCCCGTCTAATACTACCCAATTGCTCTAAATTTACCTCATTTGGCTCGTGTAACCATTTCAATTTTGCTAGCTTTCTCTTCTTTACAATGTCGGCACATTCCTCATCAAACCATTTCTTGTTTTGCCTCTTTTTTAAACAACCAATGCTTTCTGATGCTGACAATTTAATAGTATCTCTTATTGCCTCCCATTCTTTGTTTATATCAGTTTCTTCTTCGTTTGCCACATTGTCATCTGAAGATTCCAGTACTTCAAATCTATTAGCAATTTTGATTTGGTATACTTGCCGCATTTCATCATTTTTCAAGTTTTTTAATTCATATTTTACAGAATCATCTTTAGCGTTTGTTCCTCTCATAAGCGATAGCCGTTGTCTGATTTTCACCTTGACCAGATGATGATCTGAATTGCAGTCTGTCCCTCTAACTGATCTAATATCAATGATGCTACTGTGCCAGCGTTTATCCACTAATACATGATCTATCTGGTTCCGAGTTTCTCCATCTGGGGATGTCCAGGTGTATTTATGAATATCCTTATGCTGAAATGTTGTGCTCTTAACAATGAGATTCTTTGATGTGGCAAATGTGACTAATCTAACCCCGTTGTCGTTACTATCTTCATGAAGACTGAATTTGCCTATTGTTGGTTTGAATATATCTTCCCGCCCCACTTTTGCATTTAAATCTCCTAAGACAATTTTCATATGATATCGTGAAAGGCTATCAAATAAGCATTCTAATTCTTCATAGAACTCATCCTTGATCTTGTCATCTTTATCTTCTGTGGGGGCATGTACATTTACAATTATAAAATCATGTCGTTTACCCTTTAGAATTAATGAATGCATGTATTGTTTTTAATGTTTTAATGTTGTAATTAACATTGGTACACTCAGATTCAACCCTGGAAGTTACTATGTGTTTGGAATAGGGAACTTTGTTGCTATTTTAATGGTATTTGCTTGAGAGAAATCCTTATATAAAACTGAAGATTGCAACACAGCAGGTACATAGTTGTAAGTTGTAGCCATCCAAGCCACCCACTCTTAAAGAAAAAAACAGTTACCACTTGTTACTGAAGTCTTGCTGATCTGCACTATCCTGT
Source organism: Diploptera punctata (assembly GCA_030220185.1). NCBI lineage: Eukaryota > Metazoa > Arthropoda > Insecta > Blattodea > Blaberidae > Diploptera > Diploptera punctata. The sequence continues at coordinate 433,386 of JASPKZ010007967.1, read as the reverse complement.
GTGAAAGTGTCGACTCTCATATTTACTATAAAACTAGTTTGCATGCCATAAAAGAAAAACTATGTTTTTTAAATGTATAGTTCATAGATTTGGAAAAGTACTGACAATCTTGCCCCTCCACCCCTCCTTAACAAACAAATACTGTTATTATGAGTTTGGCAACATCTACCCTCTGTAGGTAGGGGGACACTAGCATAGCCCATAAGGTCTGTAGTAACTTCCTCGGTTGAATTAGAGTGTAGTTGTCTGGTTACAATGGAGTATCAGTTTCTATAAAAAAAAGAATGTGATATCACAGTCTGAATTGAACCAGGAGTAAATTATTGGTCAAACACTTATGTAGCAATAAGTCATTATTAGAGGCATAAGAACATTTTGACAATATTGTGTAAACTTTTATTTCACAGGACTTGGAGATGGAAATAAAAAGTGAAGATGATAAAATTAGTGGTATTTATATTAAATGTGAGACAAATCCATCTCTTGACCGGCTTTCTTCTGAGAATCCAGAACTTGAGGTAATGGTTTTTTTTTCAGTGAGTTGTAATTTACAAGTTTTCTGGTGAAAAAACAAACATGTAATAACTGTAGAAGGTTTATTAATTGTCTTCAAACTTTATGCAGGAGTTAGTTTTAGAATCACACGATTAAAGTGTGAGTTCTAAGTTTCATATCAATAAAAAGTATCCTAGGTTGCCCAATGAGAGTAGATAACTGTCCATTAATGAATAATTTCTTTTCATTATGTGTACAGTTCCTTTCTGAATAGCAACACTAGTTTCTATCTACAACACTACTTTTTTTAAATGTATAATATAAATCTGGAGCATCTCACCTCATAAATATTTGTGTATCATTTGACATGTTTTGATATGTTGTACTTACTATCCTCACTTTTCCTCCTATTTTAATTTATTAACTCCCCCCATTTTTTTGTACAGATTGATTTTTTCTATTCTAGAGTTGGTATAGGGAATTCAGCAGAAAAAGATTAAAATTTGCGATATCTGTGCTTTCTACCTGAGGTATAATCCACCATTTTAATGCTGTGTATTTTCAAGCTGCAAATCACACATATTCTTGGCTATGTTTAAAGCACAAAACAAATTAAGTATATGTTGGCAAACCTGTTTAGTTTTGCATTATATGGAAACTTGTTATCACATATCCAAAATATCTTTAAATTATGTATGATTCTTGCTGAAAAGGTATTATGGGGCCATATTTTTGAGAATTGGGGTCACATAATTGTGTCCTGTGCTAAAGAACAATAGATATTTTAAGTCAATTAAAGCATTAGAATTATTTTTTGACATGAAAATGCTGCCATTAATACTTATCAATATGTGAATCTTCAACATTTAAAGTTTATCTTTGCATTGTATGTAACACAAACAGTGATGCCTACTGCAATTGATATAGTCACTTCTAGGACTTAAAGATCTAATTTATGCATGCATACAATTACACATAGAGCATAAGAGAAATAATGTCACACCTCCATTGCAGCTTGGTGTTAAGAGAAACTGATATATATTTGACCCATAATTGAGATTTTGGACCAGTACCTAAATTGGTCCCTTCAGGGAAGCCATCTACCAGCTCTATATTTTACACCTAACATCTTGTTTGAAATATTATAAAGTTTAGAAATAATTATGTGTAAAGTTAGTAAATATGTGTCATGTATTTAATTGCCATGTCTTAAGTTTAATAAAACCTTCATATGTAGCTCATTACTTCAAGTACATTTTTATAGATTACCGAGTCCATTTTCCCTTATATCAGAAAGTGGCTCATGCAGTAATATATAGAATTGTGGTAAAATATAGAATTTATTTTTATTATTGTTTTAAATTCAATTAATAACTAATTCTTTATTGCTCTAACTTAGTAACCTGTTAGAATTCTTTTTTGGGTATAAATGAACATCACTTTTTAGTTTACTAATAGTTTCATAATCTCATGCACTAACCCATATATGATTGATTATTGGTTGTTACTACACAATTGTTAGAAGAATTGCATTTTTCTTGTTATATTCCAGTAAAGTAAATTTGCAATTATATTTTTTTTCTTTGTGCACTAAACTGCAGAAAGGAATTTCTCTTCATCAATGCATTCACTTCTTTGCTCTTTGCACAGCACACATCTTGAAGAGTTGTTGTATCACTTGCATTTGTCTTAATAGTGCACCAACACTATCACAAGTACAGACTTCAATACCACTTCCACAACCATTATCACCACCTATACCATAAATACAACACTAACTCTACTGCCAACAGACCACTCATTCAACCAGTCATAGAACACTTAGTGCTGGACATAGGTGTGGTTCTGTTTCTTTGTCATCTGGCTTCAGTTCTTTTGCCCAACCTTTATCTAGAGGCGAATTTGGAGGCAGTGCTTCATCAGAAACTGTTAATAGGCTTATGTCCAATCGCTAATGCATGAGATGTTTTGAAATAAATTTCACCTCTCCCAGATGTGAGGCTTCAGTGGTTAGGGTCCATTAAGCATCATGCAGCTCAAGGAGAGATTCTTCAATTAGTCCATTCAAGAAATCACATGAAACATAAGGTCAACAGTAGAAACAAAGCAGGTGGAGGCAAATTAGCACCAATGATGAGTAAATTGAAATTTCAAGAGAAACAGGAAGTAACGGGTTGGGTCATGAGGAGTGTGTTGACTTAAAAACTAGCTGAAATGATGATTGCATCTTTGACAAATAGAATTAAATTATTTTCATTCAATACCGTGCCAGTCTAATAATAATTCTAGTTTTTTTTTTGCATGCCTGGAGCCACTAGCCAAACATTTAATTTTACACAATTGTGTAAAAAATTATCAAATGTTTATTCCCTATAGAAGTTTTAAATTATTATTGTTGACTGTAATATTGTTCAACTACTGAAGTACACTAGAAATTTTTCTCTTCAGTATAGAAAAAATAAAACCAATTAGGCAAATTATGCAAATGTCTGGGGTTACCAGATTTTTGCCTGTATAATACAGGTCTATAACATTTACAATAAGACTTTGTATGAAATTTTGGTAGAAATAAGAAAAAGGTTATTATTTATATTTCTACAGATAGGAATTTTCTCAATTTATTATGATTTTCAAAAAAATATTAATTAACAGAAAATATTGTAAAGATATCCACTTGAGATTACCCTGACTTTAGAAAAATTAGTTCAGAAAAACTAAAATAGTTGACATGTATGAATTTAGCAAAAATGTTTTAGAATTTTATATTTTTTTATCTTTACTACATTCTATCTTATTAAAAACAAATTATTTATCTTATGTAGGTGGTTGGAAGTTTTAACATGGAGTTACTTAGAACTGAACCAGATTTCTTTTCTGATTTCACATATTCACGTCTGTTTCATTTAACTTCAATAACGTATCTTTAACTTCATCAAATTTCTCATAATGTAGCTCAATTGTAAAGCATTGGCCTAGAAAGCCAAAAGTCCTGAATTCAAACCCCAGTCTGAGTATATATTTTTTCTCTTCAAATATAATTTGTCCCTCAGTGAGAAGTATTAAGTTAATAATAAAACCATCGAATGGCTTTATAAAGTAATGTTTAAATTCCCAATAAATGTCTTTTTAAATAAGAAGTGCCATTTGCATGATCAAGCAAGTGTTAACATCATTTGGTGTTCAGGAATTAACAACATATGTAACAGAAAAAATTGCATTTAGATTGGAATGCTCAGGTAGCTAAGTAGTGGAGCACTGGCCTAGAAAGATAAATGTCGTGAATTGAAACCCCGATCTGAGCATATAATTTTTCTCTTCAAATACAATTTGTCCTTCAGTGAGAAGTATTAATTTAATAATAAAAACTTGTCATAATGTGTTTATATATTTTCAGAGTTAATTCTAGACATGACTGCATGCTGTCATATTTGCCTTCTTCCAGACTTTCAAATTTAACTTGAACTAGTTCAATATCCATAGTAGTGGAGTTGTTGACATCTAGGAATTTTTCTATTAATGTTAACTTTCTTTTAGGAACATCCCTAAGTTTAATACATTGTTTTTCTTTGAACGACTTTGTCATTATTTACAATATTTATAAATTAATTTAATATTGTATCACAATATTGGCTGGTATGTCCAATGTTTAATTATGATCCATATCCAAGTCCTGGGGGACCTATTTTATGATACATTTAATCTTGACCTTCTGAGAGACAATGAACTCTGGTCATCTTGCAGTTAGAAGTGTCCATAAATTAATTTATTTAAAATTTTCTGTTGGTTGCAGTTAAAAACTATTCATAGCTTGAATTGAGTAACACATTTATGTGTGAACTGAATTAAACAAGGTCATGTATCACAATGTGCAGTTTGACAGAAGTAAGTTATCTGTCACCATTTGTCATCTTGATGATACTATGTGATTTCTATTTTACAGGAGATGGAGATGAAAATAAAAATAGAAGATGATCAATATAGCATTACTGATATTAAAAGTGAGATGAAACGGCCTGTTGTTTCACTTGCGTTTGAGAATACAAAACTTGAGGTAATAATTTGATTGATATGTTTTAAATGACAAGTACGATGGTAAATCTCCAAGCATGCAATAGTTCTAGAAGACTTACTATCTGGCAGTGAACCATATCCATGAGTGTGTCTTAGGATGACATGAATATTGAGATAGTTCTGTCTGTTCTCGACAGTAGATGGAGATGATTTTTTTTAGAGATATTCATAAAAAATATCCCAGTTTTTCAATGAGAGTACAGAACTGTTCAGAAGTTACTTCTTTGCATTATGTACTCATTGCCTTCCTGAATACTACATCAGGTCCTACTTACAATAATACTTAAAACTTTATATATTTGTTAAGTGTTTATTCAAATAATTCTTACAACTCAGAAGCAAATATTACAGCAAGCATGAAAAACATTTGATGGCTATAATAATGTGAAGATGGTAATCATGTTAATGTTAACATTTAGGCAATGTGTGAAACTGTATTCAATAAATAGCAATATTTTTTATAGCTTATTCTAATCTAGATATTACCAATTAAAGTTTATACTTTTTTACATTTTCACGGTCACAAATGATTTGAAACATTTTTGGTGACACAATACATTTTGAGAAATCAATCTTCTGAAAGCATTACACAATAAGAGGATGTTGATGAATACTTTTTAATGTTTTTTTAATACCCTAGTGGCTGCAATTTTTTTCAGAACGAAATTTGGCACAAAACAATTCATTAAGAATCTTAAGGTTAAAGTACTTAACAAGCAAAATTAGATGATTAGGAGTGGGGGTTAAAAAAAATGAAAATTGAAACAGTGCTCTAGAGCAAAAATTGTTAATATTTTACAGTGAAACTCGGTACATGTTATTAAAATGGAACCAGACAATTATTCCCACAAAAATCAATTAAATTCAATCATTATTACTTACTGTTTACCTGAAAGCTCTTATTTAAAAATTGAAGCCATGACTTTCATAAGTGCACAAGTCCAGTCAAGCATGTTTTGAGAAAATCAATAAAAACTTAATAACTTTTGAAAATGGTGTGCTAACATTTTGATTTTTATAATACACAAACTTTGACGTATTGTGTTTGTTATAATTATTCAGAAATTAAGTTACCTATAGTATTTTGTTCTAATTTTATTAATGAATTTGTTGGACTTGTGCTGTTATGAAACTCATTAGTCTGTATGATTAGATTGAGATGATTATAATATCAAATGGATAGGGGAATCAAATCTTTTAAGGTGCTAGAAATAATGACAATGTTTGATACTACTAATATGTGAACATTTATCTACTTTTTATTTATAATATATTAAAAAAAAACAGACATAACTCTAATTCACTTATTCTAATCTGAATCCCACACCTCACTTCCTGATTCATAAGCATTAGGAATCTGCTCTTTTCCATATTTATCACACAGTGATTGAAAATACGGTTGCTTTTCTGGAAGAACTGATGCAAGATATTTGGAAATGTCCTTGGCTTTTGCAGATTTCAGAGAAAGTTCTTTATCATAAGCTTTCTTCAGTGCGGTTTCAGTAAACTTTGAATTTCCTTTCATTATGAATGTTTCTGTCATTAAACCACTTGAGTTCTTGCTCACAGTAATAATGTTCGATCTGTATTCAATAATCTTATATGTAGTCACTTTCCACTTCTCTTGTTTTTTAGCCACTGCAATAGGTTCCTTAACCTTGCTGAACGCCATCTTATAGTCCTTGATCATGGGTTATTGGACACTACATACTTTAATATTTTTGGAGGAATTCCTTATTAATTCTATCCAGTCCTCAGCAGTGTATATGACATCTTGCTTTCGTTTAAGCAGCTCAATTTGAGCGAAATCCCTGTCACATGCCATATATGAATGCCCTTTAGTCGGGTAAACATGACGAATGTAGTCAAATCTACCCCGTTCTGTCAAATGATTAAGATATTTAATCAGTGTGTTGTTTCTATTCTGTGCTGTACAAGCATCAGTAAATATGTACAGGTTTCTTATTTTCACGTCCATGTTGTCAATGTAATGACGTAGGAAAGATATCACTTCATTTGGACCTTTTTTCCCGGTCAATTCTGTGTACGGATTAGCTTTTCGACGAACCTTATAAGCGCGCGAATCACTGGTCAGCTGGTGACTGCTGACAAAGGCAACTGGCAAGGCGCTGCAGAAACCTTTGTGCTGTTATGATGCGCTGTCATGCTGCGTGCACAATGCCTGTCTGAGTTTCATAACAACACAAGTTCCTGGACTTGTGTAGGAATGAAACTCACCAACTCAATAGCAAGTGGAAAAATCCGAAACTTATATTGTTTTGAATGCCATTCGATAGAGCTCAGTGAGACGAATGCAACGATACATATAAAACTCATATAGTGCCTAAAAGTGGACTTGTGCACTTATGAAAGTCATGGCTTCAATTGCTCTTCCAACAAAAATGTATACACTCATTTTTGATTTTATTAAAAAAATAATATATTTCACAGGATATTTTCTGTAAATGAGTAACATCAGAGACATCAGACCATAAGCACTACTTGCTAAGTAATTTGTTTACTTTATACAGTTTTTATGCTACAGACTTTTTTTTATTCCGCTCTTCTGTTTTGTATTTTTTTACCTTTTCCATTTCCAATAGAATTATCATCAATGGGTACAAGATTTTCCATGATGTACCAATGGTAGCGATAAAATGATAACATTAACCATTAATAATTTAGCAAAACCAGTAGGACACTTACTTAAGGTGGGAAGAAGCAACATGTTCACCTTTTAACTGATAGCAGTTCCAAGCCTATATTTTACAATTTAATCGATATATTGGGGAGTATATTTTGCTTCCTCATATGACTCGCCATTTTAGTAATTTCAGAAAAAGCGAAAAATATGTTTTGATGTAACATATAGTTATGAAGAAAACAGACTCGGTTATATGAAATCACTTGGAAATAATTTTAATTACAGGTGGATTTAATTCAATTGCATTGACATTCCATAATTGATTTTGTGGAAGAGGTTGACTTTTCAATGAGAGTGAGAAGTTATATTGGCAATTCAGCAGAAAAAGGATATATCACGTGTGTCTTCTGCCTCAGATATATTGTCTTCATTTAAACACTGTTCATTTACAAGATGGAAATATTCAACTCTCACATTCATTGACTTGCTATTTTCTCCAGAGAGTAGGCCTATATTTTATAGTTGGAACCAGTTGGTTATCGATGGTTGTGATTATTAAGGAGTGAAAAATTGGGCATTTTATGGGATACATCCTAGGTTAGAGTAAAAGAATTAGTTAGTTAATATAAAACAAAAAACGTTAATAATCGAAACAACAATAATAATCAATATGTGGTTCGATGGTGGGTTATTACTGGCTCTATAAACTTTGGCGCATGCACACTGTTGTTCTGTAGGACTTTGAAATATATCAGATAAGTTAAAGTGGACTATCCCCAAATTATTTTCTTATATAACTATATAGATGTTAGAATTTTTCAATATTTGAATTTATTTTAAGAAACATTTTGTTCTATTGAGGTTATTGTTAAATATTTAAAAACATATCATATTTAACATTATATATAACGTACTAAATTTTATACAAATATAATTTATTGAGGGCAACGAATATGTGGATCTCCACATTAAACATTTTCCCTTGGCATTGTATATAACTTGAACACTGCACATGTGATCCCTTTTGTTGTTGACTTATTCATTTCAGTGAATGAAAGAACTCCTAATTTATATATGAATACAGATAATTACATGTAGAACACAGAAGAATAATAGAATTAATACCGTTGCAGCCAGCTGTTCCATGAGAGTTGAAGGACATCTGATTCATAAATGAGATTTTGAGGACTTCACAGCCAATATCTTTATAATTAAATATTGATACATGCTCCTATATCTACTACAACTGAAGTTTGGAATCCTGAGTCACTTAGGTGTATAAGAAATTACACATCTCTTTTGATTCTAATTTTCTTCTTTTGTGCTAGAAAGTAATCCATTATTCCTGTATATATTCCTTATTAAAACAGTAAATCAAAAGCAATGGCTTTCAAGGGCGCCCAACCAGTTTGGATGAAGATCACATTAGAAAATGAACCAATAGAACAAGTGACAAAATATAACTTCCTACGTTGCAAAATATCATACACAACGGAAACAGATATAAATAACAAAATAAATAAGTTTAGTTATATAACTGGAACACTAAAAAGAATTGTGAAAAATAAAGCCAGAAATGACTCTATAATGAAATTATACAAGACAATGGCAGTTCATATTTTATTACTTATGAATTTATTACTTACAATTTGAAGCCGGAACACGCTAGCAAAAAGTCTAAACCATGACGAAGAAGAAGAAGAAGAAGAATAAAACATTAGTGAACCTTGTAAGCATCTTGAGATGAATCTTCATTTCTTATAAGTTTTACGTTGACCAATTTTGAAATATGCAGCTTGGAAAATTCTGAAATCTTACTCCTAAATTTTTACTCTCCTATTGTGGAGACTAGATTTTGAAACAAGTTTCTCAGGATCTTTAGAAAGTTCTTATGGGAGGCAGACATTCCTCTAAATAAATATAGTTTTTTAGTCTTGAGCAATCTGTCAAAGAACATTCTCTCATTTTCCCGTATTTATTCATAAAAGTTAACAAAATACATTAAGTTTTTGGGAGTCACATTCGGATTGTGCAAATTCATCGGGGTTTTCAAATCATCAGATTCTGACATTTTGCACATTAACAAAATGAAATGTTGTTTCATTACTGAACAGAACACAATCAGGAAAGTTATAATTTTCCTTCTGCAACATTTCAAGTGTGAAATTGCAGTGCTTTGCACTGTCAGCAGGCTTTAGCCTGTAATAATTGTAAATGGTAGGGATGCATATCTAAGTTGTTTTTTAAGACCTTCCATACTGTCACAACTCGCGTAGCAAGTTCATGATTCGTTTTCTTAACTGAATTTTAAGACTGCATAAGAAAGAGTCTATAACAAGTTGAAGAATATCCTGAAATACTGTTGGTCGTCCCACACTTTTCCATTCATACCGAGAACAAAAAAAAAATGGATTTAATTTATGTCCTAAATTTTTAAATATTATTTTTAAACATAACAACTGGATTATTATCATCTCTTTTGTTATTTTTATTTGAATTCTTTCTTTGTGCATAATTGTTACTCATTTGACTCTACATGTTGTATTCTTTACTCCACTTTTGCAATTAATTTACCTGTCAAGTGACGTCGCTCACACTGCATATTAAATTAATTCATATGTTGTTGAAATAATCTGAAAAAATATATAACTGTTATTCTCCCAGTTATATAATATGGATGTGAAACATGGACTCTTACTTTAAGGGAGAAACAGGATTTTCAAAATCTAAAAATAATATATATAGGGGATATTAAATTCTTTCCACTTCTCAATTAGTTGTTTTACAACAAATATGGTGTCGATACACGATCGACCTTTTCGGAATACACATTGTTCCTCTCCAATTTTATCTCCTGTGATTTTCTGAAGTTTTTGTTTTAAAATGGATGTATATATTTTAGATGCTGTTGTCAACATTGATATTCCTCTATAATTTGAACAGTTACTTTTTTCTCCTTTCTTATGGATGAGTATAATTCCATGTGCCCATATATCATTAAAAATTTGTACCAATCTAATATAGAGTGGTTTCCCACCATATTTCCAAAGCTCCATTGATATACCATCTACTCCACTAGCTTTTCTATTTATCATTTTCTTTATAGTTTCTATCACTTCATCCAATGTTATAGCATTATATTCTTCTGTGGGACAGGGAGGTGTATTTGTTTCTTCTTCCTCTTCCTCTGCATATAACAACTGTCTGAAATGCTGTGTCCATTGTTCTGCTGTCATTCCATTTATAGCCAATTTATCACTGTACACTCTTCTTTTAATCACTGGAATACTTTGAAACCATATCTTTTTGCTCCTGTGACATCTCTTTCTATATTTTTTACAAAACTTTATCATCCTTCATTTTTTTAATTTTCTGGATAATTTTCTGACTATTGCTCTTTTGTGTTTGTAATCTATTCTTTCATTAATAGTCCCAGAATTAAGCCATTTTAAATAAGCTATATTCTTATTACTAATTGCTTCTTTTATTTCTTCATTCCAAACTTTCAATCGATTTTTGGTCTATTTTTGGAGGTTCCCAAACATTAATTTGCTGCTTGTTTTATTGATTCTTTTAATTGTATCCAATCTATTTCTACATCTCCAACTCTTGGTTTCAAGTTTCGTTTTATTCGATTTTCATATAACTGTCTTATACTATCTTGTTTAGATAGCTGTACTTTGTATTTTTCGTTTTCTGATTTATTTTCTAATTTCCTTCTAAAATAAGGTTTATTTGTTCTAATTTTTCCAACCACTAAAAAGTGATCAGAATCTATTTCTGTCCCCCTATAAACTCTCGTATCCATTATTTATGTCCAAAATTTTCTGTTTGCTATTACTTACTTACTCACTGGCACTATCGAACCAATAGGTTCATGGCCGCACGGACATAAGCTCTCCATACATCCCTATCCTGAGCTAATGCTTTGCAATCATTCCCTGTATAATCTACTTCCCTCAAATCATAGTTAATATTATTCTCCCACCTCATTCTTGGTCTACCAACTGGGCGTTTTCCCTCTGGCTTTCCTACAAGAAGCTTCCATGCAAGTCTTTCATTTCCCATACGTGCAACATGTCCTGCCCAACGCAGTCTACGAGACTTAACTGTTCTTATTATATCTGGCTTCCTATAAAGACCATGTAGTTCATTGTTATGTAGTCTTCTCCATTCACCTGTTTGTTCATCTCTCTTTGGTCCAAAAAATTTCCTAAGTACTTTATTCTCAAATACTTGTAATCTCCTTTCCTCTCTTAAAGTAAGAGCTCATGTTTCGCATCCATATAATATACTGTTTGCTATTATGTAATCTATTATAGATCTGGCTCACTGACTCATCCAAGTAAACTAACGTATATCTTTATGTTTGAAAAATGTATTTGTAATTCGTAGTTGATTATACATACAAAATTCTTTAAATTATCCCTTTATCATTTGCTTCATTTTCTCCATCTGGGCCAATTAAATCTCTAATGGTTTTATTTCCAATTCTGGCATTGAAGTCTCCCAATATTACTATCTGGTCATTTTTATTTAATTTAGTCTATCCTTTATATCTTGTAATTCATTATAGAATTTCTCTGCTTCCTTTTTATTTCCAATAGATGGGGCATATATTCCTATTATTGTTAAATTATCTCTTCCTAACTTTAATGTTAATGTTACTATTCTGTCACTTATCCAGGAATAAGTTTTTTTTTTCTCCAATTTTGTTTTATTAAAATAGCAATTCCAGATTTGGCTCTTTCTGTCTTTTCTACTCCTGAATAGATCATATGATAATCTCCCATTTCTGTTGATCCTCTTCCTTTCTTTTTTGTCTCACTAATAACAGCAATGTCTATTTGTCTTTTCTTCAATTCCTCTACCAATTCTTCATCTTTTTTATTAAGTCCTCTTACGTTCCAGGTTGCCAAATTCCAGTAATCATAAATCCTTTATTCTTTGCCTGTCGTCATAATTTTATTATCTGCCTGCTTATTTTTGTAGTCTTTCGAGTAATTAAAGTTGTCCCCATTATAGGTTACCAGCCTATAGTTGGGTAAGTCCAGTGGTGGGGTTGCCACCTCAATGCCTCTTGGACAGGCATGCTTTTTTATAGGGGATGCTCCCTTAGCCTTTGAAGTTTCTTCTTCTCCGCAAGGCAGTGGTTCCTCTCTCTTTCCTTGAGTGAGGGTAGGATGCCTCTTCTGCCAAATCTGCCATATTAAGGGTATCCCTCTCCGCCTTCATTGCCATTGAGGTCGTCACCGTTCCCTGGTAAGGGGCCCTCACATGGTACTATCAGCCGGGCCAGCTGAACCAAGGTTTTTTTACGAGGTGTTACTCCTCCCCCTCCTCCTTTCTCATCCGGAGTTGGGACTGGCAATGGCGGAGTTGTCCATTTAATTGTCAGATATAATTAAATTCTTGCAACTTGTTTAGGAATGGAAAATCAAGAACATTTAGAAAATGCTATCTGTCTAGTTCATAGAATTTGTCCATGTAGGATGAAAAATTAGTTGAAATTATATTTAACAACTGACCATGGTTAAGAACTATTTTACCACTAACAAAATTACTCATCTACATTTGCAATTAACCAGAGGATCATCGTACAACCACTCAGAGTCTTGACCAAACAATCCACTGCCAAAACAAGAACCAACAGAGCATTTTGTAATTACTGCTAATCACTTTTGTAATTAATTTAATTATCAACCTTTGCTAGGAGCCACATTATAACTAATTCTAGAAAATCAACCACCTTCAGGAAATATCCTACATCCTGAGAATTATATAAACATCTCAAATTTAAATGCTACCACATCATCTATAGTATTCTCTGCAGCTTTCATATCATATGTTATTATATTTTCCATCAGCTGTAGATTTATATCATTGGTGGTTTGTGTTTTTCAGTTATTGTCTTTTTTGTGGGTTAGCTAGGACGAAATTATAAAGTTAGGTTTATTCGAAAATCAGTGAACTTAGCTAATTCAATCCATTACTGCATTTTTAACTAAAAATCCGTTATTTGTTTTCTTCTTTTATTTTTGCATTTTTTAATAACAAAATCCCTGATTTGTTTTCTTCTTCTATTTTCTTATTTTTGTTGGATCTAATGGATTTATCAGATTAAATGTGAAGAATGTGAGAAAGTGTACATAGGGAACACAAAGAGAAATTTTAAAACCAGAGTGAAAGAACATTTCAGGAATGTTAAGAACGAGGAAATAGAAAAATATGCAGTAGCAGCCCATGCATAGTCAGAAAACATCTTATTGAAAGAAAGCTAAATTATTAAAACAAATAGAAAACCCCAAATAACTGACAGTTTGGGAAAAAATGTTCATCCAAAAAATGGAAAGGAGTAATTAATGAACTTTGAATTCCCGGGGAAAATGATTTGATTTCGAGTTCTTCAGTCTACCAACAGGAGCAGGAGATGGGTCTTTAAGGTGACAAACAACAGTCGTGAAAATACTGAGGATGGAACTGAAGAAGATAGATCCAAAACCGATCTTTGAAGAAGAAGAATGTGAGATGAGGTGAGGTGATAAAATTTAACTTAGACATTTTTGTTGTTTATACTCCTTAGTGTTTACATGTCTTTCTTCCAAATTCAGTTTTTTGGTGTGTTTTATCAAAATTATTTGAAAAGTAGGGTTTTCTGCTGAATTAATAGCACCTTTAGTTTTGGCGTCAGCTTTATAGAACTGAAAGAAGACTTGGTATGTATGTCGTATCTGCCTACCACACAGCCAATTTTTCTTATTGCAATGATCAGTATTCTACTATAGAAGACTTGGTATATATGCCGTATCTGGTTACCACATAGCCAATTATGCTTATTGCAACGATCAGTATTCTACTGTTCTTTTTTTGTGATTTTTCCCTTGGCATGATGGAATATGATTGGTTGATTTTGTTTCAATATTGTGTTTTTTAACTTTTTCACCTATATTAATACAATGAACACAAACCAGCAGTACATAAAGCTCTCCAAGCACTGTATGTTAAAATCAGCAGGTAAACATTTGAAGACTCTTTTGTATGAACTTGAATATTTCTAAATCAGTAAATGAAAATTTAAAATTCTGTGAATCTGAAATAATTGTTAGTAAGCAACACAATTTTTTGTTGGATTTTTGTATGTATTTATTTATTTTGTAACGTAAACTTATTAATAAATATAAAAGAATGTGTCTTATATATATATATATATATATATATATATATATATATAAAGACCTTATTCAAATAACAATTGCATCAATCTCTCAACAACTGATAAAATCTTTTTATTCTCAGAAAATGATTATATTAACTTGTTCAAAATTAATCCTGAGATACCTTGAATAATCTTGATTGTGGGAAGTGCATGCAAATTTGAATTTTGTCTCTATTTTTTAGTTCGTTGCTATTTGATCCCAACAGTGCACAATATTTTAAAGATGCTAGAAAAAGAGGATTAGTTTTTTTGTTACACAGATTCTGTTTTTTTATTATCAGTAAATATAAGGAAAATATAGTTACACTTAAATTCTGAAGTTGAATAATTTGTCTTTTATATTATGATTATATTTGAATTCTGCTCTACATTCTCTTTGTGTGCAATATGGTGTCATTGGGGGAAAAAAAATCCAATATTTTTCCAACTTCTCTGTTAATGGTAACATATGTTGCACGAATATTACAATGAAGTGAAATATAATCTCTGTAATAATTGATTAATATTATATTAATGTCATCATTGTTATAATGAAAATTGTTACCATTATTATTATTATTTCATATATTATTATTGTTGTTGCTGCTAATGATCCAGAGCCGCTACACTTGATACTGCTCTTGTCATTAGTATTAATATTTTATTACTATTATAATCTACTTTAGTCTTTTATTATTATTATTATTACGTTTTCGTAGACATTATCATTTATAACATATTTTTAGTTCCATTGTTGACAGTTATGTATACATTTCAAACGTTTAAAGTAATATTCAGTGATGATTTGAGATATTTTGGTCCTAGGTTATCTGGGACTGAATTTTCAAGATAAATTAATTCTTTCAGTAGGGTACATACCATATATAACATAACATTTCGTCTTATTATTCTTCATTTGTAGGATTTTCATCCTGTTTATTTACCAAATCACTCATATTATTAAGTTTTTAATTATTTTTCATAATTCAGTATCGAACAATTTACGTACAAACACTTCTTGAAATTAACCTCATAATGAACTGCTGTGTAAATGTTATTGCAATTATTATGACTTCTTCATAGCAAAATAAGAATAAAAAGTACTATATCTCAAAGTGTAATATTTACTTGTGAAATGTCTCCTTCATTTCTAAATATAGTTACAAAGCTTTTAAAAGAAAACCACAATTTGCAGAGTAGCTGAATCTCTCCATCTGGCTTCATCCATCGCCAAAACGAGAGTCCCCTTTAAAAAATGCTACACCTTGTTAGCCACATCTTCCTATGCTACCAACCACTTCTCACCTGGCACCTGGTGCGCAGATCCCAGCAGTTACTGCAACCACTTCTCGCCTGGTACCTGGTGCACAGTTCCCAGCAGTTACTGCAACCGCTTCTCACCTGGCACCTGGTGCGCAGATCCCAGCAGTTACTGCAACCACTTCTCACCTGACACCAGGTGCGCAGATTCCAGCAATTACTGCCACCCAGCATACCATCTCTTTGCTTGTCATCTGTACTAACTGTAATCCCAATTCAGCCTCTTGGTGTCTGTTAAGAGCAACTGCTTACAATATATTAATGCATTTATTCATTCAGTACTAATGTATAAGGGAAGATATTTTAATGTTCTCTTTGTTGACCATCTTACAAGGCTGTGAACAATTGTCTTCTTCTTTGTCATGGTTTAGGCTTATGTACTAGCCTGTTCCGGCTCCAAATTGCTGCTGTTTCCATATTTTCTTTGGTCTTCCCAAACTTCGTCTTCCTCTTGGTGAATATGTGTATGCTGCTTTTGGTGTTCTGTGAAGAATTATAATAACATAATTAGGCACAATATCTAATTTTAAAAACTTTCAAGAAATAATACCAATGCTATGTGTAACATTGCAGACTTACTGTTAATGTATGTGAGTGAAAGATATTTAGATTTGTGCTGTGATATTACACATTTCATAGTGCTGTGATATTACACATTTCATAGTTATTATGTTACATTTTCAGGTGGAGCAGAGTGAAGAACATCTACCTGGAATCCACACACCAAATGAGTTTTCACAAACAGGAAACAATGACATGACATATAAATCTGTAAATTGTTTTGAGTCATTTTCTCAGACATCCAATCACAATACACACATAAGTTTACATAGTAATGAGATAGTTCCGGTATTCAAATGTGCTGTTTGTAATAAGACATTTACTCACAAGTCATACCTTCATAAACATTTACGTTTGCATAGTAATGAAACATTTAACTGTACTATTTGTCATAAGTCATTTACTCAAAAACCATATCTTAATTCACATTTACGTTTGCATAATATTGAGAAGCCATTCGAATGTTCTATTTGTTGTAAGTCATTTGCTCTGAAATCGTACCTTAACCAACATTTACGTTCGCATAGTAATGAGAAGTCATTCAAATGTTCTGTATGTAATAAATCATTTACTCAGAAGGGAAGTCTTAATGTACATTTTCGTTTGCATAGTGATGACAAACCATTCAGATGTTCTGTTTGCAGTATGTCATTTACTCAGAAGTGTAATCTTAATACACATTTGCTTTCGCACAACGATGAGAAATCATTCAAATGTTCTATCTGTAATAAATCATTTACTCAGAAGGGAAGTCTTAATGTACATCATCGTTTGCACAGTAATGAGAGGCCATTCAAATGTTCTCTCTGTAGTAAGTCGTTTACTCAGAAGTCTAATCTTATTACACATTTACATTCGCATAGTAAGTAGAAACAATTTATATATTTTATTGATTATAAGTAATTTACTCTGAAGTCATATCTTAATAGAAATTTAAATACATGTGGTAATTGAAATGTCATTCTGTAATAAATCTTGTACTTGTGATCGCATTTCATACATTTTTTAAGGTTTATGTAATATTGAGAATATTTAATAATGTAAAGTAAAGTAATCCCACTGCAGGCCTCAGGAGGCCCTTGGGATAATAGGAGGTTATGGCTCCCACTTTTCTGGACAATCAGCACTTAATGTCAACCGGATTGTCAGCCCTACGTGACGGCCGTCTTTACCCCCAGAACAAGCATCTGGCACTCATTTCCGTTAGAGACTGAGTCGACCCCAGGGCCATAGTGCCGCCAGAAGCTTTGGGTCAGTTAAAAAGTCCTGAGCCCACCGTGCCTCGAACCCTCGACCATCCAGCTTGTAGCACAGTGCCTTAACCACTACGCTACGGCATGCCCATATTTAATAATGTGATTGTGCTAAATAATTAGCATCAAAATCTATTCATGTTGAATATAATTATGTTTACAAAACTGACAAACCAAATGAATGTTTTTTTTTTTGCAATCATCTCAGAGATAAAATAACTTGTCTAATATTATGTTTGTATTAAGTTATTTATTTAGATGGCAAATTTTAATGCAAATGTATTTCAAAATCATTAGGAAATAACATTATGAGGTTTAATTTAATAATTGAGTTTGTATTTTTTAAATATTCTTACCTCATATGGTAGTTTAGTCAGACATATGTTTCAAGGCTGTTGCCCCATCTTCAACATTTCACAAACTGATATATAAAGAAAAAAAAATCAGTTTGTGAAACGCTGAAGATGGGGCAACACCCTTGAAACATATGTCCGACTAAAATATTATATAAGGTAAGAATGTTTAATAAATACAAACTCAATTAGCAAACTTATTTGTTTATTTAATTTGGAAACCACTCAAATATTTTATGTAACATAGGTAAATGTAATAAATTTTATTAAAAAACAATATTACTGTTAGTAATTGTGTACTTTGGATTCTTTAGCCACTCTGTTCCAGGTTAAAAAAAATATACCGGTGCATGTAAATGAATATAATGAAATTCTGCTTCGTGTCACAAATGTGCTTACAGAATGCAGTGCTTTGAATTTTTCTTTAAATGAAAAACGTAGGGATCTAGTAGAGGTATTAGCCATGGGGCATTTCAATCTTTGTGTGAATTTTCTCAATCCTTTCCACTTTCTCCAATCCATATATTCTTGTATGCTAGAAAGATGTTTTACAATTCTGTCTAAATTTTGTGTTCTACTTTTGTTATTTGTTGTTAGTGATCCCTTGATTTCACCAACGTGTAGTTTACAGCGGATTAATTATGTAATTAAGTGTGTGTTGCATTTCACCTCACTGCATTCAATCTCGTAGGTAAAGGAACTGGAGGTGTGCGACGAAAAGTACTATGATTCATATACTCTCATACTAGATATACAAGCGGAATAAATTTGGATGTTGAAAGAGAAATACTATTGCATACGAAGCATCGCGTTACCATAGCAACTAATAAAACAAACACGTATATAGCGCCAGAAATACAGAATACGCCGAAATTCTTATGTTAATTGCATATCAGAAGTCTCTCTCTTGTGAATTTAAATTCTAGGTCAATCAACTGACCATCAGAAATTGTGTGCATCTGATAAAATTGCTAGTAATTAATCATCAAACACTTTATTCCTACTTTTTTCTTTATATTATGTTTTATCTTGTGATATAAAATACGTTTAGTAGAGGAAACAGGATGTTTCGGTGATTATGAACAAACATTGTATGAACGATATAAGAATCTCCTCATTTGAGCTGGTGAACATTGTTCAATATTCATAAAAGGAATATCGTTATAATAATCAGATTAATTTTCAATATGGTGGCGAACTAGTTTAAATATTTTCTACTTTTTTAAAACCGAATTTTCGTAAAATTTAGGATTTTCGATTGTTATGAAAATTTTAAACGTAAGATTTTTCACAATTTAAATTGATTAAAGTTTAAAATTTTTGTATTTTTAAAGTAGTGTAATTGCATATATTGAAACATATTTTATATCTCTCGACTTTTTTTCAATCTTGTATTTTTCGAAAAAAAATCAAGACTTAAATACATACGAAAATATTATAACTTTTGCTTATGATATAAACTGTGGATCTTTTGAAAGACGTTCATATATCATATTTCTCAGAAATTACAAATAATTGTTATTTTTACTAGACTTTTTTTTTCCAAAAATTCAGATAATTTTTGGAAAATAAAAAAAAACATATTTTGAAAACGTATAAAGACGTGTTTAAATTAAAATTTCAATATTTCTAATGTTTTCCCATAATTTTCAATTAATTATATGTAAATGTTTACAATATTAAATAATGGGATTTTTAAAACAGTAAATAAGTTTGGATTTTTTTTTAATTTAGAAAGAATTGAATTTGAAAATCTTCGTTACATTTTTTATTTTTCGAAAAAATTGTGGAAACGGAGTTTCGAAAATCATTAAAACTTGAAATCCTATTTTTCAATTTATTTTTAACTTTTCGGAAATTTTCAAAATTTCTAATCTGCATGTTTTTAAATTTTGAATGTTTGGAAAAATTTGAAAACTTAAAATTCAAAAGAGTTCGATTTTTATATTTGTTTAATATGAATAATTTGTTTGAATTTCTTAATGGAAATAAAATATATTTTTTTAAAAATTATATATCACAGAAAATGTTCAATGTGCAAAAATGTCTTTAAAGTTTTCTGAAAATTCGGAAATTTGGAATTTACGAAATTTACTTCGATTCAAATCGTAAATTTTGAAATTTGAATTCATTCGGAAAATTAAAAATAATCAAAAAACACAAATTTAGACAGTTAAAAATATAAATAAAGTTAAGCAAAGTAATAATGAAATTTAAAACTTCAAATATTTTTTAATATTCTGAAAACAAAATAGAAGTAAAACAAGTCAGATTAAAAAATCTAGTAAAATTGGAAATATTGGAGATTTTTTTGAAGATTAAAAAAAAGAACAACCATTAAAAGTATGTAGTAATATAAACCACAAAACTTACAATAGTTGTTTGCGTAACTAGTTGTGGAAGTGTGTTCGCGGACGAGTGACTCGTTTACTGCGGAGCCAGGAACATCGAGACAAGGACGCGATGCACGTCCAGCGCTAGTTACATACATTACTTTTTAGTTGAACTGTATCGGCCGCGGTGGACTAGTGTTATGCTCCTTGCCTCTGGTCTCGAGGGTCGCAGGTTCAAACCCGGCCTGGGTCGATGGATTTTTTTAGGACGGAAAAATCCAAGGAGCAAGTCCTGCGGGAGGGACTTTAAGCCGTGGGTCCCGAGTCTGAAGATTTTCAGGCTCGTAAAAAATCCTTAAGCCTGAATGAAAAGGCCTCTAAGCAAAATTTACCGAATTTTCCCGTCCTAGTACTACCTTGGTTTCCTAGATGTCAGTATGAGGCGGAACGCTGACCACGGACCACTCAAAATGACATCTATACGAAAACAAGTGAAACTAAATTAGTATGGTTCAAATTCTTCCCTGTAGGGGGAGAGCGCCTACATCTCTGGCTTACAATACAATACTGTATAGAAAATTAATGTAAAATATAGCTTTTAATACGAAAATCAAGAGTAGTTTAGCGAGTTTATTTGTAAGTATTGTTCATGGCCTACTATACTAGGGTAGTTATTACTAAGATATTAATTATAAAGTTGGTACCTGGTAAGTCAGTCGTCCTCAACTAAATTATTAACCTTCATCAAGTTATTCCAATATGGAGGCCTTTCAAAAAACAATGTTTCATCTTCTGCATTTTAACTGGTACTGATGGTGTTGTATAACGGATTTATGTCTGCGGGTGTCCTCATTGAGTAGGTCTTTATTCTTTGCTTCTTTTAGAATCTCTATGTCTTCACGGATGCTGATCATGTTGTTACTATACTCTCTGTGTAGTACTGACATAGAGATCGATTTTTTCGAACTGATGACCCGTTTCTAGTATGTGTTTGGCAAAACTTGATTTTTCTTCATTATTAATACAATTTTTATATTTATACTCTGCTGGATAAGAAAAGAAATGAAGATATAAGAAAGCAACTAAATATTTTCAAACTTACAGACCGAATAATTAAATGTAGGAACGACTGGAAAGAACATATTGATATAATGCCAGAAGGAATATTTCTAAAATTATTGCTAAATTATAAACCGCACGGAAGGAGAAACGTTGGACGCCCACACAGAAGATGCTCTGAACAATTTTAACAATTCTAGCTTTCATGAAACCGGAACGAGCCAACAGGCTTAATACCTGGATGATGATGATGATGATGATTAATACAATTTTTGAAATGATCAGAATATCTTGTGTTGAAATTTCTTGTTGTTTTGTCTATGTAGAACTTTTCGCAATTATTGACCTAGCCATCCAAATAAAAAATCTAAAATCAACAAAAAACACCAAATTAGCATCATTCGACATAAAAAACTATACACAAACATCCCAACCAATGAAACAGTAGAAATATTAGAACACAAACTACAAGAAAAAAGACAGACAGAAAGTTCACCGAACAACTAAACATAATCATTAAAACAATTTTAAAACGAAGCTACTTTAAGTTCAACAACGAAGTATACACACAGGACCAATGGGCAGCCCAACAATATTCCTGTAACACCTAGAAGGCAACATTTTGATAAAGTAAAAGAAAAATTCAAAATCCAATTATTAGTAAGATATGAGGATGACATTTTAATAATATATGGAAATGACATCCAAATAGAAAAATAAATCGCAGAGGAATTAAATAAAATGCACAACAAAATTAAATTCACAGAAGAAACTGAAAATAACAACTCCATAAACTATTTAGACTTAACATTTTCCAAAAATTTTACTAACAATAATCTAGACATATGAATATACAGAAAACCAACAAACAACACAATAGCTATACACCAAAAATCAAGACACCCAAATACAACAGAAAATGAGTACCTTCATCAGTCTAATCAAGAGAATGTTAAAGCTACCACTAAAGAAAACAAACTACAGAAAATAACTAAACTATATAAAATCCCTAGCACACAATAATGGATACAAAGAAGAAATTATCAGCGAACTGGTCAGAGAGGGGGAAAAAAGAAGAATCAATCTAAGAAATATAACAAAACTAGAAAAAAGAAATCAACACAAATACAAACAATTGAATTACACTAACTTATACAGGAAATGAAACGAACAAATTAGCTAATTCAACCAGGAAACATTAAAATCGCCTTCAAAGCTAATAACAAACTCAACATCATCACATCCAACAAAACAGAAATAACAAATAAATACGAAAATAAAGGCGTTTATAAACTAAAATGCAATAATTGCGAAAAGTTCTACATAGGCAAAATGACAAGAAATTTCAACACAAGATATCCTGATCATTAAAAAAAATTGTATTAATATTGAAGAAAAATCAAGTTTTGTCAAACACATACAAGAAACGGGTCATCAGTTCCAAAAAAAAAAAAAATCGATAACTCTACGTCAGTTCTACACAGAGAGTATAGTAACAACAGGATGAACATCCTCGAAGAAGCAAAGAATAATGACCTACTCAATGAGAACATACCCGCAGACATAAATCTGTTATACAATCTATACAACACCATCAGTACCAGTTAAAATGTAGAAGATGAAACATTGTTTTCGAAAGGCCTCCATATTGGAATAACTTGAAGTTTAATAATTTAGTTGAGGACGACTGAATTACCAGGTAGCCTACCAACTTTATAATTAACATCTTATTACATAACCTCAGCAGTGCTTTAATATGAATTTCAAAAGTGTTGATAGTATTAGTAGAGTTGGCAATGATATTGTTGCTTGATGACGTCATGATTTCCTCACGAGGTCTGTACCCAACGTGATATTGTTTAATAAAATAATAACTATTGTTGTGATTAATACTAAATTTAAATTTTATAGGAATTTAGAAAATGTTATTCCTGTAGACATTTTAAAAAACGCCAAAAAAAGGGAATTGCGTTTAAATCCAGAGATAGATACTTAAAAGTGTACTAATCGCTTTTGGATTGGAGGAAAAAAATATAACATATCGGAAGAGGCGGCGCTTGCATTTTTTAGTCATAAGGTATGTTTATTTGATATGGGACCAGTTGCGTAACATTTAGAATGTTCTTAACTGTGTGAATAATTTTAGTAACACGAAGTAATGTCTGAGGTTCTACTTTTTTTTATTTAAAGTTATTATTTATGTAAAAGTGTTGATGTTCTGTAATAAACAATATTGCAAGCTAAAATAACTATTGATTGTACAGTACCATGTCGCTATGACAACTTTTGGTATGCGTAGAGCAATTCATATTTGCTGTACGCATACGGAAAAGTCCAATTTTCTAGACAATACTTAAAACAAAAAACAGCTGTTTCCATGCAGGTCGACTAAAAACGATAAAAGAACCCATTTCTAAATTAAATTAAAAAAATAGATTGTGATGGTGTTTTTAAAAAATCCAAGAAGTATTTCAAAATTCAAGTTTTCAAAATTAGGCAATCCATAATTCCAAAAATAGAAAATCAATAAATAATATAACAATTTTAATAATTTCTGGAAATAATTCTTTTTAGAGAAACATATCTTTTTTAAATAATCGCTAATTATAAATTTTAAAAAAAATGCAAAATTGATACAATGTTCATGAAGAACATAGATTTTATAGTTAAAAAAACAAACATTTTCATTAATCTGAAAATAAAAAATATATATATATCCATCCATAGCAATTCTGCCCGAAGGCAGGTCCTTCACTGCAATCATAGCATTTTCATGCTATGTTTGCAGCTTTACTAGGGAATTGTAGATGTGGTAGCTTCCCGTTGCTTTCCACACCGGTGAAGGATGATGATGATGATAATGATAAGGATGATGACCATATTTTGGGGACCGTTCGGGCTTTAAAGTTTTCCTGACATTTGTCTTACAGGTGAGGAAAAACCCCGATAAAAACCTCACCCAGAAAAACTGCCCCGACCGGGGATCGAACCCAGGCCCGCTGAGTGACAAGGCAGCACACTACCTCGAGACCACAGCGGTGAACAATATATATAATTTTGAAATTACTGAGAACACAAAAAAAAACTTTGAGAACTTCCAAACAATATACATTTTTAAAACACACATAAAGAATCTAATTTAAAAAAATTAAGTTACCTGGAAGAAAATTACAAAAATCTACAAATCAAACATTTCGAAAATATTCTAAAACCCAAAATATTTATATTATTCTCGGATATTAAAATATTTCGATTCTTTAATTCGCGAAAAGTAAAGAAAATACGGAAATTAAAATACATATATATATATATATATATATAATTCTAGCATAGCTAAGAAATAGTTTATCAATAATAAAAATAAAGGTGAAAGGTATCTTTGGAACACAACTTAAAATATAATAATTTATTGAGTAAAAACAACTCCTATAGTAACTTGTACTGAGTTCCATGGCTTGGTACAGCAAAGATTCAAAATTAAGTTAATGGAACGTCTAATACTACTTTCAGTCATTTCCTAAATACTGTAACATAACCTCTACTTATGTCCAGCTTGTGCCGTCAGTCCATGATGTTCCGGAGAGGACCCCTACGAACGTTCGATGATCAACTCCCAGCATGACAACATCTGCGTTTATTAGGAACTTGCCTACACGCCTGTACTTTCTCTTACGGTATGTATCGTTCTTGAAATATTATTCCGACAAAAACGTAGGATCACAGTCCGGGCCTTTGCATGTGGCATTTATTTTTTCACAAAATAAAACATTATTTTAATTAACCTCTTTTTAAAATAGTATCAATTAGGGGTGAGGGCAGACTAAATAAATAGTACTAATGACTTAATTAATGCCATAATTCCTGGATCTTAATACTAAGTTTTTTCTACTATATTGGGTATATACGTACGGACTACAGTATCAGCTTTACTACCATTTTCTTTGTATTTAGAGCCATCTCTATAGATTCGTACCAGTAGTTTTACAGTTACAATTTAATAATATTTCTATCTTATAAAAGGTTGAGATAGACCTGCATTGCTGATGGTTAAAGAGATTAACGATTAGGCTCACTGTTTTTGTTTAATTTTCATATTCTGTTACCTTGAAAAGCTTTTGATAAAGTGAACAGAAGTCTGTTATTTGAAATTTTGATGAAAGATCAGATCCCAAAGCAGATCATATATAATATTCATAACATTTATAAGTCAACTCTCATTGCTATAAAAATAAAAGAAAAAATAACTCAGTGGAAAGAAACAAACTCAGGAGTCAGACAAGGTTGTGGCCTCACCCCTCTACTTTTTAACATATATATGAATGCCATTGTAAAATACTTTAGAGAAACAAAATATGGAAGTATCACTATCAATATAAATTTAAAATTAGATATAATAATGTTTGCAGATGATCTTGTTTTACTAGCAACATCTGAAGATGATTTACAATGGTCAGTACATAATTTAAATTTGATAGCCCAGAAATATTCAATGGAAATATCTACCATAAAACTAAAATAATGGCCTTTTGTGGAAAATCCCCAATACCAAGCAAAATTTGTTTAAATAACATTTTAGAGAGAGAGTAAATGAGTTTACTTATTTGGGATATAAACTCTATTTTGTTAAAAATTTGGATTTATCAGAGGAAATTGTGAAATTCAACAAATCAATGGGAATCATTAATAGAGTTTTAAAACCTTCATTAGCGCAAAAATCAACCCGTACTCGTCTTTATCAAATAATGGCTCGACCAGTCCTATGTTATGGAAGTGAAGCGTGGACTATAAGAACGAGAGATGAAAGCAGACTAACAGCTTGTGAGATGAGATTTATGCGCCGAACAGCTGGCTACACCAAATGGAATCGAAAGAAAAATGTAGAAATCCTTCAAGAACTTAAGGTGTCACCAATACTGGACTACATTTCCAGATATCAGCTAAACTGGAAGGAACATGTCTCAAGAATGGCTAGATCCAGGATCCCCAAGGCAATAATGAACTACTGTCCAAATGGGAAACGGTTACTTGGTCGACCTATGAAAAGATGGCAAGAAAATTGCTTTCTCAGGCCGTAACAGTTCTTCTAGGAGACTAATACCTGGCAGGATGATGATGATGAGTTACCTTGATATTAATGAGATTCTGTATTTTATACAAGTTGTGAACTGTCTCATTGGAAGGGCAGTTTTTTTCTTGGTTTTGAATGAACTAACTAACTCAGTGAGTATCAAAATCGTAGATTCATGGCCGCGCGGACATAACATCTCCATACATCCCTTTCCTGAGCTAATGATTTCCAATCATCCCTTGTATAATCAACTTCCTTCAAATCATGGTTAATGTTATTCTCCCACCTCATTCTTGGTCTACCAACTGGGCGTTTTCCCACTGGTTTTCTACAAGAAGCTTTCATGTACCTTTTTATCCCCCATATGTGCCACATGTCCTACCCATTGCAGTCTAAGAAAGTGAAAACATTAGAGACAAAATTTTATTCATTGGGAATTGTAATTGGCTCGGGATAGGGATGTATGGAGAGCTTATGTCCGTGCGGCCATGAACCTACGGGTTCGATAGTGCCAGTGAGTAAGTAAGTAATGAATTTCTACGTGTGACCATATATTTAGTTTTATTGATATTTACTTCCTGTCCTAATTTCTTAGTGTTACTCAATAGTGTGTGCGTGTTGTCCTTTAGTATCTCCTCGCTATCGGCCAGTAGCACTACACCATCAGCATAAACTAACAGCTTACTAATACCATTGAGTTGTAAGCCTTCCTCATTCTCTAAAGATTTAATGGCATGCTCTAGTACAAAATTAAATAGTAGAGGAGATAGTGCATCTCCTTGCTTCAACCCATTCTGGATTTCAAAAGTGTCCGAAAACTGTTTGCCCATATGCACCCTACTCTTTGTGCCATTTAGACAGATTCGTATAAGTCTAACTAACTTTTTAGGAATTCCGAACTCCAGCAGGATACTATATAACTTCTCCCTCTTAATTGAATCATATGCTTTTTTGAAGTCTACATACAGTTGACGTACAGTACCATTATATTCCCATTTTTTTTTCTAAAATCTGTCTTATACTAAAAATCTGATCTGTTGTAGACCTGTTTCTTCTAAATGCACATTGATGATCTCCTAGAATGTCATCAATATAGGGAGTAAGTCTGCTTACTAATATATTTATAAGAATTTTGTACGAAGTTGAAAGTAATGAGATGCCCCTGTAGTTGTTGCAATCAGTTTTATCTCCTTTCTTATAAATTGGTACGATAATTGATTCCTTCCATTCATCTGGAAGAGCTTCTTTTTCCCAAATCATACTAAGCATCCAGCGTATCTTGGCCATCAATTTTTCTCCCCCTGATTTTATCAGTTCTGCTGGGATCTCATCTGAACCTGATGCTTTATTCCCCACTTTTCTATAAGACAATTTTTCATTTTGTACTTACTTATTTCGGGTGGTCAAGTTAAATAGAACGCTCTGAAAAGTATATTGCACGAGTTAGGCATTTATAAAAGTTGGTTAGACGTGTTACAATGTGTCTAAAAGGCATACATATTAGAGTGCGTGTAGGCAAACGGATTTCGGATACTTTTGTAAAGCAAGCAGTCATCTCCTCTACTATTGAATATTGTACTAGAGCAGCCATCAAATTTTTAGAATGTAAAGAAACCGCGTAAGTCAATGGTATAAAAATCTGTTAGTTTATGCTCATTATTTAGTATTATTTGGCAACAGAGAGGAAATGATAAGGGACAACTCACACTCTCTCTCTCTCTCTCTCTCTCTATTAACACTAAAATGTTGGGCATGGTAATAAATATACATAAAACTAAATATACGATCGCGCATAGAATTATATATATATAATATATATATATATATATATATATACAGGGTGTTTCATAAAGGATGGCGCAAACTTAAGTGGTTGAAAGTACACGATAATAGAAGCAACAATATCGCAATAGACATGGGTCCGCAAACGAGCTGTTTGCGAGATAATTACGTATGTATGGTTACAAGCTGCCACTGACTTAATTGTAAACTTCGTCCTAGTTAGTAGAAATTTATTTGAATTTAGACTTTACTATTCATTTTTCATCTCATTTAGTTCACATTTCACTTCACTTATGGGTTACCTGTTGTTAAAGGAGATGTTAAAGTGTCTTCCTTGCATCTGGACGCAATACTGAGCTTGTCTCTGCAATGAATGTCGAATTCTTTCCAAAACCCCTGGATAATTTCTGAATTTTTGACAAGCATGTACAACTCTCTGCTCCAGTTCTTCAATCGTGTTAACGGGTGTGCTGTACACTTCGCTTTTGAGGTGACCCCAGACATAAAAATCCAAAGGATTTAGATCAGGTGATCTTGGAGGCCAAGGTACAGATCCACCTCGACCTATCCATCTTTGGCCGTATCTGCGCGTTAGATCCGTCTCACAGCAGCAGCAAAATGTGCCGGAGCTCCATCATGCATGTACCACAAACTCCGACGTTGCTGAAGGGAAACATCCTCAAGCAATCGTGGAAGATGACGCCGCAGAAACCTAAGGTACCTCCGTCCATTAAGTTTTTGTGGAAGAATGTGTGGCCCAATGAGATAATCACCTAGTATGATGTTACAAACAATGACGTCAGTGGCGGCTTGTAACCATACATTCGTAATTATCTCGCAATCGGCTCGTTTGCGGACCCATGTTTATTGGGACATTGTTGCTTCTATTATCGTGTACTTTCAACCATTTAAGTTTGCGCCATCCTTTATGAAACACCTGTATATTAGCGGACCCGTAAAACGTTGTCCTGCGTAACGTTCAATTCTCGTGTCATGACCGGACGATAAAAACATAAGTTATTTTCAACCGTAAAATTCACTACTTAATAAGTTCGCAAGATAACTCCTCATCGCTATCTTTTGTGGCTCAAGAAGCGTGCATTACGACATCGCATCGTTGTGCAGAATATGTCGATAATGCAAATGACTACACATCTGACAAAAAAAATCCTGTAACACGACCGCAGCGCCAACCGGGTTCAATTGTAAATCTAGATCATACAGGGACCCACTCAAAGACACATAAAACATTTTATCAAAATTCGTCCAGTAGTTTAGGCAGTTTTTAAATTTCGAATTTGAAGTAAACCTTCACTTTTAATTGTCTGATTTTGCTCATTTTTGGATAATACCTACCTCGGTTTATTTTAATAGGATATGCTGAGTTTCGTTGTGAAACATCGAAATTTGTGACCGTTAGAGCGGTTTCTAAATCTTCACTTCATGTGAACTCTTACACCTAATGGTTTGTGAATCTAAACCATCCAGAGAGCGACTCAAATACACACAAACATTAATCAAAATCGGTTTCGTCGTATAGGCATTTTTAAATTTCGGATTTCAAGTAAATCTCCACTTTCAATTTTCGCATTTCGCTCATTTGTGGGTAACATTTACGACGGTTTATTTAATTGGATGTGATGAGTTTCCTTGTCAAACATCGAAATGTATGACCGCTGGAGTGATTTTTAAATTTTAATTTCTGGTGAAGTCCTACACCTAATTGATGTAGAAGGTCCAATTACCAATTTAAACCAATCAGGCAACTCACAAAAGAAATAATCAAAATCGGTCTAGTCGTTTAGGCAGTTTTTTATTTTGGATTTCTACTTCTAATTGTCGGATTTCACTAATTTTTTGTATAATATCTACCTCGGTTTATTTTAATAGGATATACTGATTTTCGTTGTGAAACATAGAACAATCTGATAGCTAGAACAAATTTTAAATTTTCACTTGTGGTGAACTCCTACACCTAATTGTTTTAGAGGGTCCAATTGTTAATCTAAACCATCAAGGGACGCAATCAAACACACACACACACACACACACACACACACACACACAAAAATCATCACAATCGGTGGTGGCGTTTAGGTGGAGTAGAGTGATAAACCACGTACAGAAGAATTATATAAACGAAGATGGAAACGGATAGTCACCGGTAATGAGAAATTAGGAAAATTTTCAAGAATAGGCTGAATTCAAATGGGCTATCTA
This sequence comes from Diploptera punctata, assembly GCA_030220185.1. Lineage (NCBI taxonomy): Eukaryota > Metazoa > Arthropoda > Insecta > Blattodea > Blaberidae > Diploptera > Diploptera punctata. Next base: position 403,032 of record JASPKZ010007967.1, on the reverse strand, counting down.
GAAACAAAAATTACAATCAGGAATGAGGCACAGAAAGTAGTTAAACATAAGGTAATTTCTGGAAATACATGCCATTATGCATTGAAGGGGCTTTTGTCAACCCAACTTACCTAAAAAAATATTAAACTGAAAATAGCATATTAACCTGTTGTTCTCCTAGTTATATAATATAGTGTACGAAACACAAACCCATTACTTTAAGGGGGGAGGAAAAGTTACGTGTATTTTGGGAATAAAGTTCTTAGGAAAGTCTTTTGACCAAAGAGAGTTGAGCACTCAGGAGAATGAAGGAGACTATTTTACTGTGAGCTACATGATTTTTATGGAAAACCAGATGTGATAATAACAGTTGAGTGTCACGAGAGAAAAAATTAACCATGATTTGATGAAAGTATGATTGAAAAATATTAAACATGATAGGGATGTATACTTACTCACTGGCACTATCGAACCCGTAGGTTCATGGCCGCGTGGACATCCCTATCATGAGCTAATGTTTTCCAATCATTCCCTGTATAATATACTTCCCTCAAATCATAGTTAATGTTATTCTCCCACCTCATTCTTGGTCTACCAACTGGGCGTTTTCCCTCTGGCTTTCCTACAAGAAGCTTCCATGCAAGTCTTTCATTACCCATACGTGCACCATGTCCTGCCCAACGCAGTCTACGAGACTTAACTGTTCTTATTATATCTGGCTTCCTATAAAGACCATGTAGTTCATTGTTATGAAGTTTTCTCCATTCACCTGTCTGTTCATCTCTCTTTGGTCCAAAAATTTTCCTAAGTACTTTATTCTCAAATACTTGTAATCTCCTTTCCTCCCTTAAAGTAAGAGTCCATGTTTCGCACCCATATAATATAACTGGTAGAATAATAGTTTTATATATTTTCAGTTTAACGTTTTTTGAAAGGAGTTGGGACATCAAGAGTCTCTGCAATGCATAATAACACGCATTTCCAGAATTGAGCCTATGTTTAATTTCTTTGTGCATCTCATTCCTATTTGTGATCATTGTTCCTAGGTATTTGAATTCAGCCACTTCCTCAAAATTTCCCTCATTTGTCATTAGCTGTCCATTTTCATTATATAATGTATTTCTACGTGTGGCCATATATTTAGTTTTATTGATATTTACTTCCAGTCCTAAGTTCTTAGTGTTACTCAATAGTGGATAGGGATGTATGGAGAGCTTTATTCCCGCTCGGTCGGTAGTGCTAGTGAGTTTATTTGGTTACGGCTGGAAGCCATGGTAAAGAGAAAAATGTACTCAATAGGCGAAGAAAGTGTAACTGATAATAGAGAAAAATAATATTAGTTTTTGTGAGCAAAACTCTTTGAATAATTAAAATGGTTTCAATGCCATGAGGAAATTCATAAAATATAAAAGGAGACAAATTCAAGAAGATCAATAATAGATTACATATTAAGGAAACAGAATTCTAATCTAAAATTTCAAGTTGTAAATATTTACAGAGGAATTGAAGAAGTGAGCATTATACAGGCTGTTTCTAAATTAGACCGACAAAGTTTGAGACCAGATAGATAACCTTCTTTGAAGCATATTTTGTTAAGGAACCAATGGGCTGCGGCGCTTCGTTTCACTGCTAGAGGGATCTTACAGCAAGGTATTGAAGGAAACGGATAAACATTTCCTTTAGTCCAAGAGGGGTTGCCATTACTGCCTGCCCGGCACGCTCGCCTTACCTCACCTGCCTAGATTTCTTTTTGTGGAGCTACATGAAGGCAATGGTTTATGAAACCGATATTGACTCTGAAGAAAATCTTGTGGCGCAGCAGCTGAAATAAGGGAAACCCCTGGCATCTTTGGAAGGGTACGACAAAATATAGCACGTCGATGCACTGTTTGTCTGGATGTCAAGGGACGTGTGTTCCAGCACTTGTTGTGATGGGACAATAAACTGGATCCATCCTGACAATGCAACACACGAGCGAGTGTTTCTTTAAAGAATTAAGTATGTTTTGTTTCTGCTTGTTGTAAAGTATTAGGATTAACATTATGCGCCACAGAATGACTTATTTGCATGTACCCACTTCCTTCCATCCCTTCCTCTAACACCCCTCTTGCACTGACACGAAGCGTCACAGCCCAATATGCTTCAATGAAGGTTAACTATCTGCTCCTAAAGTTTGTGGGTCTAATTTAGAAACACCCTGTATGCAACAAACACGTACGGTACAGGAATATGGATATTAAAATCTACAACAATGAATACATTAAATTCTGGGGAATTTATAGAAGAGAAAAAAAACAGTGTACTTAAAAAAAATGCTCAGACATTAATTTTACACAAACTATGTACATGTATAAATAAAGAGAATTCAAGAATCAACAGACATTTTATTGAAATATATAGTGTGTTGTTTACTATGAGGTTGCATCCAATTACACACATTTAAGTAAATTGTTTATATCAGTTCAACCGCTATTACAATAGTGGTGAAAATTTCACGTTTGTTCATGAAGCAGTTTTTTTAAAACTAATTTTGAAAAATGCGATTACCGATCACTGGCCGAGCGCAAACGAAGATAGATGCCCGAACATCTTCGTGACGTCACAACTAAAACAACATTGTAACATATATATGCGAGAAGAACGTGAGTATGCGAGATATATCACCTGTATGCTTTGTTTGGTTTTTTTTGTTAAAGTGTTTACATGTAATCAATGCAAATACCTTATTCTATATAGCTAATGTGGAACCAGAAGAAGAGGGAACGTAAGTGTAATTTAAAATATACACCCAGTGTTCCATATTTTATTGACATCTATCAATATAAAAAGTTAACGTGATTTTGCATATGCTGTATGACACTAAATTATCTTAATATTCCTATGACATTGCTATATTTGATAAATATTTTAAATACATAAATATTTTTTATATTAAACATTTTCTCTACATTACAGTAGTTATCCTTCACCCCCAAATGCATTTTGCTCCGCCACAGATATCTATTCTCAGCATCTTCTTCTTTGAGGTCTCTGCTATTCATGTTTCTTCTCATTTCATCCATCCACTGTTCCCTGGGGTTCCCCCTCCTCCTCCTGCATTCCAATCCAGCATCATTCTTGGGATTCTATTATTCTCCATCCTCTTCAGATGTGCATACCGTTCCAATCTTCGTTTTTCTATTAACTACATAATATTATGTTTAATATTCATTATATCTCTAATTTTCTGGTTCCGAATTTTCTCCTTTCTTGGGATGCCGTTAGCCAAAATTCCATCTCTGTTGTCAATATTTTTTCTTGCTTGCTGTCTACCTAAAGTCCACACACGTAACACTTCGTACTAATGATTTAAATATAAATGTCTTGGTTTTATTTGTAATATTTTTACTCCATATCACTGAATTTAACATTTCAATTAATTTTCTTCCTTCACTAATTCATTTCTCAATTTCACTATACATTTTCCCATCTCATTCTACAATTGATTGTAAATATTTGTATTTTTTAACTTTCTTAATTTCCACATTTTCATTTTGCAATTTATCTTCATTCTCTAGTTCTGTTGTGAGATATACGGTTTTCTTAATATTTAATATATAAATAATATCCGGAATAAAACTCCTTGGTACACACAAATATACAAATACCTCTGGTTTTTAGTCATTTCGCTTCCTTAACCCATTTAGTGTCAAGCGACCCTGCTACTATTGCATGGGGCATTCTAGTAGCCATCAATTTCAAAATAATATATCTGACGTTTCGAAAACCGGAATGAATTGAGAGAAAAACATCGTTGTAGAGCATTATCAAACAGTTTTTGAACTGCTGTTTTGTCCTCTCAGCAGTCATTTTACATTTAAGTACAACTTCTTGTACAACCTATACACTAATATGTACACTATCAATTAATGATCTTTCAATATTCAATAACCATGCAAATGCACAGTTTATATTATCATAAATACCAAAGCTACCGTCATTGCTAGGCGTAAACGGCCGAACATTAGCGATTGTAAGTTGTGACGATGTAGTGTTGTCTGCTGCAATTAAAATGGCGGCTGGTGTTGATTTGAAAAACTAAATTTTAAATTAGTTTTTCTTGGTAATCACATGTCAGGGAAACTCATGGCTTACACCATAATTCATTTTTGCTCTATTTCAGGAAATGTATAATTTTATCGAGCGTATGGAGTCCCATTATGTTTGTTTCTTCTGACCTCTCACCAATCGTGCACATAGGTGCAGACACCGGCGTTATATATATTTTTTATTTTGCTGTCGTGCATTTTCCCCATTAATTTGAGAAGCAAAGATACGTGACATCCTCATACTTCTAAAATATAATTCGTAATTATTCATAAGAATTCCGTGAGGCATCGAAGCAAACATGTCTCACATTTGGAGAATGATCGAGATATTCAGTAGAAGTGATACTTTTGCTGGTAGTATCTTCCCTAAATTAACACCTGAGAAATAATTGGTAAAGTTTAAATTCAGCATGCATAAAAAAGATAAGGTAACGAATTAAAAAAGAGCCATAACGAAACTAAAACACGGAATTACAAACAAAATACAAATTTCCCCTTTAGAGTACGAAAATGCAGCCAATAGGAAAATTTCACATTATAATATCATAAAAAAATCAAAATGCATTCTAGCTAAAGTACTTACTGGATTCATGATTTTACACCTAAAGGGCAAACAAGAGAACTAATCACAGCCAGAACTTCAGTTACAGGAAGCAGAGCACCAAACACCACCTTTTACAGAAACAATTATTTTAAAAAAATTGGAATAAAAATAATTACGATTGGCTCAATAGGCCCATGCACACTGTTGGTACCAATGTATTTGTTAAAAGAAATGATCCTGTCTTACACAAAATATTTGAAAGGATTTTCATTAGAATAAATAAAAAATCGTTAAGATTGGATTTATGAAGTAATTATTTATTATTAATAAATAAAAGTTTTTAATCACTGATTTAATGGATTATTACAAGCACAACATGTAATTGCTTCCAAATTTTCAATTAATACATGCAATTCTTATATAATAACAGATTTCCGGGCACATTATTTCTTATAAACACAACATTTTAATGTTCATAGGAGAACATTGGGCATGATAGTGTATTTCATGTTGGATCCAATGTATTACAAATGAATTAATAACATTATTATATATTAATATTGGTATTTAATAAACAACAAAACAGAATTACATTATAAATTCATAAAGAATTCGATGATATATGTTCAATAAAACTAAAGCTTGACAACTGACCCGTTTTGCCCAGGATGAGGCAGAATGGGATACTAATTTTTTATTAGTATTTGTATTACAAATTAATATTTATCTGCAAACTTATAAACTGTAGTACATTGATTCATTTTTCACAAAATATAAAAACATGAGTGGCACATCATCATCACTATCGACTCAAGTACAAGAGTTGTCAGCCAACTGAAGACAAGATGGATATCTAAAGCAGCATTCTTCTGAATAGTCATGACAGTATAGACAATCATCTTCTTCAACGTCATTTTTGTAGAGTCTGAGTGACTTTTTGAATTTGGTAGGTGGGATGTGACTGCTCTAACTTTGCATGCCTCTGGTTTCGGTCAGTTTTTGGTAAAGCAAGTCGTCTTTTTGTAGGCCTCTTTCTAACATCTCATTTTAAGAACTTTGTAGCACACTTCTATAAGGCAATGATGCACTTTTGCCTCGATTTTTTAAAACTAGCTTGTTTATGGTAGACGTGCGATATTTCCTGATGTGGCACTTAGAAAAAACTACGGTTTGGCAACTGTAATTGCCATGCAAGGAAATTGTTTCTGACGTCAGATGCTCTTGAGATTCAGAAGCGGTTGCCTAGCTAGTATTGTCAGGAGCAATCTGAATGTCTGTTCTTGAAGAAGGCAAGAAGTCTGCATCGTCAAATACACTCACATTAATTTTAATAATATAGAGGCGTCACCACTGAATTCCCTACTGCCAATACATCTACAATTATCAGCTCCATTTACTATTCTCCCAATAACAGTGTTAATCAGTCTGATCTTAAAGAATTAATGAACTTGAAGCAAAATTTCATTTTCACAGGATATTTTAATGCCAAAAATACTAAATGGAGTTGCAATAAAAAAATGTCCGGGACAAAATTATTGATGAACTAGAGACTTCACATTTTAACTCCTGACGAGCCAAACTTTTACCCGTATAATCAGCAAGGAGCTCCCGATATCTGCCTGTGCACGAGAAACATCCATTATAATGATCTCTACTTCCTTCATGAGTTTGATCTTCCCAGTGCTTCTTCCCATCTTAAAATATTTTCCAGAAAATCATTTGGATGATAAACATAGAGACAGGTTAAACTTCAAGAATATGCTATCGCTTTATCATATTATCAACATATGTAAAAAAGAAGAGATTGACTATTATATCAAACTTTATACGGATACAATAAAATATACTGTGAAGGAAAACACAACAAAAAATAAGAACTAACATGTAACAATTTAACTTTGAAACAAGACTATATTCCAACAAGTTGATAAATCATAAAAATAAAATTATGAAAAAAATGGCAAAGGTACAGGAACCTAAGAGATAAAACTATGGTTAATCTCCTAATAAAATAAATTAGAAAAGAAATCAATAGGTACAAGAATGAGAATTTTGAAAGAGAATTAAATAAAAGTATTAAAATAAAACATGGAACTTCATAACAAAGTCAGAAATAAAAAGAAAATATACAATACTTCACTGGAAGATGATCACAGGCAATGTCTTTATGAGGATGCAGACAATGCTCAATTTTTAGCCATTTACTGGGAGAGAGTATTTGATGAGAACAAAGAAACCCAACCTCAACCAAACTTATTAAAACAAATAAATGATAACTTTGAAAAATGTCAAAATACAAATATAGATATTCTGAATTTAGCATAGATTTTTCCCTCCTAACTTGGAGATGTAATTAAGAACACCCCAAACAACGAGTCTCCGGAACCAGGTGGTATCCCTTATGAAGCGCTACGTCATTTGAATAAAAACTCGCTTATTTTTCTAATAAAATTACTTAACCCTTTAGGTGCCGTGAGCTGATTAGATCAGCTCTGATGCTTCTGTCCAGACAAAATACTTAAACTACTTGCAAAGCCGATCACATCGGCGGATGCGATTTAAATCTCTGACAAAGAGATTTTACCAGTGGCATGCATAGGATTAATGCAATACTATGGTTCCAGTATATACTTGGGGTCTGGAATTTTCCCGACTGGTTCTCATACCTAAAGGAAATAAAAGTAAAAGAAACCCTAATATATACAAACCAATAAGTCTTATCAATATGGGAGCAAACATTTTTAAAATATATTTTAAATTTAATACAACCACATATTAGTGATATTATAACTCCAGAAAAATACAGTTTCGTTAAAAATAGATCTACTACTTTACAACCATTGAGAACCACTGGAAAATTAAAGGTATCCATCAAAAATGGAAAAATGACCTTGGGTATATTCTTGGACCTTCAAAAAGATTTTGAAACCATCTGGCACCAGGGACTTGTTTTCAAATTAATACATGTTAGAATTCCAATATATCTGATCAAAATTTTCTATGAATTTTTAAATAATAGATTTTTTCAGGTCTCTCAGGTACTCTCTCCCAAACTAAAATAATTAGAGCTGGAGTACCACAGAGGTCTATATTGGCACCAACATTATACAATATTTTCACATCCGATGTTTTGAAAAGATTAAACATAGAAACTTCCATATACGCAGGTGATATAGTTGTCTTTGCATTGAATAAAAATTATAATTATGCTTATTACTTGATGCAAAGACAGCAAACTGAAATAGAAGCATGGTACACCAACTGGAAATTGAGATTTAACAACAATAAAACCGTATGTTTACCTTTTATAAAGAAAATATAACCAACATAATTCCAAAGTTAACTCTATTCAATAAAACTACTGAATATAACATCAAGGTCAAATATTTAGGTATCTTTTGGAAAACAAACTTATATGGGGCGCGAATACAAAGTACCATGCCAAAAATGGACCACGGCAAAATATCCATGTGGTTACTTCTGTATCTATCTACAATTCACTTAAACATTAAACATATGATTTACAAGTAACTCATCAGTAGCTCTGCGACTTATGCGGCCAGCTCCTGGTGCAATACAAAAATATTATTAAAACAACTTCAACAGAAATATTAGGAGGATCTCGCAAGCAGGAAGATATATTAATAACAGTGAAATTAAACAAAGTTTAAATCATAAAGATATCATAGAATTGATTTGGGAGCTCAAGGCTGTTGAGGATGAAAGGTTTGTGAACATTTTATTAAATTACTTATGATATTTTAATAATTCAAATTTTGTAGAATAGATATTAGGGTCAATAATCGGTTTTAATAGCAGTTACATATATACATACATTATTTGAATATAATTTTTAATATTAACTTTTAGACTAATATATATAAAAGAATAAGAAAAATATAAATAAATAATTAAATAAATAACAATTAGATGAATATATAAATTAGTTAATAAATAATAATCATAACCAAGGTTCACAGTGAACATTTTTAAATATTCAACAATATACATAACAAAATTACCCCATTTTCATGGGATAAGATGAGTGCTAGATTTTACGTATGGGTAGAATGTGAAGTATCCAGTTTCATGAATTTCCGAACAAGCTGCAGGAAGAAGTCCGGTTTAGAATTTTTGACGCATCCGTTTTCGCGGAAAAATCTACAGGGGTGGGACATATACCTAGCAGCAGAGAAGCATATTACAGCCGTGACTGTCTCCCCTCTATCACCCGCCTGATATACACTCCACTCCTGTACTATGTCAGGTTTTTGCGGGAGAAAGTTATTTTCGGAAACCTTCTATGAACCAGCAGTAAGATCATTTTATAAGATCCGCTTCTATCATCTCGTAAGCTAGTGCTTATTTACTACATTAGAAAACAACATGTGTGAAAAGCTGTTGTATTAACGCAATCTTATTAAAAGGTCTCATTGCACGTAGCAACTAATGTAGTTTTTGGGCTTTCTTAGGGCTTAAATTAGGATGGCCCTAAAAAAGAAAACTCACCTATCCCAATATACCCTGCTTCATTGAAGGAATGTTCCACCGGTTGGAAGGCTAGTCTTCAAACTTCATTTAACCCTTAACCCAGCTCAATGATTTCTACTAGTTAGCTGTAGAGTGACATATTCATTTTAGGGAATTTAAATATTAAATGTCTTCTCGACAATTTCAATTGAAGAATGGCATGTGTGGATTAGGTATGGCCACTTCTATGAAAATAATGTGAAACAAATTACAGAATCTGGTTGTTTTGTAATTATGAATTTCTTGATAAAATTATTATGCAAATATGTAAAGATACAATACATGTTTTATATATATATATATATATATATATATATATATATTATTTATTAATCCTATCTTGATTCAACATCTTATGGAGATGGCATTGTTTACAATATCCGTAACATATATTTCTAAAATCAATATATTAAGAAACTGTATTAATTAGGCTATTTGTAAATTTTAAATTCTAGCTTAAAGTATTATGCCAGAGTTTAAAAAATACTATATATTGCATAGAAAAACAATATACACACAGAGAAAGTAGTATCATTGGTTACATATAGCAAATCCAATGTTCGAATATGGATACAATATATTTGTTGAAATTTATTAAATTTACCTACAACTTTATTTTCCAATTTATTTTCTTATTATTCACTCTCTCTCTCTATTTTATATCTGAAGAAAAAATTAACCCGTATGCCGTAATAATTTTAATATAATATATCGACAAAAAAATGAAGTGTTATACTTTTATAAATAATTTATTATAATTTTGGTCTCTGAATAAAATTTTCTGAGTAATCACCGAATTCGAATCATGTTTTTTTTTTAACTCACTAATAGCTAAATTATTAATATTTAATTTAGTAAGAGAACTCACCACTTTCGTGTCTAGCTGTTCTTCTCAATTGCACAATACACAATATTCATTGCTTATATACACATAGTTAAACATATATCACTATAGGCCCTACTTAAAAACATCACAAATTAAACTTTTTGAATTAAAAGAGTAATTATTGTTCTCGTTATAATCAGTGCGCTCTGCCGTCGGCGCTACGATTTCTTCATCACTGTCACTCGTTTGTTCTATATCACTCTCTTGCACTAAACTACCCATCCAAGAAGCGTCAGAACTATCACTTTCATAATTAAATTCCTCTTCTATCGCGGCCACAATGTCTTCACTGCACAATGGGTTTAAATTAGAGGTAGTTTTACTAACACATGAACTTTTGCTTTCGCTTGCCATGGTTACAGATAAACTGGTGGAGGCTTTCAAAAATAGGGTTGAAAACACAAAAAAGTACCGTTAGAATTTTACAAAAATGTATAAAGCAAGCCTTGTTGCCACATTTAATACATTCCACAGATGCCAAAGAATGACTGACATGTCACAGTTTTCCAAGAAAGTGAATCCAAGTTGAAATACAGCTGTATTATAAAGAGGTACGTTTTACTACGTTATACGGGGCAGGGACAAAGCAAGTAAGGTATGCTTTACTATGTTATACGGGGCAAAGGGTTAAAATGAGGCCAAAGAGTTGAGCTTCCATTTCTTTTTTTTAGATATTCTGTAAGTTCGGGTTTCCTGCTCTTCATTAAAAATGCAGGACAAATTTCCCATTGATATCCTTATTAAGTAATCTACATTTTCTCTTCTTTTCTTTATGCATTGTTCCACAGTTATTTGAGGCACGCAGAAATGACTAGCTGCCTTTTTTATCCCATTGATCCATTTGTAACCGTTTTAAAAGTTTCTTGCACGGACACAAGGGATCATTCTTGCCTCTGTGTATTCTATTTATAATTCCTCACTACTCTGAAACTACACAGAGGAAAATAAGTAATCAGTAATAAATGAAGACCATATGGGGCAGGACGGTGTGGTAACCTGTCTTGCCCCAACCCCATTTTGCCGCATGAACACAATTAAAATATACAGCATTATGACCAAATGAATTTGAAACAAAACCAAATGCAATAAACATGTATAGATAAAAAATGGAAGTCTTTAACATTGTAATTGTTAGATATTATTCAAATGATGATTAGGTGTACTTACATGTACTGGAGATAAGACGTAATAGTGTAAAAATCTCTCCAAAACTGACCATACAAGCAAAAAGTAACAATCGTTTCACCAATGGTGGTAAACTGCTCTGTAGAAGCAGGTGAGATGATACTTTTGAGAAATTGTATACTCCATCCTGACCCATGTTCCCTTAATTACAATGCATACATAAATATTTATTAGGACGATTTACTGAACAAATGAGTCATTAATAATTATTTATTTACAAGGTTCTTCATAAGTATATTATGTAATGGTATAATTTGATATTTTCTTTGTAAATGACACTTCAAATACAAAATTTGAAAAATTTTTCATTATTATGCAAATGTAAATGTTTATTAAGATGAAATTTACGAGAGAATAACTTATTACAAAATGGGCATTTGAATGGTTTGTCATTAGTATGCCATCGTAAATGTCTATCAAGATTGGTCTTCTGAGTAAATGAATTATTACAAACTAAACACTTAAATGGTTTCTCACTTTTATGAGTATGCAAATGTGCATTGAGGTATGATTTACGAGAAAATGATTCAGTGCAAAAAGAACATTTGAATGACTTCTCAATACTATGCAAACGTAAATGTTTATTGAGATTGAACTTACGAGTAAATAATTTATTACAAATAGAACATTTCAAATGTGTCTCATTTATGTGACAAAGTGAATGCTTAACTAAATTGGATTTCTGAACAAATGATCTACTGCAAATAGAACATTTCAATAGGTTCTCATTATAATGAATACGTAAATGTGTATTAAAATTAGATTTATCGGAAAATAATTTACTACAAAACAAACATTTGAATGGTTTTTCATTATTATGCAAACGCAAATGAGTATTAAGAGTGGACTTACGAGTAAATGGCGTTTGACAAATAGAACATTCAAATGATTTCTTTTCAGAGTGCGAACGTACATGTGCAACAAGATTATGCTTCATTGTAAATGACTGATTACAAAATGAACAAGTGAATGGTTTTTCATGACCATGTGAAGGTAAAATGTCTATTAAGACTGGACTTATCAGTAAATAACTCACTGCAAACACAGCATTTTAATGATTCACATGTCAAGTCTTTCTCTCCTTCTTGTGAACTCTGATTAGGGCTGATTATTACAGCGAGACTTTCTTCACTCTGGTCCACCTGAAAACAACATAACAATAATGTAACATGTGCACGTCAAAGTATCCTTTCATTCGATAGTTTAGAAAAGCATCTCAACAGCAATGTCCAATACTACACTGTCATTAAATTAATTATTCAAACATTTTAGATATATTACACTAGATGTCACTGCAGGTATTTACAGACTTATAACATGTCCACGAAACGCCATTTTGTAGTCCCATCGCTTTAAGTGTAGTGCTCTCAGTACATATTCCAAGTTCATTAACATTCATTAAAATGTTACAAGAAAATTGATGATAACTATCTGATGCGAATATTTTGGGATATATTATTTACTACTCCTATTTTCTCTTAAAATTATCAAAATAACCTCAATATTAAATATAGAGTAATTCAATCTCTGAACAGTTTCAAGATGTGTTTCCATACCAATCGTTCAATATTTATGTATGAAAGGATTAAATCCAAATAAACATATATAGATATTACGTAGGTAGAGCATAGAAAATGGCTTATGAATTTATCTAGAAATTGCAGCCTAAACTAAGCATAGGTTTTAAAATATGTCATCTCAACAATCATACCTTATTCTAAACATTTGTAATGTAAATAGTTACCCACATTGGAACTGATAATGCTAAAGAGAACATGATATCAGTAAAAGCATAACAATGAAAAAGAGAAAACTAGAAGTAGTAATAATAAATGACAATAAGAAGTGCACATCAAAATCAACATGGAACTTCAAAAAGGTCAACTGGCCAAAGTATACAAACATTCCAGAATCTGAATTAGAGAGAAGTAAAATAAATTTTGCAAACATCTGCAACCAAATCAAAAGCAAAAATGGCAATCCTATTTGGAAAACAGAAACAATATAAATATTTTTGGAATGAAGATCTAGATAAACTGAAGAAAGAGCGTGACGAACTATGTAGACAAGCAGACACATCTAGAGACCCAGCCCATGTAAGCATGTGGAGACAGTCAGCTGCAATATTTAAACACAAGCTAAACGATCCAGTTTTCATAATTTCATTTGCAAACTCAATTATAGAACAGATAGCAAGAAGCATATACTTTCATAAATAGAATCCAGAACAGAATTAATGTCCCGAAGAGAGAGCCTATTAAATCTGAAGACAACATTCTAACATCAGATGAAACGATCACCAATAATTTCGCTATGCATTATTCCTCATCGCAGAAGAAGACTTGATACATCAAACAACAAGATAGGGCACTTCGACGACTTTTAGCATACAGTTCTGAGGAATCATATATTATAGATTATAAGGAATACAAAATTTTTAACAAAGATTTTACCCATTATGAACTAAACATCGCAATAAACAAACTCAAAACCCGAAAATCACCAGGACCTGATGATATATTCACTGAGTTCCTCTGCCATATGGGACATAATGCACGTGCTACAATACTGTGCCTAATTAATACAATTTGGAATTCTATAGTCCAATCACAGTGGAAAAAAGCTATAATTGACCAATCCTGAAGACAAATAAATCACCTGAAGATATGGAAAATTATAGACCAATTTTATTAACAAAGCCACCCCTCAAAGACCATGGAAAGAATGATAGTCAACAGATTAAATTGGTATATGGAAAACAATAACATCATCCATCCTGCCCAAGCTGGCTTTAGCCACAATCGCTCAACAGAACAACAAGTTATGTTGCTCAGCCAACACATTAAAGATAATTTAGATAATGGCCTTATTACAACTGTAATATATGTTGACCTCAGAAAAGCATACGACTCAGTGTGGAGATCAAATCTACTCTTAAAACTCTTCAAATGTGGAGTGCATGGGAAAATGCTCCAGTGGTTCAAAAACTTTCTTAGACAAAGGTACTGTGAAGTCCGTTTTGGAGATGCCACATCAAAACTTAAACAACTTCAAACTGGTCTACCACAACGGGCAGTATCAAGCTGCTCTTTATTCAATCTTTACATTAATGACCTGATACCAGTTCTAACTAAAGATAATGGGATAAATGCCCTGCTTTTTGCAGATGATCTTGTAATGTGGACTGCAGCCTCCAAAACCAAAATTAAAGAAAAAATTTAAGTTCCCCTCAACACTGCACTTAAAGAACTGAGTAAATGGTGTACGGAAAATTCCATGACAATAAATGTATCCAAAACAATGTGCCAGACATTTTCTCTTTGTTATAAAGAAATAAAACCATCCATAAACCTTAAGAACACTCCGCTTGATCTTGTTACAAGTATCTAGGTGCTACCTTCGATACTAAACTTACCTGGAAAGAACACATAGCCGAAATAACCATGTGAATTTCTAAAAGACTGAATGTTCTGATGAGACTGGCTGGTACAAAATGGGGTTGTGCTACATCAACATTAAATCTCACATATAAAATTTATGTTAAACCAATAATTAAATATTGTTGTGGATCTCTCATAACTGCTTCAAGCCAGCTACCCAGAAAATGGAACTACTCCAAAATCAAGCAATGAGAATTATATCAGGTGCTGTAAAATCGACTCCGATTAGTTCCCTACTCCAATATACCAAGAACATGGACATAAAATCAGAAATTATTGAATCAACACTCAAAGTACATGAAAAACTAATATGATTGCCTGAAATCGACTACCCTGCTAAAAACACACATCATAACTGTAGGCTCAAAACACAAGAAGGTTTCCTACAAAAAAACATTAATTAAAAGAAAACAACTAGATAAATCCTGGAAGGGATCTGAACTGCTCCCAATAAACAACCACCTTGAAATACATCACATAAATTACAACTTAGACCTGTTGGAAATACACAAGAAAAACAATGTTTGTAATTTGGTACATCGAACTACAGCTCTGGAGACAATGCATGTTCGATACCCTATAGACAAATGGCTCCATATCTACACAGATGGTTCCCAATTAGATAAGAGTGGAAATACCGGAGCAGGAATCCACTGCCAAATCTTCTCCACATATGTCTCTCTTGGAAGACATCAGACATCATTTGACGGCGAGGTTAGAGCTATATCCACAGCCCTGAGTCAATTAAAGTGCAGATCTCAATCGTTTCTGAATTCTGTCATCTTAAGTGATTCTAAGGCAGCCATATCAGCAATAGCAAATTACCTAGCATCTCCTGCTAACAAAGAAATATTACAGAGTAGACAGATCATCAGAAATCTCAATATAGCCGGTAAAAATGTCTCTCTGCAGTGGGTACCATCCCATTGTGCCATTATAGGGAACGAAATGGCAGATTTGCTGGCCAGAAAGGAACCCACATCCTTCAGACATCACCGAACATTATATCTTATTCTAGAGCAGCTATGAACATCCACTTCAGAGTGAGAGAAGCCTTCAGAACCTCCCTAGAGCTCCAAATGACTGACAAACCTTGGAAAGCATCCATCTAAACTACACTGCCAGATTGGCCCAGAAGAGTAGCCATTGAATCATTCTGTACTGCAACAGGACACGACTGCCTAGAAAAACACCTTCATTGCCTCGGTCTTCTACCAACTCAACAATGTATCTTCTGCTACTCTATGGAAGATATGGATGCTGATCACATCCGAACTTGCAGAACTCTAAAAACCAACAATTTCATGGACAGATACTGGGAACCCAGAGAAAAGATGATGAACATTTTATAATCTTCATTGTTATTGTTAGTTATTGTTTGTTTTCCTCAGTCATTATTGGCTAATGAAAAATTTCAAAAACAACTGCATTTAAATAAATAAATAAATAAATAATAATAATAGATAGATAGATCACCGATTGATTAATGTTTTTGACATTGTCCGATTCCTAATAGCCAATTTTGTTGGTCTATCCAATCTCCTGGTTGTAAATGTTTCTCCTTCATGTATAAACATATGCCCTGACTCCAGGAGGTAATAATAATAATAATAATAATAATAATAATAATAATAATAATAATAATAATAATAATAATGGTCGAATCTCTATTCATCATTCTTTCGTTTTTATATTTCATTCTATGTATTTTTTTTTGTTTTAGTACTGTCTACTCCATCTATTATCAGGTTGTATAATTATTTGCATTCTTTGTATAAACAAATTATACCGATCTACATAAAATAAGTTGCTACATTAAATAATACAAACAAGATTAATAAATTATACAAAATTAAAGAAAATTATAAATTCTGTATATATTATTCTTGTTTAGTTTAATCTGGTCGTACAATAAACATTTATACAAGAAGAGTACTCTAAACTTATTAATTGTTGCAGTAAAATACAATAAGTAACAGTGAATGTTATATTAGTGTGAGAGGTTCCCAAGCCAAAGACTGCATTGTTGTGTCTCTTACATTTTTAGTTGTTACAAATCTTAAAACTGCACGCAAATAACAATTACCATATCCATAACAATAATTATTATAATAATAATAATAAACAGGACCACAGTGATTTTTAATCCATATGAAAAAGAACAATTTCAATAATTTGTGCTCTTAGATTACCAGTTCATATAAACATGTCTGGAAATTATAATTTTTTTCCCTACTGTGATACTACTAATATAATTTTATTTCATAAAATTCATAAAATTGCAGTATAAATTAATTTATTATTATAATTATACAATCCAAGACTTGGGTGACTATTTATAATTAATCATAATCTCATTATGTTTATCGACAGTAAAATAAATGTTGCAATAAATAACCGACATTCTTTTAGAAGCAGTTCATAGTATTGCTTACGGTTTATCAAACTCTATTCTGTCCCAGGGTAGCACTGACCATGCTATCAGTCGCAAACTCCCTAGCTGAAGAGGCGAATTGAAGCCGAAACAGAGCTTGAACAACAAAGATTTAATAAAATTATACTCTTACAAGTTTGTGTTATCTGTCTGATTTCGAAAGGAAAAACCTTGGTTTAATACCAAACCTGTGCAAAGCTCAAAATTTGAACAAAATTCTGCGTTTGGGCAGTTTATAGTAACTTTAAATAATGCACAGCTGTGGATATATATAGCGAGAAACAAATGAATAAATATTGAACATTCAAAGCTGCATGCTTCTTCGAGACACAATATTATACAAGACATTTCAGAATTAATTTTATAAAAATAACCTGATAACGAACTATCACACAAATATTGTATTTACTCTAGAGAGTTGGAAACTGTCCGCATTTCAGTAAGGTATAATATGTAAAAAATAAATATTACATCAAGCCAACATCAAATTAACCTTTAGAAAGTCATAGCAAAATAAATAAGTGGAAATGTATACTAATAAATGTTTGCACCTATAAATATACTATTTATTTTTATCCAAATGTGCATTAGAATTTTATGTAGGTGTATACCACGAAATTAAAAAAAACAAAAAGTTAAAATGAGAAGAAAAGAATGCAGATGCTGACTAGTCACTTTATCAATTATATATACAATTTTATTTTTTATTAGAAATATTGTAGCTCACCAGAGAGAGTATTCTGATATCAAACACCGTAACTGTTTATCTTCTGATTCTACTGTACAATGTCTGTAAAGTACTGTCTACTGCCTGCTTGTGTTTATCTCAGCTACATGGCCAAATATATAAGAAATAAACAAACAAAACTATCTCATCATAATCCATTATACCAAAAACAAAATAAAAATATATTTCTTTCCTGCATATGTAAGGCCTATAGGAAATTAATACTTACATTGTACAGCCCTTAAAAGAATTGATGGCGCATGATAATTTTCAAGTCCCAGAACGATGCCATTGTTCATGATCAAAGCTCAGCTACTCGGTTCAAAAGTGCACAACTATTTGACAAACTAAAATCCATTGTTTCGTAGTGAAAATAATTTCGCGTAAATAAGTAGTCCAGTAAATGCTATAAATAAAAGAAAGCAAAAGAAAATAAATGAAAACAAACAAAATTAATTGAAATAAGAACGATAGAGAGAAGAAAAAAACGACAGCGGGATCAAATACACAACCTCATACATAGGAAACAGATGTTACCTCCACTGGACCACAACAGTCCCTGCTAGAAACACTGTGTACGGAGCGATGCAATACTCCAGGACGTAATTGTATATTGAAATTAGATACTAACTTGACTTAGTTTAAAATAATCAGACGCGTTTTGCATTAGTTGTGGAAATAAATAATTTTGTTATGCCTTGTGTTTTGTAAATGAAATAATGAGATGTTACAATTGTTTTTCATTTTATATATATATGACCTGATTCCTTTAATTAATTAACTTCCTTATATAAACTAATATATTTATTTAATAAAGCCTGATAACGTGTAGGCATTATGAAAATTAACGACGTTATTTTAAAAATAGATGTCGCGACATCTAGTAATAATGGAGAATATAGTACATATATAAGAAAAATAAGTGTTTGAATTGGATTCACCTGGTAGTGTAATGGATATCACGCTGAGGTACAGACTCAGAGATCCGGGTTCGAATCCCATCCAGGCATTTATTTTTCTTATCATACCATATATATATATATATATATATATATATAGTACAAACATATGTATGGCATTGGGAGAATTAAAGATATCAGAAAAAAAATTCACACTCACCATGGTTAATGTTCTTAGAAAAAAAACAGTTTTTTACTTCTGGCCAAATGACATTATAAACAGAGCACTTTAAAAATTTACATCTCAAGTCTTTGTCTCCTACAGGTAAAAACTGATTCAGACAATACATTACAGCAAGTCTTCATTCAATCTGGTCCATGTGGAATATTATAATTTAAATAACAAATCTGTTCCTTCATAGTACAAATCTGTGTATGTTTCACTCCACAATACAAAAGTGATAACTGAGCACCAATGTCATATTCTATGTTGTCACCATCATTATTGGTTACATACTTTTAAATATGATATTCTACTGTGATGGGCATGATATGTCACAGGATTGGAGATTGAAAGAGGTGCATGGAATGTTCTTATAGGAAAACCAAAGGTAAAATGCCCAGTTGGTAGACCATTAACGAGGTAGGAGAATAACATTAGCCATGATTTGAGTTTAGTTACAGAAATTAAATTTTTAAGAAGATTGGCAGGATTATCAAAATTAGACAAAAAAAATACAATAAGAGAAATTGTGAATGTAGAAAAGGGTATTGTGCAAGAGTTTGAAGAAATCCAACTAAGATGGTATGGACATATAATGAGAAGAAGAGACACAGAAACAAACAAAGAGATATTGAGATGGATACCTCCTTGAAAAGGAAAACGTGGTAGACCAAAGCGAACGTGGATAAAGGGAATTCAAGACAACATGAAGAAGAGAAATATAACAGAGGCAGACACGCCAGATGCGGAAGTGTGGGGAAAAAAAAAATTATATATATATATATTTTTTGTTTGAGGCTATCTATGTAAATAACAGAAACAATTTTGAAATTAAAAAAAAAAGTTTATACAGGGGATGACTGGAAAATATTAGCTCAGGATAGGGATGTATGGAGAGCTTATATCCGCGTGGCTATTAACCTACGGGTTTGTTAAAGCCAGTTGAGTTAGTTATCTCTACTAAGTACTTGAGTCTCATAATATGGCCGTCAAACAGAACTTTGAATACCATACTTTGTTCAGTAAGGGAGAAAACATATTTTCACCAATAAATGTCAAATTTAAATGTTATGAATGTAAAATTTTACAAGTTACCAACTTTTAGGCATGCTAATTTCATTAATTTCTATTTCACTGAAATGTCCATAACAACATCAATATTAAAACCTCTGAACATGTATTAGATATGTGGTGTTCTATCAATTGCAGGGTATTTTGTAAGGAAAAATTTAATGAACGCAAGATATCAATGAAGCATAAATTATCTATACTACTGGAATAGAAAGTTTATTAGAAATTTATTTTAAAATTCCAGTCTCACTTAAGATTTGGCCGAAATAATTTTAATTCAATATAGTAGTAGAAGTAGTAGTCTAATGCCCATTAGCTTGCATGTGTTCCATTAGCTTTCTTGCTTCCCAATAGAGTCCTGCCAGAGTTCTAGTAGGTGACATCTTCAGAGCCTCACAGCTAGCTAGATGATCTTTGTTCATGGTAGTGTTATTGTCTTGGCACAGGATACAATTTGGAGAGTTGAAGATTCCAATTTTATGGAGGTGTGCTGCCAGGTAGTCATGGCCTGTTAACAGTCTGAATGTTGCTACTGCTTCATGTCTTGGTTGTTCAGGTATTAAGTTTTTATTCTGCGAGATAGCTGCCCATGGTTTCTCATTACTTTGTGATTTGAAGTGCTCCATCAGTTCTTTCTGGAAGTTTCTTTTAATTATAATTTTTGCAGAATGGTAGGGCAGGGATTGATTTGTTTTCTGTAAAATTTTGGTGCCCTTTCTTGCTAAAATATCCGCCATTTCATTTCCATGTACCCCGCAATGAGAGGGGATCCATTGGAGCTGGATAATTTTATTTTGTTTGGTCAATAATCTTATGATCATTTTTATTTCCAACACTTTTCTGGAGATTGGAGAGTTATATGTTGTTATAGCTTGCATAGCTGATGTTGAATCACTTAGTACAACTGCTCTCTGAAATGTATTTATTCTGTAGAGGAGTTGTGTTAATGCTAACTCTATTGCCTGGATTTCTCCATCGAAGTGTGTGTAATTTTTCCCTACTGCAACATAGAAGCTAAACAGTTTTGAGTAAATTCCAGCTCCAGCTCCAGCTCCAGCTCCATCTTCTATTTCCATTCTGGATCCATCTGTATAGATATGTACCCATTGTGGTTCAGGATATAGACTGTGAATGGTTTCCAATGTGATTTGTTTTAGTTCATCTGGGGTCATTTCACTTTTTAAAATATGTTTGATTAAATTTGTGTTAAAAGCAATATCTATATCTTCCAGAGGTGATACTGGTAAGAGAAATTTTTCTGGATTTTGATTTGGGTTATACTGTTTTTGTAGTTTGATTGCTTTCTGTATGAAGCCATATTGAGTTTTAAGGTTTCTCTTTCTGTCTTTATAGTTTATCCAGTAGTTATCATGTGGGATTCTTATTAATTTTTCATATTGTATTAAGGCCTGTTTGTGAATCTGATGGGCTATTGGATTATTTTCAGTAAGTATCTGCATTGCTGTTATGGGTGTAGATTTGGCTGCACCTGTTATCAGTCGTAAAGCATTATTCTGGGTAACTTCTAATTTGTTTAGGGTATTATTATTACAGGTGATCAAGGTTTCACTTCCGTATAGTAATATAGGTTTTATATATGTCTTATATGTATTATTTAATACAGACCTAGAACATCCCCATTTTGTTCTTGCTAATCTCTTTAAAATGTTGCATCTTTTGTTCACCTTTTCTGTTGTAGTTTTAAGATGATATTCCCATTTCATTTTTATATAAAATTTTATACCTAGATATTTAACATAATCTTGATGTTGTATGTTTTGACCATTGATTTTGATGCAGAGCTCTGGTAATGTATGTGCTAATGAAAATATCTTATAACAGGTTTTGTTATTAATTTTCATGCAGTTATCCCTGCACCACTGTTCCAGTGAGGCAATGGCTTTATTTATTTGTGGGGTTAGTTTATGTTGTAGATTTTTAGGTGTGGTTGTCCAAATTGTTAAGTCATCAGCATAGAGTGTACAATTAATGTTTTCATTTTTACTTAACTCTAATGGTAAGTCATTTATCATAATATTAAATAGTGTTGGGCTAAGTACTGAGCCTTGAGGGAGGCCTAGTTTTATTTGTTTATATTTTGAAATTACATTACCATATTTTGTTGCGCAGAATCTTTGATTAATAAAGCTGTAGATCCATTTTAGCATGTTACCATTAATATTTAGTTTCATGATTTTGTCCATAATTTTTAGTTTCCAAACTGATCCAAAAGCATCTTCAAAGTCCACGAAGACTGCTACAACTGTTTTATGTACATCTAATGAGTCTTTGATTTCTTAACTTAGTTTTAGGGCCTGTTCTGTTGTGGAGTGGTGTGTTCAAAATCCAGCTTGGGCTGGTGATATTAAATTATTTTTTCTAAGTACCATGTATGTCTTGCTTGAACCATTCGTTCCATTGTTTTATACAATGCGCTTGTTAGTGAGATTGGGCGGTAGCTAGATACATTGTCAGCACGTTTATTTGCCTTCAAAATCGGGATTATAATAGCTTTTTTCCATTTTGAGGGTACATTTGTGTTACAGATTTGATTGATAAGATTAAGGCAGATGGTCAGTGCCTTAGGTCCTAAATGTTTAAGAAATTCTGCAAAGATATGATCAGGTCCTGGTTGTTTTTTTTTTTTTTGTTTTTTAATTTAGTTATAGAGCGCTTCAATTCTTGTATAGTGAAATCAGTGTTGAATATGCTATCCTTGTTTATAATTTTGGTTTGTTGTTTTAGGTTCTGTTTAATTTGTTTTTCTTCTTTTTTGTGTGTCTTAGTTTTACTATTCTTTCTAACAAAATGTTTGGTGAAGGCTTCACTAATTTTATGGTCGTGAGTTAGGGTTTTATTAAATTATTTCAATGGTTCTCTGTTGCATTCTTCTATTGTTGTTTAAGGTTGATATATAATTATGTACTTTCGTGCTATTGTTTCTGTAGTCCAGATTTTCAACAAATTTCTGGAAGCATTGTTTTTTCGAGGATAATATTTCTTTTTTCATTTGGGCTGTTTTTTTTCTCCAAACTTGTACATCTGTTGTTTGCTTTGTTTGTTCGGCTATTTTCCTTGCATTATCTCTTTCTTTTTTTAGTTCCATAAGTCTTTTTGTCCAAAATGGTTTATAGTTATATAGTTTTCCTCTAGGGATGTATTTTTTTGCTGTTTTCAAAACTATATCACAGAATTTTTTACAGTTTTTGTCAGGAGCTGTTTCTTTGAAGTTGAATGTTATATTTGGAAGGTCATTTTCAATTTGTTTTTGAAATCCGATCCAGTTTGCTTTTTTGAAGTTCCAGGAACATTTTGGTTTGTTTAATAGGGGCTTGAGTTTTATTTCTTATAGTAATAGTGGATAAGATCATTCTGTGGTTTGTTCCTGCATTGTTCAAAACTTCTCTTGTTACTAAATGTGATATGTCTGAAGATGCAAGACTTAAATCAGGGTTTGTTGTATTTCCATTGTAATGCATATACGTTGGTGGGTCATCTTTTTATATATTATGCCCACTAGATGTCTCATTATGTTGACTGCATTCAATTCAGGATATCTTTGGGAAAATAACCATTCTTGGAAGTAGTTCTTCCAATCGACATAACATCAGTCGTGAAGATAGTACTGAAGATGAGGCTGCTTAGAAGACTGGTTATGAGGAGAGGTATCAAACATTTTAATTTATCTTAAACCATAATTAAATTCACTTTGTCGGGTAACTTCTAACAAAGGAGAGGCTAAGACCCAACATTGGACTATTATGCCATTGTAGGTAGATAGTCATGCAGATAGATAGATCCTCATAGGAAATATGTAGCATGAAGACCATGAAAAAGTAACAACAATAGTTAAAACAACAACAATAATAATAATAATAATATCATTAATAATACTTAATTATAGTGATTATAATCAAAATAAATAAAATAACCTTTTAAATATTATGATCAATCAGGGACTATAGTTTACTTTCATATGTTGACAAGTCTTGTAAAAAAAGTTATATAGACATATCATACCGTAGTATGGTACCACAAATATAATTTGATTTCTTAATTATTGCACAAAATCATATGAGGATGTAGTTTAATATTTAAATATAATCAGATTGTAACAGTTAATGACTCTTGTCCCTCTGTTTAAACATATACACTCCTGCACTCATTAAAAAAACTCAAAAGCAGAGCAACAAATAACCAGTACTGTTCCCTCCATACAGCTAACAAAAGATTTAAATTAATGTGAGGCAATTCTTGACCAAGCTCAGAGGCTAGTGGCAGGAGCCTTGACTACAGTTCATGGGGTCCCAGGTTTAATTCCCAGTCAGACCACAGGGTTCTTATTCTTGTGTTCGCGCATGGTCTGGATTTAGGGCTGCATGCAAATACATTAGTCTCTACTCAAATTACTTCCAATCACTGGTGAGCTGACTTGCCGTGAGCAAGTGCAAAAATCGAATTAGCTACCCACTAACTGCTCATGCATGAAAGTCGTCGTTTTCGTAATATTGGCAAGAAATTGCCCAGAATTCTCAGCGATAAAACCACTTCCGTTATTTTCGTCTCCTAGACGAACATATTTACGCTTGCATCCCGCAAATAATACCGTATACGACGACGTCTACATCGCGCAATATTACGCCGATTCTCCTGTTCTTCCAGTTGAATTCTTTGGTAGACTCTATCAAATTCCTCCTCTCCGCGTATACCGAAAACATGATCGAAGCCTTCAAGGTCCGACATCTTGGATAAAGCAGCAAGGTTTCAAACTACATCGGTTCCTTTCGAGATTCTCACGATTCGTTTCTCTCTTAAGTTACCTCGTCAGGTAGCTTACGAATCTCAACAATTATTATCGCATGAACAGATTTCTGAGTAAGCAAAATCGTATTAGGATACAACTTTCTCAGCAGAAAACGCCTTTTACGGTGTAATGTGTTCATAGATTCGAGCCTTGGACAAAGATTAGGTATTAGGACTTTCTTGGTATCTCATTATCATTAATAACCTAACATATTATAAATATAATTCAACTTCACCTTCAAGATGCACCAAATTATGAAGTCGTAACAATTCTGCCATTGTAGGAGAGAATATCGGAAATCTCTTAAAGAAAACCTGGTGGCATTGGTAAAAGAAAGTGCACCTACACTAAATATAACACTGAGAAATGATATAATCGTTAAAAATTCAAATTTATATCATGTAATTTCTAAACTACAAAGATATTTTAAGTTTAATTTTGAATAATTTATTACAATGATTCTGAAAAGTATTGCTCCCACAAATATTCTATTAGCTCTACAGCGTAGGTTACAGGCATTATTTTTCTAGGTCTATTGCAACAAAGCAAAATGAAAATCTTAGAGAACTCATTATTAAAATATTTTTCAGCAATTCATAACTATATCACAAATAAAAAATACTGTTAGATCAATGGAACTAATATGTATAACTTGTAAGGATAACTAATTGTTCTGTGTCCAAATGTGCATTAAAATAAAGTTTTAAGTACAAACAATCTCTTTATTTGTTTCATTTTCATCATCACCATCATCATCATCATCCATGCAAGTATTAGGCCATATGACCTGTTATGGTCTCAAAGAAGAATTTTCCATCCAGCACTTTTTTGGCATTCCAGTGATCTTTTGCATTGGGGGCAGTAACAAAGGATAGCTTTTGGAATTCTATGAGAAGGCATACATTGAAAATGGGATTTCCAGTTGTTCTGGTAGTTTAGTAATGGTGGAGAATGGGTTCTACATTCAAGTCTTCCATAATGGCCTCATTTCTTTTATGGTCCCACTTTGTATAGCCTGCTGTATGGTACATAAATCACATCTCATTTGCTGTTATTCAGCTTTCATCTTATTTTTGTATTGTCCGAACTTCACTACCATATCTTAATAATGGTCTTTCAAGAAGCTTATACAGCCATAATCTTGTGTTCTTTTGTAAAAAGATGGTTTCATTATACTGTTCATTATGCCTGTTGTTTTTGTGAAATTTGTGATTTTCTTGATATATCAGCTTCATCTTGATATGTGAAATTATAACCCAAAAAATTAAATTAATTTTAATAACTCCAAGCACGACAGGTCTAGAACGCCCATGGCCTACCAGCAGGACGCTGGCCTCACATACATGTGTTAATGACAAAGGTAGGTAGACGATCATCATGCCAGTGTAGGGCTGACATGTGGTCAGCATGTCGGGTCCCACAGCCGTTATAGCTGTCTTCTCAAACTGGAGTTACTACTTATTGTAGCTACCCAAATGCCTAACAATGCTGGATGGGTACTGATCCCATACTGGCTGAAATTCCATGAGAAAATTTCTTTTTCCATGGGGACTCGAACCAGCATAAGTCCCATAGCAAGGCATCTTGCCTTAACCAGTTGGCTACAGCACGGGACATTAAATTCACTCACTTGTGCTAAAATTTCATTGTCCAAAACAATTTTGCTAGGTATAGGGTATTTCCCACAACAGGCTATCACTTTAGTTTTCTTTGTATTGATTTCCATATTGTTCCTTTTTGCAATTATATGCAGTTGTTGTTTTTAAATGATAACGATGCCATTAGCATTCTTGCTCTCCGATATTTCTCTATAGTGGTTCCAACAGGTAATGCTTTACAGGTTTGTAGATGTTCTTCATCCATTTCTTTATCTTTGTTGTGTCGTAGTATTTTATAATAATAGGTCTAATATAGAATTAGAATGAATCGATGAATGAATAAATGAATGAGACATGGAAAATTACAATAAATTTAAATATGTTACAAAATTAAACTTTTTCCTGCTAGATGCAAAGTTATTGAATTCATGACATCAAAAACCCCTTAACAAAAGAAAAATCTTATGAAATTTTGATCAGTGTATTTGACTTTAGCACAGAAACAACAAGTGCATGGCACAACAGGCTTGCGAGGCATTTACCTACCAGCTGGGTGCTGGCTTCCTATATATATATATATATAAGTTATTATCATAGAGTTGGATGATTGTCCAACCAGTATATAAGTCGCATAATGTCAGCGAGTCAAAATCCTGTCATTATGTCTAGTTTTCTAAACCTGGAACTGCTACTAACTGAGCTACCCAAGTTCCCCACTCTCACTGGTTAAGACCTAGTACTCTGCAGGCTGAAATTCCATGAAATATAAACTTCCTTCATGGGATATGAATCAGATATGCAACTAAGCCAGATGGCTAAAAGCAAATAGAACATTGTATAATATTTAGGTACCTATGATACATAGTGGCTACAAAAAAAATAGCCGAAATGACTACGGAACCCAACATGTTGTACTCTGGTAACCAATATATTGTCTGGATAATATTCCAGGGAACCCAACATGTTGTACTCTGGTAACCAATATATTGGCTGGATAATATTCCAGGGAACCCAACATGTTGTACTCTGGTAACCAATATATTGGCTGGATAATATTCCAGGGAACCCAACATGTTGTACTCTGGTAACCAATATATTGGCTGGATAATATTCCAGGGAACCCAACATGTTGTACTCTGGTAACCAATATATTGGCTGGATAATATTCCAGGGAACCCAACATGTTGTACTCTGGAAACCAATATATTGGCTGGATAATATTCCAGGGAACCCAACATGTTGTACTCTGGTAACCAATATATTGACAGGATAATATTCCAGGGAACCCAACATGTTGTACTGTGGTAACCAATATATTGGCTGGATAATATTCCAGGGAACCCAACATGTTGTACTCTGGAAACCAATATATTGGCTGGATAATATTCCAGGGAACCCAACATGTTGTACTCTGGTAACCAATATATTGGCAGGATAATATTCCAGGGAACCCAACATGTTGTACTCTGGTAACCAATATATTGGCTGGATAATATTCCAGGGAACCCAACATGTTGTACTCTGGAAACCAATATATTGGCTGGATAATATTCCACTTCTGTGATTGACTGATATGCACATAAGGTCTGCAGGTAGCTAGTATAACTTCTAGAGCTACAGCAGTCTTGCAGCTTTACCATTATACTTACAATTCATAGCATAATAATAAATATACCTTTATTTTTATTTCTTCAAAAGGTTGCAGTGTCTCACATTTTTCATCAACATAGTCAGTTTGTTCTTCTAACTCTGACTTTATTTCTACTTTTATTTCCTGTAAAATGAAAATCACAGTGTAACATCAAATCAAATATAGGTTCAAAAAAAAAAAAAAAAAAAAAAAAGAAACTAAATATACATGTGAACAGTAACATACTTCTGGTTCAGTTTTAATTTCTGACAGAGGATCTTCCTGTTTAATATCAACCCCAGAATTCATTATGATCAGAGTCTGAAAACAAACCATTAACAACATTAAATACAGAAAATGTATACAAGGAAGTGAATAGTATACAAAGGAGACGAGACAGTGGAAAGACATAAAAGGCATTTGGTGGGATTCTTTTTAAACACTTCACACTGGAGCACCATAAGTGTGTGTGAGTTATGAATATTTAGGTGAGTTCCTTGGTAATTAATGTAACAAATGCAACAAAATAAAATAATATATTTATTTATTTTAGTCTTCAGATAGTAGAACAATGTTCTTTCTCTTCTAAATATGTTTCAATCTGATTAACAAGAAAATATGAAGTTTCTATCTTTATGTTTAAAAGGTACAGTTTAATATCGGTACATGACATGAATGTAGATTTTACTATATAGGTGATGTTTTTCAGATTAAGAGTAAAATAATAATCTCTTTGAAGTTTTTATTTTATCTCAACATGGAATTCAGAATATAGTATATATAGGAGGAGTTAGAAAATACATGTTTTGAGTTTTAGGTTCTAATAAAATTTTGTCCCTAATTACACAAACTGAATGTAACTTACATAATAATTAATGCTTCTATGTGATTTAAGATCAATATTATGTATGAGTTTGATATAAGGACTGAAAATATTTTAATAATCCGTATACCACTTTGGAAAAGAAGAAATGTTTAATTTACATGTGTTACATCTTATTTTACATGGGGTAAATGTAAACATAGAGAAGTATACAATCATGGTATTACTCAAGTTACATCTATGTATTTAAGAATTGTGAATCATTTCACAGGAATAAATGTAGATTCCTTTAATTTACATGTTTATGGACCACAGTAAATGGAAACAAGTATGGATGCTATTACAAATGTAACTAAATTATGGACATTTGTATGTGATCCTACAATTCAAGTTGGTTATGGGGAAGGAAGACCTGGGAATACACCAAATAACAGTGTTAAAGGACATAGTTAACATTTTAGATGCCATCATTGGTGATTTGATGACATTGAAGGTAAACTCAAAAAACTAAAAGATTTTGGTGACAAATATGTAAATAAAAAAGGGCCGTGCAAAGATTTAACTTACAAGCGACTGTTTGGTAGCAAGGAGATGTCGTGGCCTGGAACAGTGCATGATTCTGGATTTTGTATTCATTTTAAGACATGTGCTACCAAATAATACAGAATTACATAAATAGATTACTTAACCATAACTTGTTTTACATTAGGGTATATAGTTTCATATAATAATTCACATCTTATTGTGTCATGTTAAGTCAGGTTTTTGCACCTGTCTCCTGACTGGAAAGTTTGAGTTTGATTTGAATTGGAAATTTAATTATAATTGAGAAAAAAGGATTGTTTTTACATGAAAGCTGATAAAGGGAATAGGGTTGTTGTCTTAGATAAACAGGACTACTGTAATTGGGTTAATGATATGATTACTAGTGGTCCTTATCAGTTAATTAATAAAAATCCATTACCTAACATGATCAGGGACGTAACTAATGTTGTGAATTCATGCAATAATCTTGTTACTAAGGAACTAAAACGTAAATTGACTGTTTCGAATCCACTTAGTACCTAAATTGTACTGTTTACCTAAAATACACAAGCCTGGAAAATTAGTTAGACCTATAGTTTCCGCCATATCTGCACCCACTTACAATATTTCTAAATGGTTGAGTAGTGAGTTTGGTAATTTACCCTTACCACAGTCCGACTTTGCTGTTAAGAATTCACTGGAATTCATTGAGAAAGCTAAGAATATTGAGCTGCAGGATGGAGAGATTTTAATTTCATTTGATGTGAAATCTCTCTTTCCTAGTATACCTACACCTCAGATGTTGCATTACTTGGAAGACTTACTACTGTATAATAAATTGGAGCCCCATATTATAAGTCAATATATCAAGTTAACGGAACTTTGTATGAATCAAAACATTTTTCAATTTAATAATAAGTTTTACGAACAAAAGGAAGGAACTGCAATGGGTAATTCATTGTCTCCTTTCCTAGCTGATTTTTTTTATGAGCAGATTTGAGACAGAGCTTGAAAAGGAATTAGATTATTTTCCCAGGTTCTGGCTCAGATATGGTGACGACATTTTTGCTATTTTTGATACCAAAAAATGCAATGTACAGGAATTTATAGAAATATTAAATGACCAGACTCCCAGCATAAATTTTACTTACGAAGAGGAGGAAAATGGAAGGCTGCCCTTTCCGGATATGCTAATAATTAGAAATAATTATAGATTAGAATTTGATATTTGAGGGGCTCAGTGGAATAAGGGCCCATCCCAACCAATGGTTGATTTTTAGTTATTTGCAGATTATGTATCCTATGGCCATCTTCTATTAATCTTTACAAGCTCATAATTCTAACTTTGCTCAAAAGAGGGTAAATGAGACTTTATGTCTAAGAAAAATGTTTAACTTCTTCACGCGCGCGGGAAATAAAGGCCCATCCCAACTGCTGACACGTGACCATATATTGTCCGCTACTCTGTCGTCCGCTGCAATACTTACTAGCATTGCCGGCAAATATCAGTAAATGCAGAATGGCTGATACGACAGATTCTTGTGCAAATGGAAATAATGTAATAAAATATAAGAGAAGAAATAAATGTGCAAGAGTGGAATAAAACGAAGCAGAACATTTTACGCAACAGTGGAATATATTTATATATATATATATATATATATATATATATATATATATATATATATATATCGGCCTGAATCAGTTTGCTTCAAGAGGTGCGGATGAAATTCTAGTTGTTTATTAAAAGCTGTGTCACTGATTGGAAAAGGTGCTAATAAAAAGAAACTTATAATGTATATAGTGATTCACGTGTTGTTCAAAACAAGAATTGTACATTAATGGGACTATGGCTGTACGTGATTGATTGTGGTTGGTTTGAAGAAATTGAACATACATTTCTTGTACCAGGTCACACTTTCCTTCCCTGTGATGCTGACTTTGGTGTGATTGAAAAAGTTAAAAGAAAAACAAAAGTGGTTTATACACCTGAACAGTGGTTTCACCTCTTAAGAAAGAGTTGAACAAAGAAACCATTCACAATAATTGATATAAATGCAGAAGATTTTAAAGATTAGGATAACTTATATGTTCACAAAGAGAAATGTGACGCTAGACAATCATAAGGTAGACATGAGAAAAGCATCTCAGTTTCGTTTTGTGAAAAACAGACATGTAATGTACGTAAAATCCAGTTTCGGTGATTTGGCTTTAGAGGAAGTAATAGACCTTTAAAAAAAGGAAAGGAAAGTGTCCTGTATTACGAGATGAAATATTGAAAACAAAATATCCTAATGGTAGGATGATAAAGAAGACATCATGACACTCATGACATTTGTACCACCTGTACACCAGACATTTTTACAGTAGCCTTAAATCATGATAATGATGATGATACAAATGCTGTAAACGTAGAATACGTAGATTAATGCAATATTCAAGTTAAAAAGTGTTATTTACTTTGTTTATTTATGTTGTATTTTTTATATTCTCAATTTTCTTTTCCTTTGATTACACATATGAAACAACATAGTGATCTATACATTTGCAGGCAGAAAGCTTATTTTATGTGCAAGACATGTACCAAATATTATCAATGTGTGCTCTATATATTTTACACAATGTAGAATTTAATAAAATGCAATTTTTCTCCAAACTTAGTGCAGTTGGGATGGGCCCTTATTCCACTGACCCCCTCATTTATAGAAAAGAAACCAGTACATTTAGATATATCACGGCAGATTCTTACCGTTGTAATCAACATAAAATGGCCAGTTTCAATTTTTAGTCCACCGTCTTACCACTTTTCCGTTAAGTAAAAATAGATATAATAAGGAATTACAAACCATTAAAGATATTGCTAAGTGTAATGGTTTCAATGAAAATGAGATTGATAATTTGATTCATAAATTTGAATATAGAAAACTTATTACTGATTCTACAGCCTTCCATTCTCCTATTAATAAAGCTAATTTTGCAATTATGTCGTACGTTCCCTCTTTAAGTAGAGGTTTGAACAAGATATTCAAAGGCTTAGATACTAAATAAATTTTTACTTCCACTTTGACATTAAATAGTTTACTTGGAAACCCTAAAGATAAAGTCGATTGTTTAAAAAAATCTGGTATTTATGAAATTGGATGCAATGACTGTGATATGAAATATGTTGGGCAAACCAGAAGATCCATTTTAACTAGATTTAACGAACATATTGCCCATTTTAGACTTAACAGAATTGAAAAATCTGGAGTTGCCCAGCATATTTCTGATTACGGTCATGCTATCAATAAAAGTAACCTTAGGCTGATTCGTTCGGTCATTGATTTCAAATTCCTTGACGTCCTTGAAATTTATAAAAATAAGGATACAATCATGAATAAAGACAAGGGCCCTATTCCGTACAGCGCCCTCTTTTCTTTAATTGATAGGAAAGAGGATTAGTTTTATTATGTTTTACTGTTTAATTGTGATTGATTGCGTCATGTGACATAATTTGTTTTTAACTGAATTTGTTTATTTATTTTTTATCAATTTTGTCTTCAGTCAATATCTGGTCTTGAGAATGACAGCTTGGCTGTGGAAACATGTTGACCATTTTAAAACATTAATTGGTGAATTGGGCATATTGACTGTATATATATTTTAATTATAAAATGTTCAATCTTAGAATAGAATGAATGGTGACTGTGCTCCAAATGTTTAAGATCTCTCTATAATAAATATGTTGTGAATAGATGATAGCAATATGTCAATCAGACAAGCCATTAGATGTCAGTGTTCCTCATAAAATACAATAACAGTAAACACACTACACTCGATGCTGTAAACTTCAACATAAATTGGTCAGACAAAGTGGTGCAGAACTATAACCATTAAAAGTGCACTGGGTGGCATTTCAACTTACACAGTCTCAAACATGACAATTATTTATGGCTATCTTAATGGAGGTATCTGTATGCAGCAAAACTGAAAACAGGTCACTATATTATGATTATCTTTATTATAATTTTTGGAATATGTTACACAGAGTATGATTTTTTATTAGCTTTATAAATTTATTTACTATGTGCACAATTAGATCTTTATTAAAAGTATTTTAAGGTAAAGATACATATAAAGGCATGTATCCCTCCAGAAAATAGCCCAGAGATTCGCAATCTCACATTTCTTATATCTGTAGCCATACTTCAGGAAAGAGTCATGATAGTAGTGAAATGTCATAGCTCACATCTTTCTAGATCATTGGCTAAATATATCACCTGCGTGGTCAACGGTGCATGACTGGAATCATCTACTTGTTTCATGTAGCTTATTGCATTTACTGACTACATCTTTCAGGTTATCAATATTTCCACTTTAATTGATTTTTTCAATAACACATTACTTTTTTGGACAGAAACCATACTTACATTGTGTCCGGCATAAAAACGCAACTTCTCATTATTTTATTATTTGAAAACTATTGTTGATGCTTACACTTGGTTTGCTTCTACTGGTACGCTAACTCAAAATATATCCTGTGTTTGTGTGGCAGGAGAGTACTTGCACCCATGCTACGTCATTCGTGGAAATATTAGATATAGCATCAGCAACCATGGAAACTCCACAACAGAAAGCACTCCACGTGCAAATACAGATGTGTTAATGAAATTTTCCCAAGTTGTATATTTTTCTCGGAGTCTATGTTAATGCAATGAAGTACCTAGACATGTTGCAGTTGTAAGCTTTGCCACAACTTCCTCTTAACGTGATCTTCCAACAAGATGGGGCACCATGCCACTACGCGGATACTGAGAGAGATTCCTTGCATAATGAGTTTCCTCAACGGTGGATTGGGTGATTGCTATGCCCCCTAGAAATCCAGACATTATGGCAATCAACTTTTTTCTGTAAGGTCTATCAAGAACAAAGTATACCAAACACTAGTATGTGATCTCTACCAGATCTGTGTCATCACATTGTTGCAGCTGGCACAAATGCTGCAAAACACATGGAGAAAGGTGGAATATAGACTGGAAGTTTTCCACGCCAGTAAGTGTGAATATATAAATGTGTAAGAAAATAAATAAATAAATATGGATTTTCATCAAGTAAACACCAACTCAATTGATTAAATAAATATATATATATATATATATATATACATACAAAAAGCTAAAAGACCAATTAAGTCAAAGCCGGATGGAAAAAAGTATGAAAGATATAATGGAAGCAGAAGAAAGAATACTTAAAATAATTGAGGAGAAGGAATTAAAGTGGATAGGACATATTTTAAGAATGGAAGATGAGCGATGGCCGAAGCAACTATATCAATGGCAACAGACCAGGAACAAGAAAAGATGGGGACCAAAGTTAATATGAAAGGAAAACATGAAGATAGTAATGCATGCAAGAGGGCTGAGCATTGAAAATGCCCAAGATCATAGGCTTTGGAGGTTTGGTAAGAGAAGACGGCAGCAGCTGTAAAAACCCGTAGATATACTGTGTGTATATATATATGCAACCAGCTTGGTAGACCAAGCGCTTTCTAGGCCTGTCACGCCAAGCAGTTTATATACACATAATATATATATATATATGTTGAGTTACCCTACCCACAGAAGCAAACTGAGTGTAAATATCAACAACAATTTAATGAATAATCAATTGCTGTTTACTTGACAAAAATCCATAACTTATTTAATTAAATGACAATTTAATGCTATAAAGTGTAATATGCACTTTGATCCTATAGTTGTGATAATTGTTGTGACCACCGCACGCCACTGATATTTTAATGGCTGACTAATTGTAATATTAACTGTACTCGTATAATTGTGGAAGAATAACGTAAAAATGTACGAGAAACCTTTATACAACACAATTTTAATGCACTTATTATTGATAATTATTATAAGTGAAGTTGTTAAATATTATACCATACTTTGTGGAATAGGGCCCAGATGTATCAGAAACAATACAGTGTGGATTCTATCTCTAAATATATCCCATGAATAAAACAATAACCAAACGAGAAAAAACACTACTGAAGGATGCTCACATGTTCCATTAAAACTCGCTTAGGCCTATTATAAGAGCTGACTTGTGCAACAATCGATCCCTATATATTTATTTGTGGATATCTTACAGGAAGGACACTATTTATGCTAGAAAACTAATTATAAAAAGGAAATCCTTAACGTAAGTTTGGATGAAGTAATTTACTATCGTAAAATCTTTCGACGGGGAACATTTGATCTACATGGCAGTGAACAGCATAAACAAAACAGAGAAACACATATTTTAAGTTAATGAGCGCAGCTTAATTTAACCCGCCAGCAATAAGATCGCCATATTAATAACGCAATAGAACAAAGCCGATGGAGTTAACAAACCTGCTATGCTAAATAATACATATTATTAGATTGACCCTGTACCTTCACACTTACATTTTCTTACAGAAACTACCCACTCGGGTCTCACAGACCCAGAAGTTTTTAGTGTGTTACCAAAAAAATCCATCAAAATAATTACGGTTAAGTTTTATGTTATTGTATTATATTTTCATTGAAGAACACAAGAGACCACAAAAATATTACCAAAATAAAAATTAAAATATTAAAAATGGCTATTTTTTAAAAGTTTGCTCTTTCTATACTGTTCAAAAGATAATTACTAATATATATAGAAAACACATAACACAATTGAAATTGAATGAAAATGTTATTAGTTCACATTATAACAGACAAATGTTATGAGTTTTTTTTGAGTAGGCCCATTACCGTACACAATTATTCGGCATATTCAACACACTGGAATCCAACAACCCCAAGCCGCACGACTAACGAATTAACATCTATTCTCAATTACGTATTAACACCAACTCAGAACCTAAGTAGCATGCGGGCAAGCCTTCACATTTGACGTGAAGCGCCACGCTACAATTTTCAGAAACTTTCACTCTATGTAAATCTCAAGTTTTGCTGGGGTTCGACAGACCCCTGTGTGTGGTTAAGTTTACTTTCTCTGCCAAATTATTTTCCTATAAAATTATTATTTACCTACTTCAGGTGGAGTGGCTTGTGTACGTAAATAATCATGAGAGCTACGATAAATCACTCCTTCATATAGTCGCTTTACAGGAAGGTAGTAATTATGAGGAAGCTTTTCATTATATTATGAGGATGCAATGAGATGTGAATTCGGAACGGTGTTTAGTCCGAAAAATGATTCTCTTCGCTATCCGAGATGTTAAGTTTGTTAGAGGTGGGATATAATAAATAATTATTCTAAAGGATAAACAAGATGATTTTGTAATCGTAAATGCACATAGTCCCACAGAGGATAAGGATAACACGATCAAGGATGAATTAGGATACGTATTTGATAGTCTTTCACGAATATCATAGCCTATGAACATTGTCTTAAAAGATTTTAAGTAAAAAATGGGATGGGAAGACATATTCAGGCCAGCAATACAAAAATTCGGTCTTCATGAAGAACCACATTGGATTTAGATTAGTCACCTTTGCCACATCAGAAAAAACTTATTTTTAAGAGCATAACATTCCTGAATATTCATATTAATGGTTAAATCTCATGATTTAATACGTTGTTTTCTAACATCACGGCGGAGATGTGCCTGTTTTTATCGTTTTGCCTCTGCGTTTTGTATCTTAAATTTCAAATGTAGTTGTATTTTATTCACAGATAGCGTCAGTTATATGCATTTTTATTACAAATTATCTTGTTTATAACTTTGCGTTTGAATTCCTAACCGTATGCTTATTGTTGGTTTTTTAATCTAGTTAAGGTTTTTGTAAATTGTGATCGGAGACCTGCCGCTGAGACGTCACTGTTATTTTGAGATATCGGTCTCTCTGCATCGAGGCTATTTAAGTCTCTGCATTACTCGAGCTAAGTTAAGTTCATAGCAGACCTACCTTGATGACGGCAGGTCCTTCAAGTTCAGATCTACTGATACCACGGGCAGGTCTTACATATTCAGACCTACTATTAAAATTTAACTCTGCTCTCATTGTGAGCCGGCCATTTAACTGCGTTGCTACGGCTGGTCTTCAAGTTACAAGTTAAGTGCAGCAAGCCGTAATATTACAAGTTACCTTATATTGACTACAAGGGGAATTACCGTTAATAAATAAACATTGGAGAATCAGCATGAAACTAAGTGTCTGTGAACATGGAACCACGAGGATTGCAATTTATTAAACTTGGTGTTAATGATCTATAAACAAATTCTCCCTACAAATAATCAACAAGTTTACCGGTATATGTAAAGTGAAATTATTTGTGGACATAACTATGATGCCTTCACGAACTGTCACAAGTATTGGTGCATCGAATTGTTTGATCAATACTAAAAATACTTTCGAAACAAATAATCGCCTCGATAAGATATCCTGTATTATATATTTCAATTATTTTATTGTGTGGTCACACCTTTTAAATTAAGATCATACATAAATGCAACAACATTAAAAAACCAATAATTTCACGCTATGTTTTGTATTTACTATCACGGTCTATCTGTTCATTTTTGTTAATATTTTGTGTTAACAAACATTGCTTTAATCCTCTACTTAGATGTAATTATCTGAAGGTTGCAAGTCGTTCAAGCTTAATAAATTGCAATTACTAAATCTATCTTGAAGTATAACTGTTTGGATTTTAATTATTCTTACGCGCACTTGCAACCACTTTCAGGCCACATAACTTAATATTTTCCACTATCTATCTACGAGTATAATATTCTTAATAACAAATCCAGGGAATTTAAGGGACTTTAACGGGATCCTTTGTTCACGGGGATCTTTAGAAAAAAATAGATGATTGAACCTTCAGCTTGCGATCTGGTCTTCATTAACGCCCCTCGTGGCTTCCGCCTTATCGTGTTTATGGCCACTTTTCTTCAGCCATGAGACCGATAGTGTACTGTCGGTGGCCTGGGTACTGTGTTAGACCGACGCGCTATTGTGAGGACTTGTCTGAACATATATTTCTCACGACGTTCGAGTGTCTCCCCCAGCATTGTAACGTGGGCTTGTGGGATACTTATTTGTCCGGGCTGTTAAGCACGGGACGCAACATCCATAAATACACCTGAACATCTCGATATGGTGATACATATATCAATGGATAAACGCTGGCACAGTAAGTAGCATTATCGATGTTAGATTAGATAAATGGGGAGACAGCAATTCGGATCATCATCTAGTCAGAGTGAAATTTAGAGAATAGTTATCGCATATGGGAGGCACGGAGCTAAAGATGACTGAAATATCTGAATTTAAGGACTTGAGAAATGTTAACTGCTATAAGAATACCAGGTAAAAATGTTAATAGATTGCAAATACTGGAATCGCCAGATGAAAATGTGGCAACAGAAGAATAAACTGATTTAAATAAAGAATGGGAGACTATAAGAGATACTATTAATTTGTCAGCATAAGAATGGATATATTATTATAAAAAGACGATGAACAAAAAAAATGATTTGATGAGGAATACGCCAACAATGAAGAGAAAAGAAAGCAACCAAAAATTAATTTATATGTAACGTGTAAAGCAAATTTACAACAATTTGGAAACATGAAACGGTAAATCAATAACGATAATTATTGAATAGTAAAAAAAAAGAAAAAAAAACAAAGGAATAAAAAGAAGTTACTAAAAAGTAAAAAGAAATAAAGATAATATAAACACTGAAGAACCAACATTATAATCCTACTAGTTTAGAGGAATGCTGAACGGTACATTTATATAAAAGAAGATTAGATGGGAAAGTGTAGGAAACAAGAGAATTTAAATCAGCACATTAATAGAAGCACTCCTGTAGCAAGTAAGTAAGAATTAGAAAATTAGAAATGATGCATAAATTATATTTGTGGAATGTTTAAGTAAATACAGAAGTAAAAATTAACAATACAAGAACATGTTGTATTCAAATAAATTTGATGAAATAAAATACAACGAAACACGGCCAAAAATTTAGAAAAAAATACAGAAAAAAAAACCTGCAAACGTAACGTTGTATTATAGAAATGTATTTTGGAGAACCAAGAATTGGTGAAGAATTATGGATAACCACTAATGTGATGAAAAATAACCTGGATATATACAGGTTGTTTCATAAAGGATGGCGCAAACTTACATGGTTGAAAGTACACGATAATAGAAGCAACAATGTCCCAGTAAACATGTGTCCGCAAACGAGCCGTTTGCGAGATAATTACGAATGTATGGTTACAAGTCGCCACTGACGTCATTGTTTGTAACATCGTACTAGGTGATTATCTCATTGGGCCACACATTCTTCCACGAACACTTAATGGACGGAGTTACCTCATGTTTCTGCGGCGTCATCTTCCAGGATTGCTTGAGGATGTTTCCCTTCAGCAACGTCGGAGTCTGTGGTATTATAGCCTCACTCGGATGGTTAACAGTTCATATAAAAGCGGGTGCCGCGCGGCAATACTTGACATGCGGTGTTGTCACGTTTCTCATAGCGCTATGAGCGTTTATTACACAAGGACAGAAGACATTGATTATTTATGTTATTACTTAATTTTATGTTATTATTTGGTATTAGTCCACCGCTGTGGTCTCTGCCTTGTTACGCAGCGGGCCCGGGTTCGATCCCCGGTCGGGGCAGCTTTCTGGGTGAGGTTTTCATCGGGGTTTTTCCTCACCTGTAAGACAAATGTCAGGAAAACTTTAAGACTCAAACGGTCTCCGAAATCATATGGCCATCATCATCATCATTATCATCATCACCATCAACCTTCACCGGTGTGAAAAGCAACGGGGAGCTACCATACCTACAATTCCCTAGTAAAGCTGCAAACATAGCATGAAAATGCTATGATTATAGTGAAGGACCTGCGGGCAGAATTACTATGGATGGATGGATTAGGTATTGTTTAACTTTTAAAATTAAAATTATTTATTTTTATACTAATGGTATAGTATTATTATTGAGCGATAACGAGGAGATACTAAGGGCCAACACACGCACTCTAATGAACACTGAGAAATTGGGACTGGAAGTAAACATCAATAAAACTAATATATATTCACACATAGAAATGCATATATAGGCCTAATGGAAATGGACATCTAATGACAAATGAACGAAATTTTGAAGAAGTGGCTGATTTCAACTATCTAAGAAAAATAATCACAAATAGGAATGAGATGCACAAAGTAATTAAACATAGGCTCAATTATGGAAATGCGTGCTATTATACAGGGACTCATATGTCTTCCCAGCTCCTTTCAAAAAATGTTAAACTGAAAATATACGAAACAGTTATTCTCCCAATTATATTATATGGATGCAAAACATGGACTCTTACTTTAAGGGGGGAAAGAAGATTACGAGTATTTGAGAATAAAGTTCTGAGGATTTTTTTGTTAAGGCACTACACTACAAGGTCGAGGGTTCGAGTCCCGGTGGGGTCAGGAATTTTAAACTGACCCAAATCTTCTGGGGGCACTACGGCCCTGGGGTCGACTCAAGCCTCTAACTGAAATGAGTACCAGACACTTGTTCTGGGGTAAAGACGGCCGTCACTCAGGTCTGACAACCTGGCTGACATTATGTGCCGATTGTCCAGAAAAGTGGGAGCCTTAACCTCCTACTACACCTTCACCTTTTATATTATATGGATGCGAAACATGGACTCTTTACTTTAAGGGGGGAAAGAAGATTACGAATATTTGAGAATAAAGTTCTTAGGAAATGTTTTGGATAAAAAAGAGATGAACAGACAGGTGAATGGAGAAAACTACATACTAGTGAGCTACATGATATGTATAAGAAGCGAGATATAATAAGAACAATTAAGTCTCGTAGGCTGCGATGGTCAGGACATGTTGCACATATGGGGATGAAAGAGGTGCATGGAAACTTCTGGTAGGAAAATCAGAGGGAAAACGCCCAGTTGTAGACCAAGAATGAGGTGGGAGAATAACATTATCCATGATTTGAGAGAATTAGATTATACAGGGGATTATTGGAAAACATTAGTTCAGGATAGGGATGTATGGAGAGCTAATGTCCGCGCGGCCATGAACCTACGTGTTCGACAGAGCCAGTGAGTTGGCTATAGTTTGGATTTGAATGTATTATTATTATTGTTGCTATTATTATTATTATTATTATTATTATTATTAACTGTTCGGTCTGAAATATTTTCGCATGGCCGCCACATGTTGAAATTACTTACATATTAAACTAATATAATATGTAGATATTGTATTATTATTCAAGCTACACATCACAAGAAATCACTGATAATTATAACTAATAATTACGGTATAAAATTTTATAATTGGAACGAATGTCGCACATCGTTACGAGTTTTAATTGAAACTGAGGGAAGAATAGCCAAGTTTTTCTAAGAGACCCTCTTCCGAGATTGTTTTCTTTAGTATAATCATAAACATTAATTACAAACCAATTATTGACACTGCTTACTAAAAGCCTGTCAATGTAATTTATTGTTCCTTGAACTACTAAGAGGTTCTTCCTCTTGTGTCACATTATCCATTCGGCCTGAAATATTTTCGCATGGCCGCCACATGTTGAAATCACTTATTAAATAAATATAATATGTAGATATGTTGTATTATTCGAGCTACATATCACAATAAATGACCGATAATTATAACAATTAATTAAGGTATACAATTTGTATAACTGGATCGACTGCAGCACGTTCCATGTTTTAATTGAAGCGGAGGGAAGAAAAGCAATGTGGCAACATCGTCGTAGTAGCCGTACTCGGGATCTTTGTGTTTTAATAACATACAACAGCTGCGAGGAAACAAAGCGAGCCGATTGTTAAGCATCATAGTGAGGCGATAATACATGCATGATGGAGCTCCGGCACATTTTACTGCTGCTGTGAGACGGCATCTAACGCGCAGATACGTCCAAAGATGGATAGGTCGAGGCGGATCTGTACCTTGGCCTCCAAGATCACCTGATCTAAATCCTTTGGATTTTTATGTCTGGGGTCACCTCAAAAGCGAAGTGTACATCACACCTGTTAACACGATTAAAGAACTGGAGCAGAGAATTGTCAAAAATTCAGAAATGATCTAGGGGTTTTCGAAAGAATTCGACATTCATTGCAGAGACGAGCTCAGTATTGCATCCAGATGCAAGGAAGACACTTTGACATCTTCTTTAACAGGTAACCCATAAGTGAAGTGAACTGTGAACTAACTGAGATGAAAAATTAATAATAAAGTCTCAATTCAAATAAATTTGTACAAACTAGGACGATGTTTACAATGAAGTCAGTGGCGGCTTGTAACCATACATTCGTAATTATCTGGCAAATGGCTAGTTTTGCGGACCCATGTTTACTGAAACATTGTTGCTTCTATTATCGTGTACTTTCAACCATGTAAGTTTGCGCCATCCTTTATGAAACACTCTGTGTATATATATATATATATATATATATATATATATATATATATATTTCTTCTTATTATTATTCACTTCACGGGCTAGGCAAAAATTGCCTGTTCCACCTCACAGTTTTTCTGTCCATCTTTTCACTGGCCTTCCTATATTCCTTGAACCTCTTGGCTTGTAGTTGAATGCTGCTCTTAGTAATCTTGTTATCAGTCATATTTCAGTTGAAAGAGAGGAAGGTTATTTGAATAAACTGTTAATTTAATATTTTGGTAGTATGACAGAAAAATTTTAAGCAAAATAAAATTATAGACTTTGAAATTATGAGAATTGTTAGTAGATCTTTCAGAATATATATATATATATATATATATGTATATATATATACTTACTTACTCACTGGCACTATCGAACCCGTAGGTTCATTGCCGCGTGGGCATAAGCTCTCCATACATCCCTATCCTGAACTAATGTTTTCCAATAATCCCCTGTATAATCTAATTCTCTCAAATCATGGATAATGTTATTCTCCCACCTCATTCTTGGTCTACAACTGGGCGTTTTCCCTCTGATTTTCCTACCAGAAGTTTCCATGCACCTCTTTCATCCCCATATGTGCAACATGTCCTGACCATCGCAGCCTACGAGACTTAATTGTTCTTATTATATCTCGCTTCTTATACATATCATGTAGCTCACTAGTATGTAGTTTTCTCCATTCACCTGTCTGTTCATCTCTTTTTTATCCAAAACATATCCTAAGAACTTTATTCTCAAATATTCGTAATCTTCTTTCCCCCCTTAAAGTAAAGAGTCCATGTTTCGCATCCATATAATATAAAAGGTAAAGGTGTAGTAGGGGTTAAGGCTCCCACTTTTCTGGACAATCGGCACATAATGTCAGACCTGAGTGACGGCCGTCTTTACCCCAGAACAAGTGTCTGGTACTCATTTCAGTTAGAGGCTTGAGTCGACCCCAGGGCCGTAGTGCCCCCAGAAGATTTGGGTCAGTTTAAAATTCCTGACCCCACCGGGACTCGAACCCTCGACCTTGTAGTGTAGTGCCTTAACAAAAAAAACTCCTCAGAACTTTATTCTCAAATACTCTTAATCTTCTTTCCCCCCTTAAAGTAAGAGTCCATGTTTTGCATCCATATAATATAATTGGGAGAATAACTGTTTCGTATATTTTCAGTTTAACATTTTTTGAAAGGAGCTGGGAAGACATATGAGTCCCTGTATAATAGCACGCATTTTCATAATTGAGCCTATGTTTAGGCCTAATTACTTTGTGCATCTCATTCCTATTTGTGATTATTTTTCTTAGATAGTTGAAATCAGCCACTTCTTCAAAATTTCGTTCATTTGTCATTAGATGTCCATTTCCATTAGGCCTATATAATGCATTTCTATGTGTGAATATATATTTAGTTTTATTGATGTTTACTTCCAGTCCCAATTTCTCAGTGTTCATTAGAGTGCGTGTGTTGGCCCTTAGTATCTCCTCGTTATCGCTCAATAATAATACTATACCATTAGTATAAAAATAAATAATTTTAATTTTAAAAGTTAAACAATACCTAATCCATCCATCCATAGTAATTCTACCCGCAGGTCCTTCACTATAATCAT
The DNA here is from genome assembly GCA_030220185.1 of Diploptera punctata. NCBI lineage: Eukaryota > Metazoa > Arthropoda > Insecta > Blattodea > Blaberidae > Diploptera > Diploptera punctata. The sequence goes on along the minus strand of JASPKZ010007967.1, from coordinate 358,585 downwards.
AGCATTTTCATGCTATGTTTGCAGCTTTACTAGGGAATTGTAGGTATGGCTTTCCTATAAAGACCATGTAGTTCATTGTTATGTAGTCTTCTCCATTCACCTGCCTGTTCATCTCTCTTTGGTCCAAACATTTTCCTAAGTACTTTATTCACAAATACTTGTAATCTCCTTTCCTCCCTTAAAGTAAGAGTCCATGTTTCGCATCCATATAATATAACAGGTAGAATAATAGTTTTGTATATTTTCAGTTTAACGTTTTTTGAAAGGAGTTGGTACATCAAGAGTCTCTGCAATGCATAATAGCACGCATTTCCAGAATTGAGCCTATGTTTAATTTCTTTGTGCATCTTATTCCTATTTGTGATTACTGTTCCTAGGTATTTGAATTCAGCCACTTCCTCAAAATTTCCGTCATTTGTCATTAGCTGTCCATTTCCATTATATAATGAATTTCTACGTGTGACCATACATTTAGTTTTATTGATATTTACTTCCAGTCCTAATTTCTTAGTGTTACTCAACAGTGTGTGCGTATTGTCCTTTAGTATCTCCTCACTATCGGGCAAGAATACTACATCATCAGCATAAACTAACAGCTTATTAATACCATTGAGTTGTAAGCCTTCCTCATTCTCTAAAATTTAATGGCATGCTCTAGTACAAAAATAAATAGTAGAGGAGATAGTGCATATATATATATATATATATATGTGTGTGTGTGTGTGTTTTTGGGTTGGATGAATTTTGGCGGAACTTATTAAATACGTTACTGACAATTTATTAGAATATTAATTAGGATTATTTTAAAAGACATAGAAATGGAGATAACATTCCCAATTATTATAAATATAGAACTTATAAGAGTTATATGCAAGTAGGGAAATAAATATGTGAAAATGATAAACAAGTTACTGTGACAAACACCTTCAACACAATACATTGATACATTAGAGGGGCTTAAAAGGAAACAACGTTTCTTCTTTGAGAAAAGTTCATTAGTTACCATAGTATCCGAGTAAATAATATACATAGTTAATGTGAAATTTAATTCCTTTAGGCGTTTTACATAGCATTCAAAATGTTTATACACATTCTTATAGCTAAAAGATGAAATTTTTTAAGTCCTTACTAGCACATGTATCCCTCTACTTGTAATATCTGAACTTGTACCCCATTGCCTGGAAAGTTGTTTCTGGCAGTTGAGTAATGAAGGTATTCTATTTATCATACATTTATCGATACATTATTATTGAATCGTCCACCGCTGTGGTCTCGAGGTAGCGTGCTGCCTTGTCACGCAGCGGGCCCGGGTTCGATCCCCGGTCGGGGCAGTTTTTCTGGGTGAGATTTTTATCGGGGGTTTTCCTCACCTGTAAGACAAATGTCAGGAAAACTTTAAGGCCCAAACGGTCCCCGAAATCATATGGCCATCATCCTTATCATTATCATCATCATTCACCGGTGCGGAAAGCAACGGGAAGCTACCACACCTACAATTCCCTAGTAATGTTGCAAGCATAGCATGAAAATGCTATGATTGCAGTGAAGGACCTGCCTTCGGGCAGAATTACTATGGATGGATTATTATAGTAATTCTGCTCGAAAAAAGCTCACCCAGGAGCCTATCCGACTGGGAATCGAACCCGGGCCCGCTGCATGACAAGGCAGCACACTACCTAGAGACCACAGTAATGGACTATTATTGAACACACTTTAAAAAGTATGAAGTTATACAACATTACATAAACTATGAAATAATCCTAGAAAACATATAATTTTGAGTATTTAAACATTTTTTATTATTTCAAAAGAAAACATAAGATATTAAAATCTTGTCTCTTTTTGTTTGGCATTAACATTTAAAAAATATGAAAGTTTAGAAAACTGCAAAAAAAAAAAAAAACATAAAATCCATTGAAAAAAGTACCTATTCAAATTTTTTTAAAAATAATTTTTCTTCATATCTCTCAGCAGATAACAAAATAATAAAAACCATAAGTTTAATTTATTGTGGATAATATTAACACATGTAAAGTAAGAAATTTTTCAAAATTACAGAAACATATTTTTTTAATATGACTGATTCAAAATTCTTCAAAAATCATTAACATTTAAATAAAATAAAAATAAATAGAACCCTATGTAATATGGCTTACTGTGTTGTCCATTATCTACTCTTAATAGTATCATTCTAAAATTGCATTATCATTGTCTTCATCTTTCTGATTCCTGATCCTGTCATAACAGGTATTCCTGTAGCGTGATGTATTTTCCTTCGGCATTTTTCATGGGGACAGTGACTTATAGAAATTATGGCGAACTGGAGACTTGAATGAGAGCAATTCCATTAGGTTCTTGAATTTTGATAATTTAATTTTTAGGAAGTTGCATAAAGCAAAGCTAATTCATTTCTGGATGGTCTACTGGGACCTTTCTTTAAATCAATTTGTTCAAAAGTTCTCTCTTCATTTAATGTCTGCTTGTATAATAGTGAGAATGGTGTTGATTTCTCAAAATGATGCCACTGCATTTTTTGGATACATTTTATGTATATTTTCATATAGATCTTCATTGCCTGGAATGAGAGAAAGTCACTGAATGCCATCCTTTGCAGTCTGAATTTTGTACTGGCTTTGAACACTATTGAATCAGCCATCAGGAACAAACACTGGTGCATTTTATTTTTGCCTTTACAATAGCAACAAAATCCTGTATCACACTCCATAGAAGAATGCCCAGATACCAGGATTATGTAACTTACTAATGTTACACCAGTATTACTCACAGCATATGACAAAAATTGGAAAATGTCTATTTCTTGAGCCTCGGTTTCTGACCACAAACATTTTGGCTGTTCCAGTCACTACATTATGTATGGCAAAAGCATACATCAAAAGCTGATGCAAATAATAAAGTTTACTCCATGTAAACAGAAGTGCGGGCAATTTTCTTTGTAAATCAAATGATATTGCAAAATTATATGGTGACTTTCTTGCTAGTTCTCTCGCAGTTTTCTTAGCTAATCTTGTTGAATCAGCTTCACCTAAGTTGTTTAAATGTGCCAGCCTCTTTTTTACCTGTTCATCAGTAGTATGTTCTGTTAGTTACCACATGTATCACAATACAGTTTGGTTTAAAGGACATATTAAACATCTTGTGAAGTTTCAGTGGTTCTTCTCCTTCAGCTTCACACTTCTCTAAACATAACTCGTGCATTTAATTGACATTAGGCGAAGAATACAAATGCTCTCTATAAGGATTAAATCATTTCGGAAAACTTACTTACTTACTCACTGGCACTATCGAACCCGTAGGTTCATGGCCGCGCGGACATAAGCTCTCCATACATCCCTATCCTGAGCTAATGCTTTCCAATCATTCCCCGTATAATCTACTTCCCTCAAATCATTGTTAATGTTATTCTCCCACCTCATTCTTGGTCTACCAACTGGGCGTTTTCCCTCTGGCTTTCCCACAAGAAGCTTCCATGCAAGTCTTTCATTCCCCATACGTGCAACATGTCCTGCCCACCGCAGTCTACGAGACTTAGCTGTTCTTATTATATCTGGCTTCCTATAAAGACCATGTAGTTCTTTGTATAAAGTCCTAACATTCCATGTTCCTAGGAACATGTCCCTGTGTTTGAGCCTTTGGCATGAGTTCCCTGAAGTAGTCCCCGCCCAGAGAACCGAATGGGGGACTATTTGACCCCCGGAAAATTTTAGCCCAGTTGAACCCATGTCCGCATTTCTTGACGGTTGTATTTTTACGGTGAAAGATCGTCACTCTTTCGACCAAGGTACACTTTTCGTCTGGCTTATCACCTTCGATCAGTCCCTATCGGCAGAATGCTACCGCCGGCATAGCTCTCAGGATCATTTAAGCACGCAAGCCACTCCACCACGACAAGGTAAAGATACCATGGAGGGAATCATTTTGGAAAATGGCTCCGAAATTTATGGAATATCTTAATATGATTTTTGTCAAAAATCAATCTTTTGATAGTCGTAGTTTATTTGCAAGAGAACGACTTGTTTCATGAGTCTCAATGATAATATTATTACTCTTCTTTTTTAAAACATCTGTAAATCTTTCTTTACTTAGGTCCATGTCACTGTTCTTAAGAAAAATTCATTGCATTAATATTTACCTTTCGATGATTCAACATATTAAGCAACTACATTGTGTCTTTTCGGACAAGTTTTTGAATGCAGCAATTTATAAATGCTCTCTGGAGATCACATGACAAAAGCTCCCAGTAATAAGATAAAAATAATTTTCCTATAGTCATCAGAGTAATTTTAATTGTTTTTGAGGACATATATATATTTTCATGGATTTGGGTTTGTCAAAAGGTTATTGACATAGCTCAATATTTAAAGAGTTTTAAGAGCAAAAGATATAATAGTTTCCAACAGTCTATCATTACCATCCAAGTTCATATCATTTGCAAGAATGTAGTGTACAATATATATTAAACCTTACGGCTTTATGAAACATTGCAATTAGTAAAAAAATAATGTACAACAATAATTATTTTCTTAAAGTAAAAATATTAATTCACTGCAAACCTTTTGGGACTAGCCCCATCATCAGTATAAAGTAGATATGTTATCACGGATCTTGGTCCAAGTGATGCTGTTTTGTGATTATTTTGTACACAAGACTGTATGAACTAAGCATGTTCTCATTTAGAATCAGATTGTCGTTGATTTTTTTAGAATTTATATTTCTTTCAGATTGTTCATTTTCGCCAAATCACTCTCTCTCTATGAGGTATTGTGAATGTGCTGTCTATATTTTGCGCAAAATGTCCTGCCTATACAATATGTTTGGGATTACTGGACTTCCCTTCCGTATGTTAAAAATCTTCAAAATGATATTTACACAAATATTAAAACTTCTGCTGGTTGATAATATACGTTTGTTGCAGTCTTTATAGTTTAATTTATATAGATCTTTGATATTATTTCCTATAATGTTATTGTTTATTATGTTATTTATTCCATTTACAGTTTTATATGCTACATTTATATTTTTGTCAAGTTTCTTTAAAATGTTGGCTAATTTTGATTTATTGTACATATGTATAGCCTACATAAGTGTTCTTACAAGTTCAGGAGATCTACAATCAACATAATTTTAAATCATAGATTTAATTTTGTGACTAACACCTGAACAGATTTTTTACTATAAATGTTGATCCAAAACACCAACCATCCTAAACCTGACAAAAAAAATTAATAACAACTCCTCCAATTGCAGTTCTCAGATATTTCCTTCACTCCGAGAGCAAATGTAATAACAATGTAGTTCTGAATGATTATTTCTATTTTATTAAACATATTTTTATTTTAAATGAAACACTGAGGAATTTCATTTACACAAACAAAGATTAAATGACATAATATGGGCTATAGCAACTAACTAAATAACAAAATAGACCAACACAAGAAATAACAAAACTAATAGCACATACTTAGAAAGAACTCTACAAGGCTCTTCTTTCCACCGTACACATACATATATACTCGGACCAACGGATCTGTGCCCCTATAGTTCTAGCATCGTTCTTAGAAAAGTACACGTCAATACTCACACCATTTCACTGCACTCCCCTCCCACTAAGTCAAACAGCAGCCACAATGAATTATCGAGTAGGGATGTTGCCAAACTTCCGCCAATGTCATGGCTCTTGTATATTGAATAACGCAAGGTTGGAATCCAGTTGACAACACTGGAATGCAAGAGACAGATAAGAAAGAGAGTGAGATGGGAATGCAAGGAGAGAAATAATTTGCCAAGGCAGAAGAGGAAGTAGGTTTTAGTTTGCATATCTTACGGGGGCACAGATCTGTTGAACAGACAATATATATAGAGCATATGGAATATTAAAGACATGAGGTGATATTTTCAAAACTCGCCACGATTAATGTTCTCACAAAACCAAGTTTCTACATATAAAGTACAACCAATCAATTCCAGCATTTTAGTAAGTGAATGGAGGGCCTTGCACCTTATTTCTCTTATATATATATATATATATATATATATATTATATACACACAAAAGTTCAAATTATAATTTGTGTTAACAAAAACAGGCTCATAATTAAATGCACACATATACTCAGCATTTGTTGTTCCCTTCCAAAACAGCTAAAGTGAAAGTGCATACAAAATGGCTTTACTCTGCAACCAGCCGGCCTCTTACAGCTGTCAGCTCTTTGATAGACGCACAATACTGTCTACAGCTCCAGTGCTAATATCTGAGGCCTGCAGTCAGATGCTCACAATATATGTGCGTGCGTGCGTGCGTGTGTGTGTGTGTGTGTGTGTGTGTGTGTGTAACAGGAATAGGCATATGAATAGATATCGAAATTTTACACATTCAAAAAACATTAATTAATTAATTCCAATGTCTGATAAAATCAATATATTTAAATGGATTTTCAATATAAATAATAAGAAATTGCACAATATGACCTGGTTTCTGTATAAATAACTTTTAATTATGTTAAAAATATTAACAATTTTAAAAGTTTTTGATTTGTGTGAATATGTATGTATATACTCAGGCATTTATTTTTATTTTCATGTCATATTTGCCTTCATTGCCAAATGTCAAAAATATATTTATAACATCTAAATATACAAGCGTTACTGCTATAAGTAAATATTCTCGTTAAATATGCTTACTTGTTATAGTGGCCACAAGATGGCAGGTGAAACAATATCCCACTACCTCTCATGCAAATTGAAAATTATATATATATAAGAAAACTAAATGTTTGTGTTAGGATTCCTAAGTAGCTCAGATGGTTAGAGCACTGAAAGTATAGAGTTTAGAAACTCAGGTTCAAATCCCAAATCAGGCATTTATTTTTCTTTTTGTCATATTCACCTTCATTGCCAAAAATATAGTTATAACATCTAAATATGCAAGCGTTACTGCTAACAAAGTAAATATTCTCTTTAAATATGTTTACTAGTTATAGTGGCCACAAGAGGCAGTTGGAATAATATCCCGCTACCTCTCGTGTAAATTGAGAATATATGTGTATATATGTATATATATATATATATAAAAAAATGTTTGTGTTAGGATTCCTGAGTAGCTCAGATGATTGGAGTACTAAACTTATAGATCTTAGAAACTCGGATTCGAATCCCAACTTAGGCACTTATTTTTCTTTTCATGTCATATATATATATATATATATATGGAGTTGAGATTGCAAACAAAAAGGAAAAAAAAAATCTTATTATCATCAGAATTTATATGTTCACTAAGAACAAGTATCTGAACAAAAGAGTTATTGACAGAGAATTTGATTTCTTCCTTACTGTGGATCATGTATATTAAGATCAATTTCGTGAAGAAATAACTAATTAAGAACCAATTAGGGATTTGTGAGTAAATGACGAGTTATGCCTTTCATTAGAAACAACATTTGAATGGTTTATACTTTCCATATGAAAGTAAATGTGTGCCAAGTGTAACACATAAGCAAATGATATTACAAGTAAAATATTGAATCAATTCTCATTATTACATATATCCTAACATCCTTTTAGAAGGACGAAATAAAAAAAACTACAAGTGTAACAGGCCTAGAAGGCCCTTGGCTGACCAGCCAGCTGCTGACCTCACATCCACATGTGTTAATCACAGAGGCAGACGATCACCTAGCCAGTGTAGGGGTGACATGTGGTCAGCACGTCAGATCCCCCAGCTAGCTGTTATTCTCAACCTGGAGTCGCTACATATTGTAGCTACCCAAATGCCTGACAATGCTGGGTGGGCATCGGTTCCATACTGGCCGAAATTCCATGAGAAAAATTTCTTCCCCATGGAGACCTGAACTAGCCTATGTCCCGTAGCTCTGCGCCAAGGTTTCTTGCCTTCACCACTCGGCTACGGCGCAGGACAGGACTAAATACCACGAGCTAAATATTGGATCACAACGAAGTATATATATTTTATTTCATTATTACCAACCATCAATATTTTACTTGAGAAAGTTTGCGCATCGCAACAATGTAAAAACCGTTAATGTTACTGACAGGAGATGATGACTTCTGTGTTGGTGGGTAAGCATACTTCTGCAGTTTTTATAATTTTTGATTTGTAATACACATTCTTAAATGTGTATCATATTTACCTGTGTTATAAAATAACACCAATCAAAATTATTATGAGTGATATTTTGATATCCTTTCAGAATGATATTAGGATAATGTAACATTTTTTATGATGAAAAGAATAACCTTAACCTTTAGAAGACTTGTGGGACATATTTGTCCATGAAATGTAAAGCCTTAAAGGACTTAGTGGACATATTTGTCCATTGATAACATTATTTCTTTGTAAGAGTATAAAAATTCAGAAAATGTTGCAAGGAAGTTATTTGTGCCTCTAACCTATTGTTTTAGATCAAGTATTCATAAAAAATAAAATAATAAAACATGTTGTATCTTTTCCACCCCTAATTTTGTATTTAAATTATAATGAGTTAACATGGTAAATATCTTGTTAGTATTTATTTTTAAAAAATATCTGATATGCTACTTACATTATTTGCGTCTGTCTGTCGTATGCCTTTCTTAGGGCCCCTGAATTTGTGAAATTTTTTTTTTTGGGGGCGAGATGGTGGTCCACAGTTTGAACCCTGCTCTGGTTCGTGTTCTCCTTCACTCATGTCATCTAACTTGTCTAATTCACTACACGTATCATAGGCGTCAGAGTCACTATCAGCGTATAATTCTTTCACAATTTCTTCTTCCGTAACTAATATACGTGAAGCCATTTTTTATATTTTAAAAAACGGACCACAGTCTGCAGTTACTAATTCAAGACTGAATGCTAGTGTGGTTAGTACAAACTTGCTAAGGGTTTGACTGCCACAGAAAAAAAAAATTTGCTGATAACTCTGTCGTCAACAAGACTGGGTACCCGTGTTTATGGTCTGAAAGCAGATTTTTCAAGACACACGTGATCACACTATGTCATAAAATCCCCCTTGCAACAGTACAGTCACCTTCAAATCATAAACTGAACCCATTATAAAGTCAAACCAAAAAATATAGACCTCACAAATAAATGTTAACTTTTAATAATAATATACTCTATTGTATGTAATCATAAAACATTTAATTGAATAATACACTCCTTTATGAATTAAATAAAAGTTATTTTATACTTATATCTCTTATAGTTTTTCGTAAAAAAATTTTTTTGGTAGTATGCGCGCTCTACCATCCATTTAATATCACGGACTGGGATTTAAATTCCGTCCAGCAGTTCATGCAGTATTTTTAAATACCCCGGAATATAAAGGTTAAACAACTTACTTGAAACTTGAGACATCTGTGAGTATGAAATATCTGAATCAGGAATAGCTGTTGCACTAACACCCTGTTTAAATGACAATTATAAAATATTACAGATGAAGACTCTGATCCCGTAAGATGACCCAAATATTCATAATAATTTAGCCACTAGTCTGTTGAACAGTTACGCAGAACATTACTGGTTTCACAAATAATGTACAAAGTACCATAAATGTGTCAACAAGAACCAGAGCCTGACTCTTCTCCTGCCCTAAAGCATCATTAAGTAGAATCTAGATCTGGAGCTCATAAAGAAACCAATGTAATTGGGGAAACCATTATTGGCCACTTATAATGTCCATGAGTTCAAGACAAAACTCGCCTCAAATATTTAACAACATTTTTTGAAAAGAAAATTATTGCAATGATGACTCAATTTACAAATGAACATCGAAGAGGAAGAAAATAGGAGAAAGCATTGAACAACAGAAAGTCACGTTCATTGGAAACCTATTCTTAGGTGGTAAAGAAGAGTGTACTGGCAACATATAAACGATAGCTACAAAGAATTGGTGTCTAGTGTCATGTTGTGAAACTTTCATTTTCTCAAAATTTCATGTCTGCAATAATGATAACTTCTATATAAATTATCGTTTTGGCCCATGATGACCCCCCCCGGGACAATGTGGAACAGGACCCCCCCCACGTACACGCCCGGCTTCACTCGTTGTCGCTCGGCCCCCAAATATAAAGGATCGATTAAAGAACTATGCACGACATGATAAGAACATGATGATCATCAAGGATGCAAGCTCAAATGAGGAAAAGCTATTCTACTAACTTAATTTTTTTTACTCATATGCTCTATCTCCTATATTGTTTTCTTAAAAATATTCTTTATTGTTTCAGGAAAACCAATACGATTCTGATATGAACTTTGGTGTACTGGTACCAGTAATGGATATGTAATTTGGCTAGGACCTTACCAAGGAGCTGCCACCTGCAGCAAAAAAAATACAAGGAAAAGCGATTGAGTACAGAGTTGTCATGACATACGCAGAACAACTTCTCCCTAGAGTGTCATACTGACTCTTTTTTATCTATCTTCAGGTTCTTACAGCTGCTGCCATCTTCCCGTGCCAAACCTCCAAAGTCTACGATTGTGTGCATCTTCAATACTTAGCTCTCTTGTTTGCATAGCTATCCTCATGTTTTCTTCTTTTTGATAATCTGTTTAAAACTGTGGACCTACTGATAGAGCATAAAGCACGAGAATGTAACAACCAGGAACCATTTGAGGGAATTGCAGAGACAAGTCACGCAATTTGTCTATACCTGAAGCTGTGAAAAAAAAATAAAGAAGAGGATAATTTGAAAGTATTATTAAAAAAGATACAAAGTTCCAGTGGTAAGGTGACATGATAATAGTGTTACATCTGTATGCATTAATTTGGACAATATCTGAACCCTTCACCAAATGGCAAGATTTTCAAGATAAACGAAAATATTCAGGTAGCACATCAGCACATAATACACAGTTACAATATATGTGTGGGAGGAAATTATAGTGAAGATCAAAATATTTCTATATGCAATGTGGATAAGAGGGGGAATTGATTATTTCCCATTCTTGCCCATTTAACTGATGCTGCTAAACAAAATGCTTGGATCTTATACAAAGAAGATGACAGTGTGTTACGAAAGGCATTATTGTAAAGCAATAAAAGAGTTAATACTTATCAAACTCAACTGACAAGTTATTACAAAATAGACTCCAGATATGTTGGAATTAATTAATATGCTGCAAGTTTCCCAACTGATTCTATAACATCAAAGACGAAGCAACACAACTGTACATAGTTCAGGAAGAAAGGAAGACTGAGATCTCAGGTGTCTATTTTTATATTTCAAATTTTATTAGAAAGCTGTAACAGAATGTGTTACATTAAACCTACTTCTTCACTTAACTGTTTCATTACCTATCATGTCAAATATACACTGTTAATACACGAAAAGGAAATAACTTAGATTTGTAAAGTGCTATTTTCTTTTTATTGTTGTATTGAAAACAAAGTTACGCTGAATTACATTTTGCTTTCAGTACACAGTTTTAGATATTTTGTGAATATTAATATAATGATATCACATTATGCTAATATCCTTCTTTAAGGCAATGCATCATTTGTGAACTACAAGAGAAGAGTTGAAATGAAATATAACTAATTAAAAGGAACATATATCCAAAATCACAGAATAAATTGTGCAAAAAAGTTAAAATATAATTCAGAGTTATCTGGGATATATTAATGTGTATTAAATTTGGATCCAGAGTATTTAACATACTACAATTGGAAGAAGTTACTATCCAAGCACAAATGTGCATTAAAATTACACTGCTGAGTAATTGACACATTGCAATCACAAAGTATTAGTGGTTTAAAATTACTATGTACATATAAGTTTATAATATATTTTGACTTGCAAATAAATGACTTATTACAAATAGGACATTACAGTTTTTCTTACTATTAACAGGGAAATGTGCAATAAGGTATGACTTCTGGGTAAATGACTTATTACACAAATAACATTTAAATTGTTTATCTTTACCCTGCAAAAGTAAATGGGTGTTAGGACTGGACTTCAGAGTAAAATTCTTATTATAAACACATCATTTAAATTATTTCTCTTTGCTATGCACTTGTATGTGTGATATAAGACCGGACTTCTGAGCAAATGATTTACTACAAATGGCACATGTGAAATGTTTGTCAGTGTTATGCAGTCGTGCATGAGTATAAACACTAGACTTGTGAGTAAAATTTTTATTACAAACAGTACATTTAAATGGTTTGTCATTGCTATGCATTTGTATGTGTGCTATTAGATAGGACCTCTGAACAAATGATTTACTGCAAACAGCACATGTGAATTCTTGTTCTGTGTTATGCAATCGTCGTGCATGATTATGAAGACTAGACTTCTGAGTAAATGACTTATTACAAACAGAACATTTGAATGGTTTTTCATAAACATTTGAATGTTTATTAAGCATGGACTGGCAAGGAAATAATATATTACTAAATGAAGATTTCACTGGTTTGTCATTATCATGGGAACGCATATGATAATTAAGACCGTTGATCTGAACAAATGACTTATTACAAAGTGAACATTGGTGTGGTTTTTCATTATTATGCCAACGCAAATGGGTAATAAGACTGGATTTGTGAGTAAATGACTTATTACAAATAGAACAATTGTACAGTTTCTCACGAGTGTGTACATTTAAATGTTCATTAAGTCCCGACTTCAGAGCAAATGATTTATTACAGAAAGAACAGTTGTACGATTTGACATTATTATGCAATTGTAAATGTATTTTAAGAGTGCTCTTGTGTTTGATTGACTTGTTACAAACAGAACATTTGAATGGTTTTTCATGAACATTTGAATGTTTATTAAGCATGGACTGGCAAGGAAATGATATATTACTAAATGAAGATTTCACTGGTTTGTTATTATCATGGGAACGCATATGATAATTAAGACTGTTGATCTGAGCAAATGACGTATTACAAAGTGAACATTGGTGTGGTTTTTCATTATTATGCAAACGCAAATGGATAATAAGACTGGATTTGTGAGTAAATGACTTATTACAAATAGGACATTTGCACAGTTTCTCACGAGTGTGTACATTTAAATGTGCATTAAGTCCCGACTTCAGAGCAAATGATTTATTACAGAAAGAACAGTTATACGGTTTGACATTATTATGCAGAAGTAAATGCACTTTAAGCTTGAATTTCAGAGTAAATGACTTATTACAAATTGAACATATAAATGATTTCCCATTATTATGTACATTTAAATGTTTATGAAGTGCACACTTGCGAAGAAATAACTTATTACAAATTGTACATTTGAATGGTTTTACTTTAGAATGTGAACATAAATGCCTATTAAGTCTGGACTTCTCATCAAAAGACTTGTTACAAATAGAGCATTTTAAAATGTTACATGTCAAGTCTTCGTGTGCTGTAGGTGAAAACTGATTTGGACAGTGTATTTCATCTAGGCTTTCTTCAACTTGGTCCACCTGAAATATTATAGCATAAATCAAAATATGTTGCTCCATTGTTCAAATATTTCACTCCTGAAGGCAGAAGACAACTCAGAAGAAATGTGATATTCAACTATATATTTTTTTTAATTTGATGTTTGGTTTTAGTTCTTTTCAGGCTTTATCAGTTGGTCATCAAACAGAACTTTGAAGACCATCCTTCGTAGACAAGATAGAACAAATCCAAGTTTCACCAACAAATACTAAACATAAATTATTATAAATGTGAAATTTAAAGTGATATGTACATTTTTGGACAACATTAATTTTATTTCTTCTATTTTTCTCTGAAATTGCCATAACATTATTAATATTAAATACTCCGTGTATACATTAAATGTGTTGTTATATTAGTTGTTGAGAACTTTAGAATGGGAGAATTTAATGCAATGAAGATAGTAATGAAACAGAAAATCTATGCTACTAAAATATAAAGTGGGTTAGAACTTTATTTTTAAATTCCGGTTTCACTTTTATTGAGCCCAAATAATTTCAATTCAATATTGATTTTAAATTCTTGTAATTAAAATTAACTACCCACTAGGTAGGTACATTGACCGAATATCATCCATTACATCTTTATGGAAATAAGCATAACTAAATTATCATGTTGAATTAACTCCTAAAAAGTGGAGCTAATGCCCAACATTGGGATGTTACGCCATTGTACATACATGGATAGACAGATCCACAGATGAGAAAAGTAACATGAAGACTATCATAACAACATTATTGTTACAATAACAATAATAATAACAACAATAATGCAAAAATGATTATAATCAATTTAAAAAATGAACCTTTTCAATATTTTCATCTATCAAAGAATCTGTTAACTTACACATGTTGGCAAATCTTGCAAAAAAGATATATGAACAGTTGCTACGGTAGTGTGATAAAAAAACTCCAAGTGCAACAGGCCTATAAGGCCCTTGGCCTATCATCCGGCTACTGGTCTCACATCCACGTGTTAACCACATAGGTAGACAATCATCTAGCCAGTGCCAGGATGATATTTGGTCAGTATGTCGGGTCCCCCAGTAGTTATAGCTGGTCTTCTCAACCTGGAGTCGCTACTTATTGTAGCTACCCAAATGCCTCATGATGCTGGGTGGACACCGGTCTCATACTGGGTTAAATTCCATGAGATAATATTTTCCCCCCATGAAGACTTGAACCAGCACCAAGTCCCATAGCTCTGTGCCAACGGTAGTGTGATACCAGTAATCAAGTCTACTTTCTTAATTATTTCAAGAAGTAACAAGAGAATGAAGGACAATCTTTAAATATAATCACAAGAGTTAATGACTCTCGTTTCGTACTATAAAATGTGTACACTTAATGGACCAATCAAGTGCAACAAATAACCAATACTGTTACCTCCTCATTGTTTATAATAGATTTAAATTAATGCACATCTTTTCGTGAACAGCCTCATGGTTTAATGGTCAGAGCATCTGACTGTAGTCCACTGTGTTCATGGTTTTGATTCCCAGTCAGAGCACAGGAATTCTTTATTATAGGTTTCACCAATGATCTGGATTTAGACAAAGTATAGATTTAAAAGGGTTGTAAGGGGTAGTGACGTGTGTATAACCTCTCCTACCCAATTCTCATCCTCACCTTCTCGTGGTACAACCTGTTTTCACAAACGAGGCTCTGAGGACCGAGTCACGACGGTATAACCGTTCCATCAGGTACTGAGTAAATGCGGTATCCTAATGTCTGTCCAGAGACTAAAAGGTAGCAGCCCTACCACTGGACTACTTAGCGTCGGGCCAGTAACCTGTCCTAAGGAACTTCAAAACTACTTTCAAGTCTCAACACGAAAAAAGCCAGAAGGAATTGAAATATGACACAGAATACCCAAACCAATGTTAAGATATCAACCTGCAGGAAGAAGAAGACCAGGACGTCCACTCAAAAGACTTCTGGATGGTGTTTCTCTTGAGGCCGAAACAGGTCAACAAATGGCCTAAATTCGTGAATGTACTATGATGATGATGATATAGATTTAAAAGTATTCTAATGGTGCTTTATCATCGTTCATTATCTACGAGTATTATATGATCGGGGAAATATAATTCCGTCATACAGGTCATCCAACTTAAGAAGTCGGTTATAATTCCACTATGCCAGGAGAGAATATCAGAAATATCTTCACCTGTGGCAATGATAGAAGAAATGTGCATGTTTGCTATATATAAAAATGAAAAAAGAAATGATCCATATTTGGTTCGTCTTCCGGGCTTATAGGCCGTGGTCTGGTTGTCTTCTTACTCGACGTTTCGTCTACTGCTGCGGTAGACATCATCAGGAGATACTGCGTGCTTTCTGTGAACTCCTCAACAGTCGGCCTATAAGCCCGCAAGACGAACCAAATATGGATCAAGACGCCGGCCGTGAAAGCCTACAATTATAGAAAAAAGAAATGTTAATTAAACATTAAAGTTCATATCATGTAATTTCTAAACAACAATAATTCAGAAATTTCAAAACTAATTTACAATAATTTATTACAATAACACCCCAAAAAGTGCCACTCTCACAATGATTGTATTAACTCTATAGAGTAGGGTACTGACATTGTTTTAGTAGGTCTAATGAAACAAAACAAAATAAAAATCTTTGGACAGAATATTAAAATATTTTTTAGCAATTTATGACAATCTCACAAATCAAAAATACCCTAAGAAGAATTGAACCAATAAGTGTGCCAATTAATATTTGTACTTTGTAAACATAACTAATTATTTTGTGTCTGAAAGTGCATTAAAATAATATTAGATGTAAAAAATACTATTTGTGTCATCCATTTTAATTTAAGTATATACGGCAGCAGGAAATGGTAAAAAAATTGAGATGACAAGAAAAAAATAAATGCTGAGAATCATTAGCAATTATATAAAATGCACACAATTTGAGAAAAAAATTTAATCAATTGAATTTTAAAAAAATTTACAGTTCACAAGAGGGAGCTTTGAGATATTCGAAGTCATGTTTGTTGTTTGTTTACTTGTTGATTCTACTGAACACTGTTTTGTACTGCCTGGTTGTGTTCGTCTCAACATTCTAACAAAAGCAAATCATCATATTCTGTTGTGTGAAGAAAAAAATTAGGAAAAGTAATCAGTAAGATAATGAAGACTTTGAGAAGCACAACTGGGATGTGCTATGAAAATATGGTGCCATTCATTCTAAGTCTTCTTTAATTAAGTGTAAACTTTACATCAAAACCAAAGACTGTTTTAAGTGAAAATTAGAAATCATTCCTTTGATACAAAAAGTGAAGTTAAAAGTCATCCTGCTACAATCCTTAGAATAAAAATGGGATAACAGAAGGTTAAGGTTCCCAGCTATCAAGACAATTGGCAGAATATCAGCTGGGTTGTCAGCCTTATAAGATGGTCACACATCTAGGACTCATTTCCATTAGAGGCAACGGTGTAGCCACAAGCATTAAAAAATCTCCTGATTCCATGGCACTTGAACCATTGTGCTTCTAATTGGCTTAACTATCTATCCTAATGAGTTCCCCTACCTCTGATATAGTTTTCATAAACAGTATTTTTTTCAATAAGATCATGATGTTTATCATGGTTTTTGGGTTAAAATACATCCTCAAACAGACAATGGAAGTTTCAGAACACAAGAAAATTGGTAAATACCTCAATATAAAATAACATAACTCAAGATATACAGCATATATGTTAATAAGGACAGCACAATGATTTATAGAGCCAAGTTCACATTATTTCAAATTACCGTCAATATTATGTACACTGGTTTTCAACATTAAAGTTACAAAAATGAATTTCTCCATCCTGACACAATTTTGGAATCAAATGTTACCTACTGGCAGTATAAAGTAGACAAATGTGAGTATATTCACATTCTAAACTGAAGATGACATTCCTGTCTTGTTTCAACCATGAAATGCCTGTGCAATTAAATCACACATTAATTAGTGTTTACATCTTTTGGTCGAAAACCACACTAGCTGTGCAAACATTAAACTATTGTACGTCACAGAGATGACACTTGGACGGTTCCCACAGTTATAGGAAGGAAAGAAACTTGGTCAGTTGGAAGAAGGTGTGGCCAGTTGGCTGAATGTGTACTGTTTACTTGTTTCACAGACATTGCAGCACTCTGTAGAGTCTCAAAACTTACCCTGAAGGCTTATGCACAGATGACTATGACTGACAGCAAAACAAGAAAACTGTTATTTGGTTGTAAGTGCAAGAGAGGTCCACCAAATGCTGCACACTAACTAGCATGTGAGGCTCATGAAGAGAGGAAGGAGACCTGCTGTATGTGTGTGTTCACACAAGAAGACATTAAGATTGTAAGAACATGTCAACATTCTTTTTACGTGTTAATCAACATTTGCTCTTGAGAGTGATTCTAAACGATTCATATGTAATTAGAATAAAGAACATGATAGTAGCATACAAACACTGTGGAAGGAATCAGGATGGAGGTTTGCATAAATAATGTTATTGGGAGACATTACAATACTACAAGAACATCCCTCCATGAAGTTGTACGGGTTAACAAATAATAATTAACAGGTCTTGGCACATCTCACATATGATTGTTTCGGTGCTGTCGGTCCAGACAGTCTACTAACTATCTAGCTATATATCTATAATGTCGTTGCTCATTGCTGAACCAAAGCCTTTCCTTTGTAAACAGTTACTAGACGAAGTTAATGTTTAGTTACCTTATTTGCACAGGGATGTCATCGATGGCATGCGATCAACACATCGACCCGACGCGACATCTAACAGGCACTAAGTTATTCCTAGGACGTTGAGGTCAGTAAATTTTGCTTAGAGGACTTTTTATTCAGGCTTAAAGATTTCTTACGAGCCTGAAAATCTTCAGACTCGGCACGATGTGTTTAAAGTCCCTACTGCAGGACTTGCTTCTTGGATTTTTCCATCCTAAAAAATCCATCGACTCCGGCCGAGTTTGAACCCGCGAGCCTGGAAACCAGAGGCAAGGAACATAACCACTAGTCCACCGGGGTCGACCAGACAAATCTACTGATGGATAATAATATTTTGGCTTCATAGAGTACAGGTGACTATTGATTTCTGCAAACATAAGATACCACTTGCATTTAGATCTGATAGAGCATATTGCGGATACATTAGTCAGATTGGTTGCTATATGTAAGTATTCACCAGTCACATGTCCGAATGTACAAACAGCCTTGAATGAAGAACGGGCTACAATTCCACAAACTAATACTTACTTACTTACTCACTGGCACTATCGAACCCGAAGGTTCATGGCCGCGCGGACATAAGCTCTCCATACATCCCTATCCTGAGCTAATGCTTTCCAATCATTCCCTGTATAATCCACTTCCCTCAAATCATAGTTAATGTTGTTCTCCCACCTCATTCTTGGCCTACCAACTGGGCGTTTTCCCTCTGGCTTTCCTACAAGAAGCTTCCATGCACGTCTTTCATTCCCCATACGTGCAACATGTCCTGCCCATCGCAGTCTACGAGACTTAACTGTTCTTATTATATCTGGCTTCCTATAAAGACCATGTAGTTCATTGTTATGTAGTCTTCTCCATTCACCTGTCTGTTCATCTCTCTTTGGTCCAAAAATTTTCCTAAGAACTTTATTCTCAAATACTTGTAATCTCCTTTCCTCCCTTAAAGTAAGAGTCCATGTTTCGCACCCATATAATATAACTGGTAGAATAATAGTTTTATATATTTTCAGCTTAACGTTTTTTGAAAGGAGTTGGGACATCAAAAGTCTCTGCAATGCATAATAGCATGCATTTCCAGAATTGAGCCTATGTTTAATTTCTTTGTGCATCTCATTCCTATTTGTGATTATTGTTCCTAGGTATTTGAATTCAGCCACTTCCTCAAAATTTCCCTCATTTGTCATTAGCTGTCCATTTCCATTATATACTGAATTTTTACGTGTGACCATATATTTAGTTTTAGTGATACTAATACAGATGACTTTATTCACATTTTGCGATTTCAAGGTCATATATGTTTTGTTGCCATTTTATCACTCATCAAAATGAGCAAAACCAACCAGCATTTTCTGATATTTCATCAAAAACTAATGCTGCTGACTGTAAAATATTTATCATTTATAATTCATTATTATCTAATACTATTGCATAGTGAAATGAATACAGGAAGAAGAGTTTAGTTTGTTCCATTAATGTTGGTCACTACTATACATAAATATGCTAATAATACACATCTTCAACAAATATGTAGAAACTGTTCTTGAAGACCCAATGAGACACAGTCTCACTAATTCACTGTTTTGGAGGACAGGTAAAAAATGTGTGTTGTAAACATCATATAATTGCAAGTGGACACAAGTATGCCCTTTTTCATAAAAGAAAAATATTACGATGAACTGGAATAAAGAAATTTTTTTATGGTCTTGGCAAACTTGTCATCCCAAACTCTCTCAAAAAACGTTAAACAGAAAATATATATGAAACTGTTATTCTCGAAATTATTTTATATGAATGTGAAACATTGACTCTTATATTAAGCGAGGGAAAAAAAAAGATTATGAGTGTTTGAGAATAAACTTCTTAGGAAAATTTTATAATGAAAATGAGATGAATAAACAGTGAGCTAAATGGTCTTTACAGGAAAACATATAACAAGAACAGTTAAGTCTCACAGACTTTAAAGGGCAGGGCAAATGGTAGGAATATGGACAGAAAGAGCGGCATGGAAACCTCTTGCAGGAAAACCAGAGTGAAGAACCCATGATTTGAGGGAAGTAGATTATGCAGGGTATGTTTGCAAAACATTAGCTCAAGATTGGGATGTATGAAGAGCTAACGTGTGTGTGTCAATCAATATAGTGCCAGTGAGTTAGTTATGGTCCTGCAAAATTTAATTTCACAATTATATATCACAAAAGATAACAATTTATAAATTTTAGATACACCCTGTTACAGAGATACATATTATGAAGTACAAATGTTTTTGGAGTTTAGTAATTTCACCTCTGAAGACAATAGCTTGAAGCAGATTAGTGACTCAGATATCGATGAGGAATATAAGTATAGCTTGTGCAAAGTAAAAGTTATTTTCCAGTTTAAGGATTAAAGAAGATATAGCAACTAGTCAATAAATTTGTAAGCAAAATTAGAGGCATATAGATACTTAGACAATTGGACCAAATATACATCAGGCACTAAAACACAGATTTTCACAATATTCTTTTGCTAAGTTTGTTAAGGAAGGTTCGAATAAAGTGCTGAGGGAAAAAATTCAACTCGTATGAAAATTATTGAAAATGGCAATTTCTGACAATATAAGTAGTAAAAACCAGTTCAAAAAGAAAAAAAGATCTAAATATAACCATAGCAGCTCTTATTATAGCTGTAAAGCCCTTTATTTTACTAACAAACGTATAACTTTAGAACAAGTAATGGCCTTTTATAGCTGGCAAACATCTCTGCCAGGATTGCCAATTCTGATTTTTGGGATGAGTCAAATCAAAATTATCCTGAAATCTCTAATGTAAATGAAATAGAAAAACAAAGGCTTGGTTTAAAGTAGATGACAAATTAATTAATTATACACATAGGGGAGTAAAATTTTGGATAGATGAACTTTAAGGTTTAGTAAAAAGGAAAGAAGATAAGTATTTAATATATCCAAGATAATAGTTATCAAAATTGTATGCAGTACAAACAACTATGCGCTGAAGTTCGAAGGACCAATCTAAATAACTGGGAAAGTAGGTATAGCTGATGTACTTGGTAAACAGGAGAGAGGTTTTAAAATCCTAAAGGATTTAAATAAATCTAAAAAAGATAAAGTTTTATTAAACCCAATCGCAATTAAGAAATGGGAAGAACATTTTAAACAATTATGGACAAACAATAAATTAATTAAATGGTTGTTGGCAGAAAACGATGAGAACGTTGATCCTATCACTCAAGAAGAATATACATCCTCAACTCGTGTCCAACTCAGGGTCGGGGAGAGGGATGAGATGAGATGAAGCCCCTATATCTGAGGAGGTCTGTTAACGACAAGGGTGACGGCCGACCACTCCTGACGCACCATCACAGGGGCGGATGAATGAAATAAAATTAAATGGATGAGATGAGTATGGAGAAATGGTGGAATGGAATTTGTGGCACGGGAAAACGGAAGAAACCTAGAGAAAAACCTATCCACCACGAAACCCACATGAAGTGGCTGAGACTCGATCTCGAGACTCCAACGGTGAGAGGCGAGCGTCTAACCGCATGCGCCATGGAGCCACCAGTACATAGAAGAATATGCACCACAATCCTTACAACATAGATTATTTAAAATGTGTTAGAAAAGAGGGCATATACCAGACGAATGGGGAACAGCCATTGTCATACCTATATTTAAAAAAAAAAGGTTGCAAGGACGACTGTAATAATTACAGAGGGATTAGTCTATTGAATACATGTTATAAACGGTACTAATCGAATAAAGAATATAACTGAATGTCTACTATTAGAAACACAAAATGGTTTCTGAAAAGGATGATCCTGCCTCGATTGTATATTTATAGCAGCACAAATAATTAAAAAAAGACAAGAATTTAATTTGCCATTATACAAAGCCTTCATAGATTATATAAAACCCTTTGACAAGGTAGAAAGAGAAATCCTATGGAACATATTAACCAAAAGAGGCTTTCCAAAATATATTATAAGAGCCATTCAAAGTTTATATGCAAATACAAATATCAAAATAAAGAATGGAAATATAAAATTGAAATATGAAATCGTAATAAATCAAGGATTCTGACAAGAATGACCTCTTACACCCACTCTCTTCAATTGATACATTGACGAAGTTGTCAGAAAATACCAAGTAACGTTAAATTCCAGTAATAAAATCCGTGATGACACACTCATATCTGCTGATGATCAGGCTATAATGGCTTCATCAGAAATAACTTACAAAGAACAATATTTAAATTGAATAATATTTCACAAGGTGACAACCTAGAAATGTCTTCAACAAAAACTAAGGTAATGGCCCTGTGTGGCAAATAAATGGAAAGAACAAAAATAGTAATAAATAACAAAACGCTAGAACTAGCAAAAGATTTCAATTATGTGTAACTTTAGGCTGTAATAGAGAAAAAGACATAAAATAATAAATTACAAATATTTCAATATTTATGTGGCACTCTTTAAAGAACACTGGGAAAGAAAGTAAGAAAAGAAACACATTTAAAATTTTATAAAGTATCGGCTGTACCTGCAATATTATATGGCTCAGAAATATGGACTCTGAATAAACAGTCAATTAAAAGTATATAAGCAGTAGAAATGAACAATTTACGATTCGTGGCAGGATATACTTTAATTGAAAAAAAACGAAGTAAAGATATACATAAAAAACTACAAATATTCAGATAAAATGTAAGAGTATACGAGAAAATGGTATGAACATGTCTGCGGAATGGATACCATCAGATTATCTAGGAACTATCAACCAAGATGAGGAAAAAAGAGATCGGAGATCCCATGAAAGAGATGGATACAGCAGCTATAATATTTGGAGCCTGAATGAAACAAAAAGGTTTAGGGTCGAATTTATAAACGCATTAGACAGTAAAAGGTGTTCTCTGCTGAGAAAGTTTTATCCTAATACATTTTGCTTACTCAGAAATCTATTCATGCGATAATAATTGTAAGGTACCTGACGAGGTACCTTAAGATCATAGCTCAAGATAGAAACTTATCGTGAGAATCCCGAAGGGAACCGATGTAGTTTGAAACCTTTGCAGCTTTATCCAAGATGTCGGACCTTGAAGACTTCCATCATGTTTTCGGTATACGCGGAGAAGAGGAATTTGATAGAGTCTACCAAAGAATTCAACTGGAAGAACAGGAGAATCGGCGTAATATTGCGCGATGCAGACATCGTTGTATACGGTATTATTTGCGGGACGCAAGCGTAAATGCGTTCCTCTATAGCAGACGAAAATAACGGAAGTGCTTTTATCGCTGAGAATTCTGGGTAATTCGTTGCCAATATTACGAAAACGTCGAGTTTCATGCATGACCGGTAAGTCGGCCGTTAATTCGATCTCAGCAATTGCTCACGGTGAGTCAGCTCACCAGTGATTGGAAGTAATTTGAGTAGAGACTAATGTATTTGCATGCGGCCCTTAATCCTTACAAGAAGTAAAAAAAACAATAAGAAGATTTTATTTCAATTGAACAATGTGATGTACACAGCTGTAGTCCTAGCGGAATACTAATTCTAATGGAATATGTATATTTAGCTTCTTTGTAAGTTATTTCCTTCAACTATTCTACAGTTCAACTGAATCTTGTAGGGTGTATTCTAATTTCCAATTGTGCTCAAAGTATAAAAACAACCCTGGTATAAGTTATCTCAAATACATTCACACCAAAGTTTGTTAGTACTCAAAAATTAATATCTACTAATGTTAGGGCTTATGCCATGGATTCCCTGAAGTAGACCCTGCACCCATAGAGCTGAATGGTGGACTGTTTTAATACCAGTGAAGTTTACCCTAGTAGAATCCATGTCCACGTTTTTTATAACATATTTTTATGGTTAAAAAGTCACTTTTTCAATCAAAATACTTTTTTCATCTGCCTGATCACCTCAGAAATTGTTGGCATCAATACTATTGCTGGCATAGCTTTCATGGTCATTTAGGCATGCAAGCCAATCCACCAAGATAAGGTGAAGATATAATGCATCAAATGCATGCTATTATACATTACAGATACTCTTGTTGTTCCAAAACTTCTTTCTAAAATCAATGAACTGAACACATTAAAAACTGTTTTCTTCAGTTATATTATATGAATGATATACATGGGTTCATGCTGTAAGAAAGGAGACAAGATTATGTGTATATGAGAATAAAGTTCATAGGAAAATGTTTGGACTACAGAGAGATGAACAGAGAACCCAATGAAAAAGACTACGTAATAGTGACCTATGTGATTGTTGGTGTCTAATGTTCTGCATCTAACAATGAAGTCATTAGCAGTAGTGAGCTATATGATTATTACTGGAAAACAGATTTATTTATATATATATATATATATATGAACTGTTAAGTCTTGTAAACTGTGTGAGCAGGACATCTGACAGCAAAGTGGAATGAAAGATGGGCGTGGAAACTGTTGTAAGAAAACCAGAGAAAAAGCACTAGTAGGTAAGCAAAGAGTGTTGTGAGAGAATAAAAAGAACTATGATTATTAAGAGGATGTTTGGAAAGCATTATTTCAGAATTGGGATATATGGATAGCATTTGTCAGCACAGTCGTGACACTTTGGATTCAATAGCGCCAGTGTATAGTTAGTTAATATCTACTAATGACCAAACGTAACTATTTAATTGTACTATGAAACATTTTCACATCATTAATTTAATATGAAGTGATAGATTAAAGTTTTTATAGTTTTAAATGAGCAGCATTCTGAAACTTACCAAAGCAATATCTTCTTTTACGATGTCTTCCAAAATATGAAATAGTTTTTAATATGATTTCATTATAATTAGTCCGAGACCTAATTGGTTTTTGAAAGAATTTCATCATCCACACCGACTTAGCTAGGCCTGACGTGGTTTCACTGGAGCCGCTTTAGCTCGCTCATTTCAGGTATACTCGTCAGGATGAAACACATCGAGCTGATGTGCACCAGATTGATGTATATCAGGTCGATGAGCAGGTCCAACAAGAAAACCTGAAATGTGCTTATCACCTCCCACGACAACAGACATAGAAAAAAGTAGAATAAAATAGTTTGGACATTTCAAAAGAATGGAAAAGGAAAGACTATTACAAAGACTGTTAAATCTTAAGATACAAGGAAAATGACCACGAGGTAGACCACAAGATAGATGGATTAACCAAGTGAAGAAAAGTCTACAAGAGAGAGGATACGACTGGGAAGAACTAAAAAGAAGCAAAGCATGGAAAGATAGAGACGGTTGGAAGCATATTTGCAATTGACGTTCTGAAAAGAGGACACGATAAGAGGATGATGATGATATAATTAGTCATATGAAATGTGTCCACTGCGGTGGTCTCGAGGTAGCATGCTGCCTTATCACGCAGTGGGCCTCGGTTCGATTTCCGTTCTCCACAGGCTCATGGGTAAGGTTTTTCATGTTTTTTCCTCACCTGTAAGACAAATGCCAGGAATCTTAGGGCCCAACAGTCCCAAAATCATCCGGCCATCATCATCATCATCATCATAAATTTACCGGTGTGGAAAGTAACGCGAAGCTACTGTTCCTATAATTCCCTAGTAAAACTGCAAAGCATAGCATGAAAATGCTATGATTTCTGTGAAAAACCTGCCCTCAGGCAGAATTACTATGGATTGATATGAAATGAATTAATGGGAAAATTAATTAGCTTTATTTGGAATGACACAAATTCTCTGAAATCTTGATGGCTCATATTATTTTGTAGTAAATGTTTCAAAGTAAAAGGGTGAAAAAAAGTACAAGAAAAGAAAATTAAAAGTGTTTAAAATTGTTCCCTAAACCCACAACAATCAACTAGTTGACTTTTTCTGAAACATTCTTCTCGGAATTCTAGGTATTCTCAGTTTATTTTTTTCCTTAATTTTCACAGGGAAAAAAATCACTAAAATCACAGTCATAAAAGTGCTGAACATCCCGACAAATAGGCTGGGTTCAGATATGAATTCAGTACAGCCGATCACCTATAATCTGTTAACCAGATCATAGAAAAATTGGAAGAATTCAGGCTGACATTATATAGAGCACTTGTTGATTACAGCAAAACATGTAGTGTGATCAAAAACACAACCATTATACAGGCAGTGAGGACACAGTGAGTTGAAAAGAAATGTATAATAATTCTGAGAACATTCTACAGACAAAGCATTGCCAAAGTAAAGACAGACATATGACCTCAACAGAGGAGTCAGGCAGGATGACCAAATATCCACAAAACTATTCACTTGTATTCGGGAAGACTCTTTTTGGAAACTAAGATGGAACAATAAATATAGATTAATTATCAATGACAGGAGACTAAAAACCTAAAATTCACCGATGATATAGTACTGTTCGCCAGATCAGCTACAGCAGATGCATTAAGAACTAAACAAGATCAGCAATTCTGCTGACCTATCAATAAACCAAAACAAGACTAAAGTAATAAGAAATGGGATAACAGAGTCAAAACAGTGGTACAAGGAAACAATATGTACAAATATATGGATGAATATATATAGTCACATGGGCATACCTGACTACTGTTCAAGAGGTCCCGGGTTTCATTTTCGGTCAAACCATAGGAAATTTTCCCTTAATGGAAATTATTCCTGTGGTTGCTCATGGTCTGGAATTTAGGTTAAGAACTCTCCTGGTGCTTCATTATTATTTACAACTCATCATATCACCGGGGTAATGTAACTCCACCTTCCAGGTGCCACAACCAAAGAAATGTATTACAAATCTGGCAATGCCAGAGGTGAACACCAGAAATGTCATAAAAGACAACCTGGTGGTATTAGATAAAAAAAAGTGTGTATATATATATTATATATATTATATATATATATATATATATTATCTTTCATACAGAAAATAGGCAAAGAAGAGTTTAAAATATGAAAAGATCTATTCAATCTTGATGCATACCAACAAACATTATAAAAAGAAGCGACATTGGTAAGCACTAATCAATCATGAGTGTCCTCTTTTTTTTTCCACAATTAAATATTCAAAATTTCAATATTTCATTTTTATGACTCCAATTGAAGGATGTGTTCAAATGTCAAGATATTATTAACTTTAAATCATCAAGAAAAATTTGCCTGATTTCATCAAGTACTTTTGTGATATTTACATGTGGCATGATGTCAACCTAGTAACAAATAATAAAGTGGTTTATAACATTATCGATAGAAAATAATTATTGCAGCATTGCTGAGGGATTTTATATGGATGTATATAGAAAGAAACATAACAATTATAGTGATATTATTGTTATTATAAAAAATGAAATTCTATCATATCTATTATCTGTATATGAGCCAGGAAAATAGAAATATTAGAATGCAGGCTTTCACGGCCGGTAATCATAGTATTAAAAGATTCCGGGCTATGTGGCCGTGGTCTATAACTGGCGTTTCTTCCAGACATTTCTCCCTCAACTGCGGAGGGCATCTTCAGTGGCGAGCGCTTCCAGCTGTTGTTTCCGTGTCGTAGACTCGACTGCGAAATTCAACAACAGGGAAACAACAGCTGGAAGCGCTCGCATCTGAAGATGCCCTCTGCAGTTGAGGGAGAAACGTCTGGAAGAAACGCCAGTTATAGACCACGGCCACATAGCCCGGAATCTTTTAATACTAGAAATATTAGAAGTTAAATATTGTATTAATATTTTCAATTTTTGTTACCATAATAAATAATTAACATTGATAATAAATATGTAACTGTTTGAGAACAGCGAGATTACTCAGATCTCACAGATGAATGGTTTAAGGAACAATGCTGCAGGACTTGTGCTGCTTTGATCCCTATGGGGAAGAAATTTTCTCGTCGAATTGCAACTGCTATGGCATAGGTGCCACCCAGCATTGTTAGGAATTTGGACAGCCATGATAAGTAGCAACTTCAGGTTAGAAAACCTTTGGCGGAACCAATATAGACATAACATGTATCACCATTATAGTGGCTTTGATGATCATCTACCTCTGATATTAACACGTGTGTGAGGACAGCAGCAGGTTGCTTAGCCATTGATATTCTATACCTGTTGCACCATGCAGTATTTTTATAATAACAGGCCTAATATAGAATTAGAATTAATTAACCTTTATAAGACTTAAGGGACATATTTGTCCAATGATACCATTATTTCTTCATAAAATTATAAAAATTCAGAAAATATTGTAAAGAAATTATAAGTGGCTCCAACCTATTGTGTTCCGATCAAGTATTCACAAAGAATTTAAAAAACACATCAGGTGCCTTTTTCACCCCTAATTTTTACACATTTTCCCCATGATAACATTATTTCTTTGTAAAATTATAATATTACAGAAAATGTTGCAAGGAAGTTATTTGTGGCTCTAACCTATTGTGTTTTAGATCAAGTATTCATAAAAAATAAGAAAAAAAAAATGTGGTGTCTTTTTCACCCCTAATTTTGTATTTAAATTATAATGAGTTAACATGGTAAATATCTTGTTAGTATTTACTTTAAAAAAATATCTGATATGCTACTCACATTATTTTGATAATCCAGGATGCCATATACATGAAGCTATTTTTTTATATGCTAAAAAACAAACCACATTCTACAGTTCTGAATCTTAGTGTTGTATGTTATGTTGCTAAGGTTTGGGTGCCACAGAAAAAAAAATGTACTGATAACTCTGTCGTCAACAAGGCATGTATTTATTCATGTTTATGCTTTGAAAGCAGATTTTTCATGGCACACGTGTTCCAACTACGTCATCAAATCCCCCTTGCAAGAGTACAGTCACCTTCAAATCATAAACTGAACCCGTTATAAAGTCAAACCAAAAAATATAGACCTCACAAATAAATTTTAACCTTTAATAATAAAATTCTCTATTGTATGTAATAATAAAACATTTAATTGAATAATACACTCCTTTATGAATTAAATAAAAGTTATTTTATACTTATATCTCTTATTGTTTATCGAAAAATTTTTTTTTTGTTAGTATGCACGCTCTACCATCCATTTAATATCATGGACTGGGATTTAAATTCCGTCCTGCAGTTCATGCGGTATTTTTAAGTACCCCAGAATATAAAGGTTAATTAATGAGAGATGGAAATTTATAATAAATTTGCATATGATACCATTATTACACTTTTTCTGCTTTGTTTAAAGTTATTGGATGCATGATACCAAGAACCCATTAAGAAAATAAAATGTTTCGTGAAATTTTGATCAGTGTATTTGATTTTAGCATATAGAAATAACAAGTCCATGGCACAACAGGCTTAGAAGGCTCGTGGTCTATCAACAGGCAGCAGGCCTAATGTACATATATTTAAATCATAGAGGTGGATGATAACCAGAAGGAAAACGCCCAGTTGGTAGACCAAGAATGAGGTGGGAGAACAACATTAACTATGATTTGAGGGAAGTAGATTACACAGGGAATGATTGGAAAGCATTAGCTCAGGATAGGGATGTATGGAGAGGTTATGTCCGCGCGGCCATGAACCTACGGGTTCGATAGTGCCAGTGAGTAAGTAAGTAAGTAAGTAAGTAAGTAAGTAAGTAAGTAAGTAAGAGGTGGATTTATATATTAAATTTGGGAATTTTTAACATTATGAGGTTCAATTAATAATAATTAAATTTATCGTGATTTATTCTTACCTCATACTTCTATGTTTTTTTAAACACAGCACTGCAGTATCGGCGACACGTTGTCGTCATCACGAAAACAACTGATGATGACAACGTGTCGCCGATACTGCAGCGCTGTGTTTAAAAAAACATAGAAGTATGAGGTAAGAATAAATCATGATTCATTTAATTATTATTAAGAGGTGGATGATAAACCAATCAGTATGAGAGTGACATAAGGTCAGCACGTTGAGATCCTTGGCCGTTATTTGTGGTTTTATAAACTTGGAACTGCTACTAAATGAGCTACCCAAATTCTCCGTTATGCATGGCATCAACCAGTACCATACTGGCTGAAATTCCATGAAATATTTTCTTCCTTCATGGGGACTCAAATCAGATCAGGTTTGCTACATCTGCAACTATGCCTGATGGCTACAAGCAAATAGAACATTGTATAACATTTAGGTACCAATGCTAAGTAATGGCTTTAATTTGAGAAAACAGCTGAAATGACTAGGGAACCCAACATGCCGAACACAAGACTCACATGCAGCTATCTAGCACACATTCCAGTGCTACAGCAGTCTTGCAGTTTTACCATCAAACATATAATTCACAACATAACAATAACAAATACCTTGGGTTTTATTTCTTCAAAAGATTGAAGCGTGTCATATTTTTCATCAACATAGTCAGTTTGTTCTTGTAATTCTGACTTAATTTCTACTTTCAAGACCTGTAAAATGAAAATCACAGTGTAACATCATGAAATCAAAATGTTGGCATCTAACAAAAAAAAAGAAGCAGCTAAATATAGAAAATATAATGTGTATAGTATCTTACTTGTGGTTCAAGTTTAATTTCTGACAGAGGATCTTCCTGTTTAATATCAACCTTGGAATTCATTATGATCAGAGGGTCTGAAAACAAATCAATAATAATATTTAATACAGAAAACTTAATCAAGGTGGAGAACAGATACAATGGGAGAAGAGACAGTGGAAGGACATATAGATATTTCATAGATTTTTTTCTAGATACTTCAGTATAGTTTAAGGGTAGAGTGGCACAAGTGAGAGTGATATATACAGTTACTTTATTTTAGCTTTCAGTTAATAAAACACTACTGTTTTATTTTTAAACATTTATATATAAGCTTCAATCAGCTTAAAGGAATATTTCACATTTCTATAAATAATAATTCTATTTAAATGGTACAGTTAATATTGATAAGAGATGTAACTGTAGATTGACACCATGTGAAGTTTTCAATGTTATTTCAAAATGGAATTCTATATATAATATATACAGGATGAGTTAGAAAATACATGTTTTGACTTTTAAGTTCTAATAAATTTAGTCACTAAATATGGCACATGTCCACTGTTGTGGTGTCAAGGTAGCATGTTGCCTTGTCATGCAGGCTTCGATTCCCAGTCGGGACAGGCTACTGGGTGAGGATTTTTCCTCACCTGTAAGACAAATGTCAGGAAGCTTAGGGCCCCACAGTCAACGAAAGATCATCTGGCCATCATCATCATCCTTATCATTATCATCATCATCCTTCACCAGTATGGAAAGCAACGGGAAGCTACTACACCTAAAAATTCCCTTGTAAAGCTGCAAAGGAAAGCATGAAAATGCTATGATTGCAGTGTAAGCCCTGCCCTTGGGCAGAATTACTATGTGTGGATGGATATAGTATATAAAATAAAGGTATGTGGAGTAATGATTAATGCTTAAGCGTGGTGTGAGTTTTAATTAAAAGAAATGTTATGTATGAATTTGTACACATCACACAATATTTCAGAATGTTGGCACTGAAATATTTTAATAATCCATATACTACTTAGGAAAAAGAAAAAAATCTTGATTGTACATGTGTCATGTCAAATTTTACATGGAGCTGACAATGTTTCGCCGATACTGCAGTGCTGTGTTTAAAAAACATAGAAGTATGAGGTAAGAAGAAATCACGATTCATTTAATTATTATTAAATAATATAACCTGCAAAACTGTGAAATAGAATTTACAGAGCCATTTATACTGGATGGAATTTATAGGCACATCATTTTTGTCATCCACAGACCCTTGTTCTATGATAAGAGCGGTCATGGCAAGCAATAGGTCCATGTTGTATCATTCCATAGGCAGTAGACTGGCCATGACAAGAAATATTTTCATTTTTTTTCATATTTATAAGTATAATGGGTAAAATATCTTTAATTTCAAGAAGTAAATAAATTTAATATATGGTTTTATAAACATTTGTTGCAATAAAATAGTGTTTACCGGTGTAAATAAATATATTGTATTATACATCTGTAGGGAAAACAACATGCTCACTTTTGGCAGAATTACTGAATCTCATGTACCTGAGTATGAGATTTCTTAATATGTTCAATATTTATATCCTGTATGATAAGTTTCTAGAAACATATTAAGAACAATAAATACTTTCTATAATTTATAAGCCAAACATTTTGCAATAGGGTTAGTTCTAGTGGTTATCATGCTTGACTCTGTTTCCAAGGTACACGGGTTCAAACTCAAGGTTGGCGGATACTTAAAGAAATAACTATCCTGAGTACTGTGTGGGTTCCTTTGGAATGGAAATAAAGCCATGGCTTCCTGTATCATAGATTTACAGCAAGAAAAACAAATTCAAGCCACAAAAAGGAGGGATCTGAACAAAACTTGTTGACTCTTTGAATAGCGATGCTAAACAGAGTAATGATATTAGTGTGCTGTTAAATAAAGTAACATCATACTATTTTGTAATAACAGTTGGTATAAAGTGTATTAAGCATTTTCATCATACAGCTGGGGGTAACTGCTGTGACCACTGGACGCCACAAAAGTGTGTAGTGCAACAGTGATATAAAACAGTTTTTTGAAAAACTGCATTTAAACTAGGGTGAAATACTTTCAAAGTCCTATAGAACAACAGTGTGCCTGCGCCAGAGTTTATAGAGCTAGCAATAACCCACACTCGAATCACATATCGATTATCATCCTCGATTACTATCTGTTGCTATGAAATTTAAATTACCAATATTTGCAATAAATCCCCAAATCTATGTATAAAAAATATATTAAGTAGTAGTAGTATTCAAATGTTCTGAAGGTCTTGATTTGTCATCATTCGCTTGAAAACATATATATTAATAATATTAGAATTACCAAACATTTATTAAAAATGGGTGTACACTTACTTATCACTCCCTAACCCTGATCCAACCAGCGATAGAAAAATCATAGACTAAGTAATATACTCTGTGGAGAAAATGGCAGTCAGCATCACAATATTATCTAACAGTGTCATGATATTGTGATTTGCATATTTAAATAAATACTTCATAATTGTCTAATAATGTTATAAAAATTGTTTGAAAAAGTTTAAAATATTAAATAATATTAGTAAATACAGAAGAAGAGCTATAGTTTACAACAATATAACTGAAAAATAAAGCACTAGTAGAAGTGCAGTTGAGCCCAGTTTTTTCTTTTCAATGCCACCTGTTTGTCATTTGACATTTCAGGTATTCTCTCCTGGTATTGGTGTATTGTAAACCACTTCTGAGGTTGTGGCGCCTGGAAGGCGGGGTTACGCTGCCCCAATGATATGATGGGTGATGACAATGGGTAATGATGCGTCAGGAGAGGCCTTAAACCTAAACTTAATCTAATGAGATGAATATGATATTGATGATAATGATGGCAAGATTATGTTCGGGGACCATTTCGGCCTTAAAGCATCCTGACATTTGCCTTACAGGTGAGGAAAAACCCCGAAAAAAACCTCACCCAGTAAACTTGCTCCGAGCGGGTATCGAACCCGGGCCCTCTACATGATAAGGCAGCACGCTACCTCGAGACCACAGCGGTGAACATAATACAAAAATCGTGATCGACAAATAATATACCTCAGCCGTATAATGTATATAATGCATCTTTAACCTCTAAGGACGCCATTCCAGTACACTTATTGTTAATATTACAGGCGAACTTGTAAAATATTACACCACACTTCTGCATTTGAATCTCAAACGATAGTGTTTTTTCTATCTCTAAACACAACCCACAAATTATAACGCAACGAGCAAGCACTATCATAGGGGCACTTACATGTTCTACCAAGCAGACCGGAGTAACAATCGGTCCCTGGATATTTATTTGTTGATAGCTTATAGGAAATTTACGTCCTTTATCACTATATTTGCCACAAATTTAATTTTACAAACAGAAAATCCTTAACGAGGGTGAAGATCCAGTAATTGATTATCGTAAAATTAGTCGATACTCGATAGGCAATATTAGATCTATACGGCAGGGAACACGTCATCACAGAGAAATACTTTTTTTTTTTAGTAGATGAAGCGCACGGATGACGTAACTTCTTTTCACCCCTTAGCACATTTATATCTCTAGGATTTATATAAGGTAGTGTAGGTGGAGATTCGTCGGGAACCAACCGTCGAGGAACAGGCCAGTGAATCATTATAGGGAGATTTGGACGCAGAATTTTTTTATTTTTTTTTTCCACGTAGTACTCGGGTCATCGTAAGACTGCATAGAGAAACTCTGTGGTAAGACTGCGCCACCGTCGCTATTTTATCTCGTCCGATCTCGTGAATGTACTATGATGATGATGATGATCTCGTTCTCTACGGTTCTCTATATGTGGATTAAATTTAAATAAATCAACGGTAGAATTGATACGTACGTTATGAAGGTTATGACAAACAAATCGAAATGTAAAATTGAATGTCGAACTAAATTTGAAAAATGAACGGTAGAATTATTATGTACTGTTCGAAGAGAAATTTGAGGTTCAATATAATATAATATTGTTAATGCATCGAAGTTAATTATTAAATTGATTAATTTTCTACAATCTGAAGGAGAAAGTGAAGCTGGAAAATACAGCTAATGGAAGGTAAGAGAATGATTACATATGACATTTTTTTCCCTCAAAAATTTGGTCCACTTTTCAAAATCGTGTTTTCAAATAATACTGTGAACTATGTAAATTGGCATGCCGTACATTTTGTTTGCATCGTGACATTATAATGTTTGTATTTGAATTGTAATATCCCTTTAAAAAAACTTGTTTATATTTCATATTATTTTTTATATCTTGGTCTGTAATGTGTGTACTTATTCATCAATATTTCTTTCACAGAATAAATGAGGCTGTCAAGATCAAATCGTATGGGCGTATTTCCTTATAACAGTGATTGGGAAGTCTACATACGTATATAATTTTAGGTAAGTGGATCTAATGCTTCTACCTTCATTTTACTAACTCGGGTGTTTAACCTTAAATTGATTTAACCTGATAAAAGTTAGCTAAACTAAATTACCCTATCATATTTTTATAGATTAAATTTCTTGTGTAGGTTAAGTTATGAGTGAGGTAGCATTATCTAGAACACCTGTAAGTCTAAAAATAAAATCTTAAAAGATAACCGAAATTTAGGGATAAAGTTTCCATTATGTGACAAAAAAATGAAAAACTTCAGTTTACCTTTCCTAATAATTTTTCTAAGTCCTGCAGAATAGTGAACATGTGCAAAAATTTATAAAAAGTTTATAGAGTTGAATTGCTAGATGAAACCACGTAGATGTGAAATCGATATGACCAACCTTTGCAATAAATCCCCAACATTTATTAGATATGGATGTATACCAATTTACCCTTGCCTAACCTAACTAAATAATTTACATGCATATTATTTAATGAAGTATTCACCAACTATTCCCATCAGAACCTAACAAAATGAATTTAGTGAACATCCATTTTTTAAAACATATTTTCGAATGTTGGTTATTCCAATTTCACAGATATCTCCACCGTTTAGTGGATGTTCATTTAAGCGTTCGTGTGTATGCACAACAAATATACATACCTTCGAAGAAATCATTGCATACATAGATAAATATTTAATATTTTATTGCAAAAAATGTTATAAGTATTGTTGCAAATGTTAAAATATTATGAAATGTTAGTAAGGGCAGAAGGAGTAGGGTAGAGCAACAGCATTACAAGAATATACTATGGAAAATGAATGGTAAGATAATCTAAAGTTGGGCCAAAAAAGTTCCAAGTCTATGTAGACCCATACACATGTGCCAAGAGATAAAAATGGATATAATTTAGAATCATCCGATGCTGCCACCGTACACAACATAATAAAATGAACATCCCAATATTGAAGTCTTAAACTTAAAAAAGGAAAGTTAAACACAGAATGGTGATCATAAAGACATAGTGTAATCATCATTATTATTAGTTTATTTATGGTATTAGTATTCCATTCTTTTAAGTCAAGTATTTTCAAGAATTGTCATTTCAATTTTCAATGTAATTTTTGATTGTTTGTGAAATATTACAAAGAAACTTCAAAAAATGTATGTGTGTACATGTTCATAATACATATTACAATGGTTTAGGATCGCATTGTTTGAAGTTCTTGTTATGAGATTAAGTGAATGTTCCATTTTCATAGCTATTTGATAATAAATCAGAAATTCAATATTTTTTTATTAGTAACACCTTTAGAAAATTGGAATATATAATTCTTGTTTTATTCATCGGATGTCCATAGATATGGGAAAATAATTTTATTTACTTAAGAGTTGGAGATACCTTCATTGTGAAGGACACTGACTTTCACTTGACTTGCGGCCCACTAGCGAAGACACTATGTGGGTAGCGTGAGTTGATGACTCAATGCTTGCAGTCATTTTTCCCGCTATCGGCCGCAGGTCAAGTGAAACCACTGTATCTGTACATATGTACATATATATATATATATTTAATTTTTTTTTTTTCAGACTCTACAGTAGATGTAATGAAGTTGTGCTTCAAGAATATCTGCAACTGTTTTGCAAGAGCATACCAGTACATTATAGACTATACAGAAAAGTGTTTTTGTTTTTTATTAAAAACAAATTTTTAATTGAACTATTATAGCAAATATTTTAAATTACTGAAGTTGCGCTTCAAGAATATCTACAAGTGTATTGCAAGAACATACCAGTACATTATAGACTATACAGAAAAGTGTTTGTGTGTTTTGTTTTTTTATTAAAAACAAGTTTTGAAAAACTGCACTTAAACTAGCGTGAAATATTTTCTAAGTCCTATAGAACAACAGTGCACATGCGCCAGAGTTTATAGAGCCAGTGATAATCCACAATCGAACCACATATTGATTATCATCCTCGATTACGATCCGTCGCTACAAAATTTAAATGACCAATATTTGCAATTAATCCCCAAATCTATGTTAAAAAAATATATTAATAATATTAAAATTACCAAACGTTTATTAAAAATGGGTGTACACTTATTTATGACTCCCTAATGCTGATCCAACCAGCGATAACCCAAAAAATGATAGAAAAATCATAGACTAAGTAATATACTCTGTGGAGAAAATAGCAGTTAGCATCACCATATTGTCTAACAGTGTCATAATATTGTGATTTGCATATTTAAATAAATACTTGAAAATTGTCTAATAATGTTATAAAAATTGTTTGAAGAAGTTTAAAATATTAAATAATGGTAGTAAATACAGAAGAAGAGCTATAGTTTACAACAATATAACTGAAAAATCAAGTGCTAGTAGAAATGCAGTTGAGCCCAAATTTTTAATTGAACTATTACAGCAAATATTTTAAATTACAAATTTAAAAATTAAGTTAACATTGTTTTATGTAAACTTCAATTCATCCGTACTTCTACCTCATTAAGAACTTTCTATGTCTTTTATAACATTTATTTAACATGTGCAAAAAATATCTTATTATGAAGTGTTGGTAATTACTTAGAGAACAAAACTGATAAGTCTTTTAACAAAAATAATTAGTCCTAACCTTCAACTATTCAGTGATTTCCTGGTAATAATCAAGGTAGGCATTTCTGTTAGGCTTAAATAAATGTTTAAGCCTAAAAGTCAATTTGGATTTTTCTTGCAGGTGAATGTTGAGCCAGCAGCTAGCTGGTAGGCCAAGGGCATTGTCAATGTGTTGCTCCTTAGAGAATATACATAATATGGTTTCTTTTCTAATGAACTATCAGATTTTCTAATCAAAATGTAAAGGTAGTTGTTCTCATTATAGGGCTTGGAAGACCCTTGGGGTAATAGAAAGCTAGTAAATAAATGTTCAAATAGTCTTCTTATAAAATTACATATAAAATAATTATGTTTATTTTGAATCTTTAACTATGTATGTGAATTAAGTTTCATTGAGAAAATTCTGTTCGTCTTGAATAATGTACATCCTGCAGTAACTATAAAATCTATATATTTTTTTTAAATTATTAATTTTAATACAAGGCAATAAATGAATCATGTTCTTTCAGTTTTTAAAAGCAAACATACTTATCAAGACAAGTCTTGTTACTAAACAGAGTTGATGTGCACGCATTCACATGTGAGTACTTCAGAATAGTGAAACAATGCATAGGTTTTAGTTTGAATTTATTTTTGCTACATTCTTATCAAATTAAGGTATTTATAAATTTTCATTTTAAGAATATTTAAAAACTTGAACTTAAATTACTTTATGGTTTCGGTTCTTAAAACTCCTAAAAACAAATAGCATATCATTACTCATTAGACCAGGCTTGTCAAATGGTGCCGCCATAGCATATCATTATCCAGATCCTTTTTGATATTTCTTAATGGAAATAACACAAGAAATGTTACTTTGTAAACAATTTTGCATTTTTTATTTTTACTTCAGAAAATTATTACAAAAATTTTGCCAATATTTTTGTTCTATATGTCTAACATTTTCAATTACTTTGTAATAAATAGTGATTTTTCCATATTCACTGTGTTCATCTAAGAGTGAAATTGTTTTTTTAATAAACACTTGGGAAATTGTGTAAATTATTTTAGTCAACTTACTAATTGATGAATTTTGAAATAAAGAAAAATGAAAATAATATAGTTAAAGACATCTGAAAAGTTGGCAAAGTTGTTGTAATTTTCTACTGATGAGAGTAAGAATAAAACATGCGAAAAT
This sequence comes from Diploptera punctata, assembly GCA_030220185.1. Lineage (NCBI taxonomy): Eukaryota > Metazoa > Arthropoda > Insecta > Blattodea > Blaberidae > Diploptera > Diploptera punctata. Next base: position 319,694 of record JASPKZ010007967.1, on the reverse strand, counting down.
AGTTCACAAAGTAGCATTACATGGGTTGAACTTACAATTTTATTTTTAAATGAATGGAAAGGGTAGGGTACTGTTCTTCCGATTGAGCCACCGACCCCCCGATTGATCCACCGTGACCGGCCAAAGTAGTAGCATGTAGTACCCAGGTCATCTTAAGACGGCGCAGCGGTATAAAATTGCTTCCAAAAATTAACACAGAGAGGCCACTCTATTCAGTTCTCTATCGTCGAGGAAGGAGGTCTCTAGCGCAGCGGAAGAGGCCAGTGAATCTTTATAGGGAGATTTGGACGCAGAATTTTTTTTATTTTTTTGTCCACGTAGTACTCGGGTCATCTTAAGACTGCGCCACCGTCTCTATTTTATCAATTGTAGACGAATGACGTACAAACAAATCGAAATGTAAAATTGAATATCGAACTAAATTTAAAAAATGAACGGTAGAATTATTATGTACTGTTCGAAGAGAAATTTGAGGTTCAATATAATATAATATAATATAATATTGTTAATGCATTGAAGTTAATTATTAAATTGATTAATTTTCTACAATCTGAAGGAGAAAGTGAAGCTGGAAAATGCAGCTAATGGAAGGTAAGAGAATGATTACATATGACATTTTTTTCCCTCAAAAATTTGGTTCACTTCTCAAAATCGTGTTTTCAAATAATACTGTGAAAATTATGTAAATTGGCATGCCGTACATTTTGTTTGCATCGTGACATTATAATGTTTTGTATTTGAATTGTAATATCCCTTTAAAAAAAAGCTTGTTTATATTTCATATTATTTTTTATATGTTGGTCTGTAATGTGTGTACTTATTCATCAATATTTCTTTCACAGAATAAATGAGGCTGTCAAGATCAAATCGTATGGGCGTATTTCCTTATAACAGTGATTGGGAAGTCTACATACGTATATAATTTTAGGTAAGTGGATCTAATGCTTCTACCTTCATTTTACTAACTCGGGTGTTTAACCTTAAATTGATTTAACCTGATAAAAGTTAGCTAAACTAAATTACCCTAACATATTTTTATAGGTTAAATTTCTTGTGTAGGTTAAGTTATGAGTGAGGTAGCATTATCTAGAACACCTGTAAGTCTAAAAATAAAATCTTAAAAGATAACCGAAATTTAGGGATAAAGTTTCCATTATGTGACAAAAAAATGAAAAACTTCAGTTTACCTTTCCTAATAATTTTTCTAAGTCCTGCAGAATAGTGAACATGTGCAAAAATGTATAAAAAGTTTATAAAGTTGAATTGCTAGATGAAACCACGTAGATGTGAAATCAATATGACCAACCTTTGCAATAAATTCCCAACATTTATTTAGATATGGATGTATACCAATTTACCCTTGCCTAACCTAACTAAATAATTTACATGCATATTATTTAATTTAGTATTCACCAACTATTCCCATCAGAACCTAACAAAATGAATTTAGTGAACATCCATTTTTTTAAAACATATTTTTGAATGTTGGTTATTCCAATTTCACAGATATCTCCACCGTTTAGTGGATGTTCATTTAAGCGTTCGTGTGTATGCACAACAAATATACATACCTTCGAAGAAATCATTGCATACATAGATAAATATTGAATATTTTATTGCAAAAAAATGTATATAAGTATTGTTGCAAATGTTAAAAATATTATGAAATGTTAATAAGGGCAGAAGAAGTAGGGTAGAGCAACAGCATTACAAGAATATACTATGGAAAATGAATGGTAAGATAATCTAAAGTTGGGCCAAAAAGTTTCAAGTTCTATGTAGACCCATACACATGTGCCAAGAGATAAAAATGGATATAATTTAGAATCATCTGATGCTGCCACCATACACAACATAATAAAATGAACATCCCAATATTGAAGTCTTAAACTTAAAAAAGGAAAGTTAAACACAGAATGGTGATAATAAAGACATAGTGTAATCATTATTATTAGTTTATTTATGGTATTAGTATTCCATTCTTTTAAGTCAAGTATTTTCAAGAATTGTCATTTCAATTTTCAATGTAATTTTTGATTCTTTGTGAAATATTACAAAGAAACTTCAAAAAATGTATGTGTGTACATGTTCATAATACATATACAATGGTTTAAGATCGCACTTTTTGAAGTCCATTTTTTTACAGTTCTTGTTATGAGGTTAAGTGAATGTTCCATTTTCATAGCTATTTGATAATAAATCAGAAATTCAATATTTTTTGATTAGTAACACCTTTAGAAAATTGGAATATATAATTCTTGTTTTATTCATTGGATGTCCATAGATATGGGACAATAATTTTATTTACTTAAGAGTTGGAGATACCTTCATTGTGAAGGACACTGACAAATACATTGACTTTCACTTGACTTGCGGCCCATTAGCGAAGACACTATGTGGATAGCGTGAGTTGACGACTCTGCTTGCAGTCATTTTTCACGCTATCGGCCGCAGGTCAAGTGAAGCCACTGTATCTGTACATATATATATATATATTTATTATTTTTTCAGACTCTACAGTAGATGTAATGAAGTTGAGCTACAAGAATATCTGCAACTGTTTTGCAAGAACATACCATACAGAAAAGTGTTTTTGTTTTTTTATTAAAAACAAATTTTTAATTGAACTATTATAGCAAATATTTTAAATTACTGAAGTTGCACTTCAAGAATATCTACAAGTGTATTGCAAGAACATACCAGTACATTATAGACTATACAGAAAAGTGTTTGTGTGTTTGTGTTTTTTATTAAAAACAAGTTTTGAAAAACTGCACTTAAACTAGCGTGAAATATTTTCCAAGTCCTATTGAACTAAGTCCTATGGTACATAACAATTCCACCGTTGATTTACTAAAATTTAATTCGAGTTTATATTTTACAACTCGATTTATTTGTACGTCATACATCAACAATCGATAAAATAGCGACGGTGGCGCTGTCTTAAGATGACCACGGTACTACGTGGAAAAAAACATTTAAAGAATATTGCGTCCAAATCATAGGGATATGAATGGAAGTAAATGCGCACAAATGTGCAAATTGTTAGTAAATTTAGTCTAAGCAAAACTTGTTAAACGATAATTGTCTTTCCGCACACTTTTCGACGTGATATTGTTCACATGGATTGTTACACAGTTTGCATATGCATTCTTGGTTTGGCTCGTGGAATCGCTTTATGCTGCAAACCTTGTGGTGAAAGCCATGGATTGCATACCGTGTTAGGATGTGCCTCATCTCGTAGTTTGGTCGTGTCCACTCTCTCGTACACATAGCCTCTGTTGTGTAGAATTCACTGCAGATGTCATTCCTCTTCTGCTGTAGTCCTTGCATTGTTGTCTCATATGCGCAGGTGTTCGGTAGGAATAGCTGCCGTCTAATGTCTTCAATGAAGAAGGTTTCTTTCATTAAGACGTACGTCATTCTTGAAGGTGCTGTTTTTCCAACTCCCAGAACTCTTTTCATGAAGCGTGCTTTTACTGTTTCTATTTGTGTCAAGTCTCTGTTTGTGAGTTTGTCCCATATGTTGTTATGGGAGTTATGACTGTCTCGAAGAGCGTCATAGCTGTTTCTGTTGATAATTGGTGGAGATTTTTGATGCTGTATATCGCTCTTATTGCAGCTGAAACCTTCTGTTGCACATGTATTCTGTAGGATTTAATGGTTGTTTGTAGGGTGATGCCTAGGTAGGTGAATTGCGATACAACGTCTAGTGGCTCACCAAGGAGCATTAGCCTGTCATTTTCAGTAGGTTTTCCTCCTTTTCTGAAGGTCATCTGTTTAGTTTTCTGATGGTTTATTTGCAGGCAGTTTTCATTTGCCCATTTTTCGAGTCTATTTAATGTGCATTGTAGTTCATCTTTGTTTGATGATCCCAATACCATGTCATCAGCGTAGATTATGATCGATGTCGCACTATCTTTGGTGATATCCACAATATCAGCTGTCATGATAAATCATAGGGATATATTTCATCATTTTTATGACCGTTAGTACCCCAGTCATCTATAGATGTCACTGTAGTCAACTCTAGGCCATAGGGAAATTACTTCCTCAATGCTTAAACTCTTAATTTCTTATTGGATTATTGAAATAAATAAGAATTTTCTAATTGGACGATTGAAAACTTTAATTAATGTAACTACATTATCAACTGATTAACGATGTTCTCTATTCTCTATAGTGGGTTATTTCTGACTCTGGTAATTGGCATACAATTAAATAAAGAACCTTTATAGAGCATAGAGAAGCCTCTCTGTGTTAATTTTTTACAATTTAGCGCCTTCTAAAATTGACTGGGACGTAATTTCAAACAGGCCTCGCTGGCTTGATCACGGTAGTACAGTCGCATGGAAAGCACCCTATACCATAGAGAACGAATAGTGGCCTCTCTGTGTTAAATTTTGGAAGCAATTTTCTACCGCTGCGGCCTCTTAAGATGACCTGGGTACTACATGGTACTGCTTCAGCCGATCACGGTGGATCAATCGTGGTGTCGGTGGCTCAATCGCAAGAAAAGTACCCTACCATTCCCATTCATTTAAAAATAAAATTGAAAGCTCAACACAAGTATTGCTACTTTGTGAACAACTTTCGCATGTTTTATTCTTACTCTGTTCAGTAGAAAATTACAAGAACTTTGCCAACTTTTCAGATGTCTTTAACTATATTATTTTCATTTTTCTTTATTTCAAAATTCATCAATTAGTAAGTTGACTAAAATAATTTACACAATTTCCCAAACGTTTATTAAAAAACAATTTCACTCTTAGATGAACACAGTGAATACGGAAAATCACTATTTATTACAAAGTAATTGAAAATGTTAGACATATACAACAAAAATCCATCCATAGTAATTCTGCCCGAAGGCAGGTCCTTCACTGCAATCATAGCATTTTCATGCTATGCTTGCAGCTTTACTAGGGAATTGTAGGTTTGGTAGCTTCCCGTTGCTTTCCACACCGGTGAAGGATGAAATGATGATGATAATAATGACAAGGATGATGATGATGGCCATATGATTTTGGGGACCGTTTGGGCCTTAAAGTTTTCCTGACATTTGTCTTACAGGTAAGGAAAAACCCCGATAAAAACCTCACCTAGAAAAACTGCCCCGACCGGGGATCGAAACCGGGCCTGCTGCGTGACAAGGCAGCACACTACCTCGAGACCACAGCAGTGGACTCCAACAAAAATATTGGCAAAATTTTTGTAATAATTTTCTGCAGTAAAAATAAAAAATGCAAAATTGTTTACAAAGTAACATTTCTTGTGTTGTTTCCATTAAGAAATATCAAAAAGGATCTGGATAATGATATGCTATGGCGGCACATTTGACGAGCCTGGTCTAATGAGTAATGATATGCTATTTGTTTTTGGGAGTTTTAAGAACTGAAACCATAAAGTAATTTAAGTTCAAGTTTTTAAATATTCTTAAAATGAAAATTTATAAATACCTTAATTTGACAAGAATGTAGCAAAAATAAATTCAAACTAAAACCTATGCATTGTTTCACTATTCTGAACTACTCACATGTGAATGCATGCACATCAATTCTGTTTAGTAACCAGACTTGTCTTGATTAGTTTGTTTGCTTTTAAAAATGAAATAACATGATTCATTTATTGCCTTGTATTAAAATTAATAATTTAAAAAAAAAATATATACATTTTATAGTTACTGCAGGATGTACATTATTCAAGATGAACAGAATTTTCTAAATGAAACATAATTCACATACATAGTTAAATATTCAATAAACATAATTATTTTATATGTAATTTTATAAGAAGACTATTTGAACATTTATTTACTAGCTTCCTATTACCCCAAGGGTCTTCCAAGCCCTATAATGAGAACAACTACCTTTACATTTTGATTAGAAAATCTGATAGTTCATTCGAAAAGAAACCATATTATGTATATTCTCCAAGGAGCAACACACTGAGAATGCCCTTGGCCTGCCAGCTAGCTCAACATTCACCTGCGAGAAAAATCCAAATTGACTTTTAGGCTTAAACATTTATTTAAGCATAACAGAAATGCCTACCTTGATTATTACCAGGAAATCACTGAATAGTTGAAGATTAGGAGTAATTATTTTTGTTAAAAGACATCAGTTTTGTTCTCTAAGTAATTATCAACACTTCATAATAAGATATTTTTTGCATATGTTAAATAAATGTTATAAAATACATAGAAATTTCTTAATGAGGTAGAAGTACGGATGAATTGAAGTTTACATAAAACAATGTTAACTTAATTTTTAAATTTGTAATTTAAAATATTTGCTGTAATAGTTCAATTAAAAATTTGGGCTCAACTGCATTTCTACTAGCACTTGATTTTTCAGTTATATTGTTGTAAACTATAGCTCTTCTTCTGTATTTACTACCATTATTTAATATTTTAAACTTCTTCAAACAATTTTTATAACATTATTAGACAATTTTCAAGTATTTATTTAAATATGCAAATCACAATATTATGACACTGTTAGACAATATGGTGTGATGCTAACTGCTATTTTCTCCACAGAGTATATTACTTAGTCTATGATTTTTCTATAATTTTTTTGGTTATTGCTGTTTGGATCAGCATTAGGGAGTCATAAGTAAGTGTACACCCATTTTTAATAAACGTTTTGTAATTTTAATATTATTAATATATTTTTTTAACATAGATTTGGGGATTAACCCCTGAGCGCGGTTTGACGTACATATACGAGACCGGCTTCCTCCCTTCTGTGCGGTCATTTAAAAGTCCATGCAGTCCACCTGCGCAGTAGTATTTTTAAACTACTCACCCAGTAACTTATTTTAGATAACTAACTAACTAACTCACTGGCACTCTCGAACCTGTAGTTCATGGTCATGCTGACATAAACTCTCCATACATCCCTATCCTGAGCTAATGTGTTGTAATCATCCCCTATATGATCTACTTCCCTCAATTCATATTTAATGTTATTCTCCCATTCATTCTTGGTCTAGCAACTGGCCATTTTCCCTCTGGTTTTCCCACAAGAAGCTTCAATACACATCTTTCATTAACCATTCGTGACAGATGTCCTGCCCATCGCAATCTACGAGACCTAATTTATGTCATTATATCAGCTCAGTCCTATAAAGACCATGTAGTTATCTGTTATGTGGAGCTTATTTTAGATATATACCAAATTATTAATAAATTATATTTAGTTACATTATATTTCTAATCTTACCTTGGTTATACATATCCTTTGCTCACAGAAAGTCGATTTTGATATTGATTGTAGAGCGTATTTATTTGTTTCTTCAACAATAATATTCAACAACGTATGGTCATATATTTCCTCGAATATAGCAACAATGTCCCCAGAAACATCGAACTGTGGACCACTGATGTCACAGAATGTCTCTCGTATTGAATTAAACGTGTCCATATTTTGCCATACAAAATCTGTGGACACTCCCCCTAGCCCTTTAGCAATCAAAACACGTGTAAGTGTCTGAATATGTCCCTCGTCAACACAGCAGATGTCACTATCACTTATATTGTGAAGAGGTTGTGTATAGTCATGTGCAAAGAAACTATCCTCACTATCTGATGTAGACGCTAAATCACTATGTTTATCAATCTCATCTAAAATTTTGTTGACAAACTTAAAATGTTTCTCTTCTGACAACACTTGGTTTCCTGAACACGCACGAGCCACGGTTTCACAAAGACTGCGATAATTGTTTCGAAAGAAAAGTTTGAGACCACACAATGAGACACTTTACAGATATTTATTCTTTTTCGGCAAAAATAAGGCACAGGATATGTTCAGAAGAGGGTCTGGCTGAAAAAAAAAGTATTTTCTTTCACTTACAAGTAGCCACCTCACTCCACTTGCCCTGTCATAAATTATGTCGTAACATGAAGGGGAATCTTTCCTTAACAGGGTGACAAAAAATAAGGTCTCCAACATGTAAAACAACCTAGTTATAGTCTTTGGAAATCATAGATGTACCACGCGTGTTGACATGGCAATCTGCATGTGGATATTTAAAAGTCCTGGCGTTTTAACACGTCCTTCTGCATCTGGGAAGGGAACGCAATGTTTAAATGTCCACGTTGATGGGTTAATTGCAAATATCGGTCATTTAAATTTTGTAGCGACAGATCATAATCGAGGACGATAATCAATATGTGGTTCGATTACGGATTATCACTGGTTCTATAAACTCTGGCGCATGTGCACTGTTGTTCTATAGGACTTATAGAAAATATTTCACGCTAGTTTAAGTGCAGTTTTTCAAAACTTGTTTTTAATAAAAAACACAAACACTTTTCTGTATAATTATATTATTTTTAGTCTGGACATCTTACCTCAATATTAATGTTGATTTGTTCTTTGACATGTTTCAAAACAATTCTGTTTTATCGTCAGCTTTCCCAGACTGGTTTTATTTATTGCACAACCTGGATGTCGATGTCAGCTCCATCCTGTTGTTGGCCAAAGAACCTCCAAACAAGGTCACCCTCCATCGGAATATCAAAATTCATAACTCTGTTTCTGTTCTTCTGAATATAAATTTTTTCCCAAATAGTGAGCTCTTTTGTATTTTCTAACTGTTTTAATAATTTAATGTCTGAATTTATATTATGTTTTTCAGACCAAACATGAGCAGCAACTGCAGATTTTTCAATTTCTCCATTTTTAATATTTCTTGTGTGTTCTTTGGTTCTAATTTTTAGGTTTCTTTTTGTTTTCCCTATATATATCTTTTCACAACCCGTACATTCAATTTGATATACTCCTGACTTTTTATTTTTATCAGTTTTTTCATTTTTGTTGGTTTTTATTAGTTTATTTAAACTGTAGTTATTTTTTGGTGCTAATTTAATATTAAACTTCTCAAATATATTTTGAAATTTATTATGTACCCAAGGGTGATATGTGAATTTCCTATATTTTTTCATAGGTGGTTCTTCTTTTTCAAGATTACTTCTGTTTATCATTTTTTGTTTTTTATACTTTTCTATCCTGTCCAAGAACAAATCAACATTAATATTGAGGTAAGATGTCCAGACTAAAAATAATATAATTAAAATAACCTCAAAATATAACTTCCTAAAATTAAATATTAAATACTTTTCTGTATAGTCTATAATGTACTGGTATGTTCTTGCAATACACTTGTAGATATTCTTGAAGCGCAACTTCAGTAATTTAAAATATTTGCTATAATAGTTCAATTAAAAATTTGTTTTTAATAAAAAACAAAAAACACTTTTCTGTATAGTCTATAATGTTCTGCTATGTTCTTGCAAAACAGTTGCAGATATTCTTGAAGCTCAACTTCATTACATCTACTGTAGAGTCTGAAAAAAAAAATTAAATAAATATATATATATAATATATGTACAGATACAGTGGTTTCACTTGACCTGCGGCCGATAGCGGGAAAAATGACTGCAAGCATTGAGTCATCAACTCACGCTACCCACATAGTGTCTTCGCTAGTGGGCCGCAAGTCAAGTGAAAGTCAATGTATTTGTCAGTGTCCTTCACAATGAAGGTATCTCCAACTCTTAAGTAAATAAAATTATTGTCCCATATCTATGGACATCCGATGAATAAAACAAGAATTATATATTCCAATTTTCTAAAGGTGTTACTAATAAAAAAATATTGAATTTCTGATTTATTATCAAATAGCTATGAAAATGGAACATTCACTTAACCTCATAACAAGAACTGTAAAAAAATGGACTTCAAACAGTGCGATCCTAAACCATTGTATATGTATTATGAACATGTACAAACAAACATTTTTTGAAGTTTCTTTGTAATATTTCACAAACAAAAAATTACATAGAAAATTGAAATGACAATTATTGAAAATACTTGACTTAAAAGAATGGAAAACTAATACCATAAATAAACTAATAATAATGATTACACTATGTCTTTATTATCACCATTCTGTGTTTAACTTTCCTTTTTTAAGTTTAAGACTTCAATATTGGGATGTTCATTTTATTATGTTGTGTATGGTGGCAGCATCGGATGATTCTAAATTATATCCATTTCTATCTCTTGGCACATGTGTATGGATCTACATAGACTTCGAACTTTTTGGCCCAACTTTAGATTATCTTACCATTCATTTTCCATAGTATATTCTTGTAATGCTGTTGCTCTACCCTACTTCTTCTGCCCTTACTAACATTTTATAATATTTTTAACATTTGCAACAATACTTAAAACATTTTTTTGCAATAAAATATTAAATATTTATCTATGTATGCAATGATTTCTTCGAAGGTATGTATATTTGTTGTGCATACACACGAACGCTTAAATGAACATCCACTAAACGGTGGAGATATCTGTGAAATTGGAATAACCAAGATTTAAAAATATGTTTTAAAAAAATGGATGTTTCATTAATTCATTTTGTTAGGTTCTGATGGGAATAGTTGGTGATACTTCATTAAATAATATGCATGTAAATTATTTAGTTAGGTTAGGCAAGGGTAAATTGGTATACATCCATATCTAATAAATGTTGGGAATTTATTGCAAAGGTTGGTCATATCGATTTCACATCTACGTGGTTTCATCTAGCAATTCAACTCTATAAACTTTTTATAAATTTTTGCACATGTTCACTATTCTGCAGGACTTAGAAAAATTATTAGGAAAGGTAAACTGAAGTTTTTCATTTTTTTGTCACATAATGGAAACTTTATCCCTAAATTTCGGTTATCTTTTAAGATTTTATTTTTAGACTTACAGGTGTTCTAGATAATGCTACCTCACTCATAACTTAACCTACACAAGAAATTTAATCTATAAAAATATGATAGGGTAATTTAGTTTAGCTAACTTTTATCAGGTTAAATCAATTTAAGGTAAAACACCCGAGTTAGTAAAATGAAGCATTAGATCCACTTACCTAAATTTTTATACGTATGTAGACTTCCCAATCACTGTTATAAGGAAATACGCCCATACGATTTGATCTTGACAGCCTCATTTATTCTGTGAAAGAAATATTGATGAATAAGTATACACATTACAGACCAAGATATAAAAAATAATATGAGATATAAACAAGCTTTTTTTAAAGGGATATTACAATTCAAATACAAACATTATAATGTCACGATGCAAACAAAATATACGGCATGCCAATTTACATAATTCACAGTATTATTTGAAAACACAATTTTGAAAAGTGAACCAAATTTTTGAGGGAAAAATATGTCATATGTAATCATTCTCTTACCTTCCATTAGCTGTATTTTCCAGCTTCACTTTCTCTTTCAGGTTATAGCAAATTAATCAATTTAATAATTAACTTCGATGCATTAACAATATTATATTAGATTGATCCTCAAATTTCTCTTCGAACAGTACATAATAATTCTACCGTTCATTTATTTAAATTTAGTTCGATATTCTATTTTACATTTCGATTTGTTTGTACGTCATATGTCTACAATCCATAAAATAGCGATGGTGGCGCTGTCTTAAGATGACCCGAGTACTACGTGGACAAAAAAATAAAAACATTTTGCGTCCAAATCTCCCTATAATGATTCACTGGCCTGCCCTATACACTCCCATCTATTTAAAAATAAAGTTGAAAGCTCAACACAAGCAATGCTACTTTGTAAACAATTTTCGCATGTTTTAATTCTTACTCTTTTGAGAAAAAAAAAATTACAAGGAATTTGCCAACTTTTCAGATGACTAACTATAAATTATTTTCAGTTTTTTTTCTATATTTCAAAATTTATTAAGAAAGTTGACTAAAGTAATTTACATTATTTCCTAAGCATTTATTAAAAAAGTAGATGAACCTAGTAGATCACTATTTATTAGGAAGTTATTGAAAAAGTTATACAAGAAAAATATTGGCAAATTTTTTGTAATTCTTTTTCAAAAGCAATAACAATTCTTCTTCTTCGTCAGGCTCTATGACTTCCAGTAGAATGTCTTGGCCTTCTCAACCGGTTTACGCCACTTCTTCCTATCTTGTGCAGTGGATTTCAAATAAAAAATCCCCATCTCTCTCAAATCTTCAATTACGTCATCTTCCCATCGATCCTTGGGTCTTCCCCTTGGTCATGTTCCTTGTGGCTTCCAATTCAAAATATCATTCGGCAATGTTCCCTTTGGCATTCTTAGTGTATGTCCAAACCATTTTAATCTTTTGGATTTGATGAAACTAACTATATTTTCTAGCAATAACAATTAAAAATGCAAAATTACAAGTAACAATTCTTGTGTCATTTCTAATAGGAAGTATCGAACAGGATCTGGATAATGTATATGCTATGGCAGTAACATTGGACGAGCCTGGTGTAATGAGTAGTAATATGCTCTTTTGTGTTTTAAGAAAACAAAGTAATTTAAGTACGAGTGAAAATTACTGGCATAATAAAAAACAAAATTATAGATAATGAACATTTAAAAACGACTTAATTAAACTGAAACTTATGCATTATTTCTCATTATCATGTTTATATGTGAATGTGCGCACATTAACTCTTAACCAGCCTTGTCACGATTAGTTTGTTTTTGAAAACGAAATAACACTAATTTGATTTTATAATAACACTAATTCATTTATTGTTTTGAATTAATATTAATATTTCACAAAAACAAAAATTATATGGTCACTGTAGGAAGTACATTATTCAAGAGGAATAGAATTTTCTCAATGAAATTACTGTAAACACTGAAGTCACATACATAGTTCAAGATTCAATAATTCTACAAGTATACATAATTATTTTTTATATAACTTTATAGTCTATTTAGTTACTATTACCTCATAAGCCTTCCGAATCCATTAATGGAATCACTTACCTTTACTTTTTACTTAGGAAATCTAACAGTTCATTATAGAAGAAATTCAATGTATATTTTAGACGGAGAACGCCATTGACCTATCAGCCAACTGTTGTCCCAACATCTACATGTGACAAGAAACCAAATAGTTTGAATTTTTTTAGTCGTAAACATTTTTCAATTCTAACATCAATGCCTATCTTCACATTATTACCAAGAAATCACTAAATAGTCAAAAGTCAGGTCAAATTATTTTTGATAAAAGGCTCAGTTGTCTGAACAGTTAGGTTCTCTAAGTAATTACCATCACTTTATACTAAGATTTTTTTGCACATATTAAACAAGTATAAAAGGTGTAGAAAGTTCTCAACAAGATAGATGTAACGATAAATTCAAATTTATGTAACACAATATTAACATAATTAATTTGTTTTTTCTAAATCACAAGCACATTTCTGTATAGACTATAATGTACTGGTATGTTCTTGCAATAAATTTGTTGAAAGAGAACCTCAATGCACCTACTGTAGAGTCTGAAAAAAAAAATGTATGTGGCAACTTTAAAAATACCCCAAAATAGCCTGCACAATTGTATCAATTGTACTCTTATGGTTTTGTTTTAAATAATATTAGCATTTTTAAGTTTTTCTAACAATTATTCTAATTCTTTTCTTTATCTATCTATCTTCGGGTTTTTACAGCTGCTGCTGTCTTCCCGTGCCAAACCTCCAAAGCCTACGGTCTTGGGCATCTTCGATGCTTAGCCCTCTAGCTTGCATTACTGTCTTCATGTTTTCCTTCCATGTTAACCTTGGTCTTCCTCTTTTCTTCTTTCTGTTAGGATGCCATTCATATAGTTGCTTCGGCCATCGCTCATCTTCCATTCTTAAAACATGTCCTAACCACTTTAATTCCTTTTCCTCAATTCTTTCAATTATGCTTTCTTCTGCTTCCATTTTGTTTCTAATTTCCTTATTTGTGACACGTTCTAATTTAGACTTTCTGGCACTTCTTCGTAAATAATCCATTTCTAGAGCTATTAGTCTATTCTTGTAGTACTTATTGATTGTCCATACCTCACTTCCGTACATTGCAACAGATTCCACCAATGTTAATTCTTTTCTTTACAATTCATAATTATCTATTTATTTCCAATTGATTTTAGAGTCATGTTGTTTTTCAAGCAATAATGATGTTCCAATGCAGCCACATAAAATTCCAAAGTGCCTTTAATAATTTCCATTGCAGCTAACATATAACTTTTAAGTTTAAAATTTCTATACTATATATCGATGGTGGGCAATGAAAACCTCGTAACTCCATTTTGGTAAATTTTACAGGAGAAACAAATAACTGTTTTAAATAATTATGAAAATTGATAAGCTATTGCTTATTTTACTACAGAATACAAGTCATGTTATTAACGGTCCCTGAAAATCATCCGGCCTACATGATCATCATCTTTCACCAGTATGGAAAGCAATGGGAAGCTATCGCACCTATAATTCCTTACTAAAGCTGGAAAATATTGCATGAAAATGCTATGATTGCAGTGAAAGACCTGCCCTCGGGCAGAATTACTATGGATGGATTAATATATGATCAAACTCCTACCTACGACAACTAAGGTTAAAGTTATTATTTGTATTTCAGCTAGTTTTTATTTTTAAGACTTCAATAACGAAGCATTTCTGCTGTAGTTGGTAATGAGCTATGTATGTTGACTGCATCGTGTCTTTTTAAATTGTATCCACTTTTATTTAGTGGTGCATGTAGTCTACTTTGGATTTAGTAAATTTTCTTTGTCACATAATGAAAACTGTATCCTTAAATTCGGAAAAAACTGTAGAATAACTTTATCAATGCATTTTTCTAAGTTCTACAGAATAATAGTGCGCATGCACATATGCTTATGGAACCACATATCTGTGAAATATTAATAATCATCTTCGCAATTAATATCCATACGTTTTATTAAAAATGGATGCACACTAACTTGCTCCAACATCTAACCAAATAAATTGCACATATATTAATTAATAAACTCTGATCCACTTTGATGTACACTAACTTGTCAAATTGGAGCCTTACAAAATGAAATGGGTGAACATCCATTTCTTAAAATATGTTTTGGAATTAACGGCAGATGTTGATCATACTGATTTCACACATATATATCCTGCGACCTGGTTAATTTACATTAAGCAATTGCACATACTGAAGTTCTACACTATATTCTTGTAATTCTGTTGCCTTACGTACTTCTGCCTTTATTAACATTTTGTACTATTTTAAACTTTTTACAATACTTACAAAATTTTTTTACAATCAGGCCTATTAAATATTTATGTATGTATGCAATGATTTCTTCAAAGTTCTACAGAAACACAGTGTGCATGCGCGAGATGTGCAAATGCTTAATGTAATCTCCACAAAAAAATCTGTGAAATCAGTGTTACCAACATTCGCAATTAATTCCATTATCATATTTCAGGAATTTATCTTCATTTTGTTAGGTTGGTATTAGAGTTAGTATACATCAGAATAGTATACACTTATTAAATAATATGAATGTTACTTATATTTGTTAGGTTATGAAGGGAAAAGTTAGTATACATCCATTTCTAATAATCATTCGGGAATTTATTACAAAGGTTGGTCATATCAATTTCACAGCTGTGTGGGGCCATCTAGTGACAACTCTATAAACATAAACACGTGTGCACAGCTTTCCCATGCACACTGTTATACTGTAGGTCAATTTATGGTGGAAATCAAACTAAAGTTTTTCTTAGATTAGATTATGCTAAGCAAGTAAAGTGGAGGTAGCAGCATTATTCACAATACACTTTATTTACTTACCTATAATTTTATACATCTTCAGTATTTGCTGCCACTTCCCAAACTGCCATAATAAGTTACACCCATAGGGTTTGATCCTGGCAGCTTGATTTATTCTGTAAAAGAAATATTGAGTAATCAGTGCACATTAAAATATTATAGGTTGGAGATAAATGTGAGGCAGATTACAGTATTTCTAAAGTACGGTATTCTAATTTGTTCATAAGCATTATAATGTCATGATGTAAACCAATGCACTAACACATACCATTTTATATAATTAATGTATCATAGTTTTTTATTTCAAAACACTTTTTAAAAAAAAGTAAACCATATAACCTATTTGAGATAAAAACAATCATATATGCAATCACTGAATTACCTTCCATTATGTATATTCTTCAGCTTCATTTTCTGCATCATATTGTAGTAAATTATAATTTGGGAATTAACTTCTAGGCAGTAAAAATATAACTATTCAATTTCAATTTTCTCTTCAACGTAAGAGAATTACAATCGTCCAATCAGAAAATTCAAATTTATTTTAATAATCCAATAAGAAAATTATGCTACGGTTTATTATACAGCGTGTTTCGCCCGACGTGACGCGAATTCGCGTTTCGCTCGGCGTGAGGCTGGTTTCGCATGGAGCGCATACGCTACAGCGCATATGTTTATGGAATTGTCGCCAGATGGAACCACATATATGGAAAATCAAAATGACCAACGTTAATAATAAATTTCCAAATGTGTTTACAAAAACTAATGTATACAAACCTGTCCCTGCATAACCTAATAAAATAAATTACATACATACTATTTAGTAAACTCTAAACTAATCTGATGTACACTAAACTGACCCATCGGAATCTAACAAAATGAAGTGATTGAACATTTATTTCTTAAAGTATGGTTTGGAATTAAATGCAAATGTTGGTCATTCACACATATGTCCTGCCATCTGGCAGATTTAATATTATGAGCGTTCACGTATGCCAACTTCAATTCTAATAAAGAACTTTGAAAATAAATTGAGAGGAAAAGTCATAATTTGTCTACATAGATAAACATATTAAAATTCTTCATAAAAAAAGTTTCACGAGTCGTTGCAAAACGATTAAAATAGTTCGAAATATTAGTAAAGACAGAAAAAGTACCTAGAGCAACAGCATCATATGAATGTTGTATAGAAAATTATAGAATAAATGATTCTTTAGTTCTTGAATAAACATATCGTTGATGAATATACCAAATTTTAGAATTCTTCAGATTTTCGTCTGAGCAGTTTTATCAGGTTTTTAATTTAATAGAAGACGAAATTTATGCACATCCATATTCCCGAGATACAATATTTACAGCTTTTATTTATCTCTTGACTAAGTTCAAGCCACAATAACTTTTTTCTGTACATCTCTGTACTCCTTCATACTCATATTGTATAAAACATGTATAGAACTCGATGATTTGCAACAAAACTATCTAACTTTCGTCGTTAAAATTGGAAAGTTATAAAACAAGTACTGTATTTGCGACATTTTGTTGTAAAATCTTAGTTTGTTTTTAGCAATTACACCAATGAGTACGGGTAATATTTTCTATATTCTTTGTTTGCGCTGGCAAATTGCGTCCTGGATTCAAGAGATTCCAAAACACGACGCGACATGTCAGCGCAATTTTTTTTGCGCCAGCAATTTGCGTTGTAGATAAACCACATCCATTTAAATACATATAAACGAAAATGCGCACAAGTTGTGCATTAGAGTTTTATTAGTTCACTTTGCTTTTGCAATCATTATGAATCTGTGCAGGTCTCAATTAATGATTTGGGTCGTTTTTTACATGCTGTGACGTGGTAACGATCGCAAGATAGTTAACAAAACTCGCACATGCATGCTGCGCCTGGGTCGTGGTAGGTCTTCATTTTACACACTTTGTGATGGTATCCATGTACTGCTAGGGAATTTACAAAATGGCGAAGATCTTGGTTTGTAGCCACCCACGTTCGATTTACCATTGCTTCTGTTGCGTAAAATTCTATCCAAATTTCTTTTTTCTTAGCTTGGAGTTCTGCTAGGAGATCTTGGTAGGCTGCGGCGGATGGTAATGCTACGGTTTATTATACAGCGTGTCGCGCCCGACGTGACGCGAATTCGCGTTTCGCTCGGCGTGATGCTGGTTCAGCATGGAGCGCATACGTTACACCAATAGTGGGTTATCTCTGCGTTACACCGCATATGTTTATGTAATTGTCGCCAGATGGCACCACATATATGGAAAATCAAAATGACCAACGTTCATAATAAATTTCCAAATGTGTTTACAAATATTAATGTATACAAACCTGTCCCTGCATAACCTAATAAAATAAATTACATAATACTATTTAGTAAACTATAAATTAATCTGACGTACACTAAACTGACCCATCGGAATCTAACAAAATGAAGTGATTGAACATTTATTTCTTAAAATATGGTTTGGAATTAAATGCAAATGTTGGTCATCTGGTGGATTTAATTTTATGAGCGTTCACGTATGCCAACTTCAATTCTAATAAAGAACTTTGAAAATAAATTGAGAGGAAAAATCATAATTTGTGTACATAGATAAACATATTAAAATTCTTCATTTAAAAAGTTTCAAGTGTCGTTGCAAAACGATTAAAATAGTTCGAAATATTAGTAAAGACAGAAAAAGTAACAGCTTTTATTTATCTCTTGACTAAGTTCAAGCCACAATAACTTTTTTCTGTACATCTCTGTACTCCTTCATGCTCATATTGTATAAAACATATATAGAACTCGATGATTTGCAACAAAACTATCTAACCTTCGTCGTTAAAATTGGAAAGTTATAAAACAAGTACTGCATTTCCGACATTTTGTTATAAAATCTTAGTTTGTTTTTAGCAATTACACCAATGAGTACGGGTAATATTTTCTATATTCTTTGTTTGCGCTGGCAAATTGCGTCCTGGATTCAAGAGATTCCAAAACACGACGCGACATGTCAGCGCAAATTTTTTGCGCCAGCAATTTGCGTAGTAGATAAACCACCACCATTTAAATACATGGGGAGCAATTTTTGCGCTGGCGCGTTGCGTCGTAGATAAACCACAGCATAAGAGTATAAGCATTCGCAATTGTTCTATGAAGAAGGTCTCTCCTGAGAGTTCATATGGCAGTCGGGAGCGTGTAAATTTGGATATACATAGTATTCTCTTTAGATAGACTGACTTAATTTTCTCTATGTTCTTAAGGTCGTTCTTTGTGAGGTGAGGCCATATGAGTTCCAAACCATAGCTCACGATCGGGATTATCTTCGTGTCAAAGATCTGCATTGCCGTAGTCATAGATAATTTTCTTAGGAATTGGATATCATTCATAGCAATTATTGCCGCTGTCACTCTGTCTTCTACATGCTTTTTGAAAGTAGTTCCCTTAGTCTGTAATGTTACACCAAGATAGTTGAAAGAGCTTACAATTTTCAGTGGATCTTGATCCTGAAAGACTCGGTCTCTGGCTGCTATCCTTCCACCCCTTCTAAAGATCATGTGTACTGTTTTTTCTCTGTTGAGTTGCAGCTTATTGTTACTGGCCCATATTGTTAGACGGTTCCAGCATTCTTGCAGATCTTGTAGATTCGTGGATCCCATCGCCATATCATCAGCATATGCGTAGAGAGATACACTCTCTTCCATACCTTCAAGTATTCTCACTACATCTGCTGTTGCTAAGTTGAATAGCAACGGACTAGCAGGGTCTCCTTGTAAGACACCATTTGTCTGTGTGATCGGTGCTGAGGACTGTAGATTATCTGCAATTACTACATAGTTGTTACTGCATGATGTTGGCTATGATGTCTACTAAATAACTGTCTTCATCGAGCATTTTCTGAAGCTTATCCATGAGAGTCTGACGGTCGAGAAAATCGAAAGCTTTCCTGTAGTCTATGAAGACAACGTGAAATTTCCTTCCCTGGTGACTGATCGCGTCATGGATGTTTTGCAGTAGATTTCCTATGGCAAGTGAAGTTGACATCCCTTTCCTGAAGCCAACCTGTTGCTCAGGTATGTTGCTACCAGCTTCTTCGGTTAGTCTATCCGTCAGAATTTTCGTGAAGATCTTGAGAATTGTGTTCTCAAGAGCAATTCCTCTGTAGGAGTCGGGTGAATTCGGATTGCCTTTTCCTTTGTACATAATCCTGAGAGTGGAAATTCTCCAGTTTTCCGGAATTTTTCCTGTTTCTAGACATTTGTTGAACAGAGCGGTCCACATTTTTCCTATATACGGCCAGGCCTCTCTTAAGTGTTCATTTGATATTCCATCCGGTCCAGGAGCTTTGTGACTTTTTAGATGTTCCACAATGTTCTCCACTTCCTTTTCTGAGATGGGCTGAAAAACCTTTGTTTCCTGATATTCTGGCGCTCTGAGAGTGGTTCCATCATTTAGTATCTGGTGGAAGTGTCTTTCCCATGTTTCTAGCGCTATTGCCTGCGAGAATTTTGGTGTTTTTTTCTTTAAAGCCTCAAAGTGATTCGCCGTGGCTTTCTCTATTAACTTCCTACCTTCTTCTTCTAATCAGATTGCTCTTTTCTCTTTCAGCAGGGTTTTGTAATTTCTCCTCTGAGTATTATACGTTATTAGGTCTTCCTCTGTCTTGGTACCTCTAGCTCTCAGAAGGCATTTTAGAACTTCTCTCCTTTTGTTGTAACATGTGGCATCAAACCAAGGTTGTGATCTCTTTTTTCTTTTTGTAATTTTTATCTGTGCTTTTTGGATATAGCCTTCTAGTTCTAGTGCCGCAGTTTCGATTCCCCTCGTTCTATCTTGCTTATTATGTGATCTGTGGATGATGCGAAAGCCTCTAATGCTTGAATGTTCAATGTCCTTTTTGTTATTTCTTTTCCAATGTTTATTTCTTGTGGTTTCGTGTTGGTTGTTTCGATCCTGGCAAACACAGGCAAATGCTTCCTTAAGGGGGACAATTCACAATTGGTGAGTGTTCTGATTTCTATCCCTTTTATTGGTGGGCTAGTAAACATCAAGTCTATTGCGCTTGTGCCATTGTGACATATATAGGTTGGGATGTGTGTGTTGTTTAGTAGGTTTAAGCCTTCTCCTTCTAAATATTGTATAACTGTACGGCTTTTCGAGTTTTCTTTATCAATGCGACAGTTGAAGTCGCCTGCTATTAATGTTCCCATATGACTTTCAATGTGATTCATCATGTCAGATAGATTTTCGATGATGTCTTGTGCTGTTTTCTCTAGTTGAAAGTACGTGCCTATAATGTTCAGTTTTCCAGTTTTAATGACTAGTATGTTAGGTGAACTGTAGGATATGACATGTGGAGATAGCCATGGTTTTATCAGACAAGATATACCACCGCTTGGACGTCCGCGTTCTCCTTGTCCATTTAAATACATGGGGAGCAATTTTTGCGCTGGCGCGTTGCGTCGTAGATAAACCACAGCATTAGAGTTTAAGCATTGAGGAAGTAATTCCTCTATGGCCTACAGTTGACTACACTGCCCTCTCAAGATGACCGGGGTACTAGCGGCCATAAAAATGATGTAATATATCCCTATAAAGTTTCATATACGTGTCGGTTCTCAATGATTGAGAACGAATAGAGTGGCCTCTCTGTGTTAAATTTTGGAAGCAATTTCATACATCTGCGCCATGTGAATATGACCACGGTACTTCTAGTGCATGGCTACGGTGGCTCAATCGAAGAAAAGTATCCTATCCTTACCATAGAGAACGAAGGAGATCCTTACCCACTCTTTTAAAAATAAAATTTAAAGCTAAACACTAGCAATGCTATCTTGTGAACAATTTTAGCATGTTTTATTCTTACTCTCTTCAGAAGAAAATTACAATAACTTTGCCACCTTTTCAGATGTCTTTAACTATTAATTATTTTCAATTTTTTTTTAATTCATCAATTAGTAAGTTGACTAAAATAATTTACACAATTTCGTA
This sequence comes from Diploptera punctata, assembly GCA_030220185.1. Classification (NCBI taxonomy): domain Eukaryota; kingdom Metazoa; phylum Arthropoda; class Insecta; order Blattodea; family Blaberidae; genus Diploptera; species Diploptera punctata. The sequence goes on along the minus strand of JASPKZ010007967.1, from coordinate 298,030 downwards.
AGTATTTATTGAAAACCAATCCACTTTTAGTAATAATTTTCTTAAGTAAAAAATAAAAAATGCAAAATTGTTTACAATGTAATATTTCTTGTGTTATTTCCATTAAGAAATATCAAACAGGATGTTGATAATGGAAATGCTAAGGCAACACCCTTTGACGAGCCTGGTCTAATGAGTCTAATATGCTATTTCTTTTTGTGTGTTTTAGGAACCGAAACCATAAAGTAATTTAAGCACAAGTTTTTAAATGTTCTTAAAATGAAAATTCAAAAATACCTTAGGTTTATAAGAATGTAGCAAAAAGTAATTCAAATTAAAACCTATGCATCATTTCTCTATTCTGAACTACTCATATGTGAATGCGTGCAGATCAACTCTATTTAGTAACCAGACTTGTCTTGATTAGTTTATTTGTTCTTAAAAATGAAATGACATGATTAATTTATTACCTTATATTAAAATTAATATTTTAAAAAAATTATACATTTTGTAGTTACTGCAGGATGTACATTATTCAAGATGAACAGAATTTTCTCAATGAAACTTCAGTCACATACATAGTTAAAGATTCAATATTTCAACAATAAACCTAATTATTTTATATGTAATTTTATAAGAAGACTTGCACATTTATTTACTAGCTTCCTATTACCCCAAGCCCTATAATGGAATCACCTACCTTTACATTTTGATTACAAAATCTCATAGTTCATTAGAGAAGAAATCATATGTATATTCTCCAAGGTGCAACAAGCGGAGAATGCCTTTGGTCTACCAGCTAGCTGTTGGCCCAATATCCACCTGCGAGAAGAATCCAAATTGTTTGACATTTTAGGCTTACACACCTATTTAAGCCTAACACAAATGCCTACCTTCATTACTATCAGGAAATCGCTGAATAGTTGAATGTTAGGCTAAATTATTGTTGTTAAAATTGATACTCAATTGACGGAACAGTTTTGTTCTCTAAGTAATTACCAACACTTCATATTAAGATTTTTATGCACATGTTAAATATATATTATAAAAGACATAGAGAGTTCTGAACGAGGTAGAAGTAAGGATGAATTCAAATTTACGTGACACAATATTAACATAATTTTAAAATTTGTAATTTAAAATATATTCTATAATAGTTCAAAAATTTGTTTTTGATAAAACACAACCACTTTTCTGCATAGTCTATAATGTACTGGTATTGTTCTTGCAATACACTTGTAGATATTCTTGAAGCGCAACTTCTTTACACTATCATATTTATGATTACATCAAAACTAACTACAAAAAGATTATTTTATTTAAATAATAAATACTATATAATAATCCTTATAAAATTAACAAAAAATAAGTCAAGTTATATTGAATTGCACTGTAGAGCCTGGAAAAAAAAAATATATATACATTATGTATATATACATATTGTAGTTTTCTCTCGATAGTGAGAAAAGTTACTGCAAGCATTGAGTCATCATCTAATGCTGCCCACGCAGTGTCTATGCTAGTGGCCGCAAGTCGAGTGAAACTCACTGTATATATAATATTTGTCAATGTCCTTCACAATGAAGGTATTCCCAACTCTTATATATATTGACGATCTAGGACAATACTATTCTAAGTAATTGTTTTATTTAGAATTCTAGTTATGTCAATGTCCCATATCTATTGGCATTGGAAAAAAAAAAAAACCAAGAATTCCATACTCCAATTTTCCAAAGGTGTTACTAATCAAAATATTGAATTCCTAATTTATTATCAAATGGCTATGGAAATGTAATATTCACAACAAGAATTGTAAAAAGATGGACTTCACACAATATGATCCTGAACCATTGTATATGTATTATGTACATGTATACACTTACATATTTTTAAGTTTTTTTGTAACATTTCAAAAGCAGTCAAAACTTGCATTGAAAATTGAAATTACAATACCTGAAAATACTTGGCTTAAAATAACGGAATACTAACACCATAAATAAACTAATAATAATGATTACACTGTTTTCATTATTACCATTCAGTGTTTATTTACTTTCTTTTTTAAGTATGAGTCTTCAATATTGGAATGTTTCTCCTCTGGTTGGCAACGAGCTTTCTAATATGCTGTGTATGTTGGCGGTTCGTATGATTCGAAATTATATCCAGTTTTATCTGTTGGCACATGTGTATGGATCTACTTAGACTTGGATTTTTTTTTTTGGCTCAACTTTTGATTACCTTACCCTTCAGTTTCCATAATATATTCTTTTAATACTGTTGCTCTACGTACTTCTTCTGCCTTTACTAACATTTGATAATATTTTAAACACTTGCAACAATACTTATAACTTTTTTTTACAATTATTAAATATTTATCTATGTATGCAATGATTTCTTCGAAGTTATTCAGATTTTGTTGTGCATATGCAGAAATGCTTAAATGAACTACTAAATGGTGGAAACATCTGTGACATTGGAATAAAACCAACATTCAAAAATGGATGTTCACTCATTTCATTTTGTTAGGTTCCGATGCTAAAAAGTAAGTGAACATTTAATTAAATAATATGCATGTAAATTGTTTAGTTAGGTTAGGAAGGGGAAATTATTGCAAAGGTTGGTCATATCGATTTCACATCTACGAGGTTCCATCTAGCAATACAACTCTATAAACTTTTTATGGATGTTTGTACATGTGCACTATTATTCTGCAGGACTTAAAAATTATTAGGAAAGGTAAACAGACATTTTTTTCATTTTTTTTGTCACATAGGGAAACTTTATCCCTAAATTTCTGTTATGTTTTAAGATTAATTTTTAGACTTACGGGTGTTCTGAATAATGCTATCTCACTTTCATAACTTAATCCAATAAGAAACACCAAACAAAAAGAATGAAATTTCAAAGTTAGTATACCTCAAATTTACTTACCTAAAATTTTATACATGTGTAGACTTCCCAATCACTGTCATACGGAAATACACACATAGAATTTGATCTTTACAGCCTCGTTTATTCTGTGAAAGAAATAATGATGAATAAGTACACATATTACAGGCTAAGAAATAAAAATGAATGAGGTAGGCCTATAAACAATTTTTTTAAGGGGTATTCTAATGTCATGATGCAAACAAAATATACGATGTGCCAATTTACATAGTTCACAGTAAGACCTATTATTTGAAAACACTATTACAAAAGTAAAATTTTTTGAGAAAAATTATACCATATGTAATCATTCACCTACTTTCTATTAGCTGTATTTTCCAGCTTCACTTTATCCTTAGGATTGTACATAATTAATTTATTTAATAATTATCTTCGATGCATCAATAATATTATAGAGCAATTCCATATGTGACTGACTGACATTTACAATACACTTTTGCAGCAAAATGGTTGCATAAATATTACAATTGATTGAAATTAGGGGTGTTATACGTTATATGATAGAGGAATAGTGTGTGGTTAAGACCGTACTTAAATATACAACTTTTGAAGAAAAACAGTGCTATTTATTATCTATCAAAGTATGTGTGACTGACTGACATAAATGTCAACTCATCATGCAGCTTAACATGTTCATCTGCATCATGCTCTGAAGTGTGATTCCTAATTCAATTTTCCAAAATACCGTTTGGAGGACACATTTCAAGTTACATTCTCAATAAAAAAACGAAACAAAAATCACAATTAAGACCAGAGTTATAACCTAATATATGATGTGTGACTGACTGACTACATTCTGTGACTGACTGACATATCTGAATTTTATTTAGACTTCAATATTCTGGAGCTGCAAATATTATACAAATATTACAAAATAATATGAAATTATAATAGATAAGTCCACAGCTGTGGTCTCGAGGTAGCGTGCTGCCTTGTCACGCAGCGGGCCCGGGTTCGATCCCCGGTCGGGACAGTTTTTCTGGGTGAGGTTTTTATCGGGGTTTTTCCTCACCTGTAAGACAAATGCCAAGAAAACTTTAAGGCCCAAACGGTCCCCGAAACCATATGGCCATCATCATCCTTATCATCATCATCATCATCATCCTCCACCGGTGTGGAAAGCAACGGGAAGCTACCACATCTACAGTTCCCTAGTAAAGCTGCAAGCATAGCGTGAAAACGCTATGATTGCAGTGAAAGACCTGCCCTCGGACAGAATTACTATGGATGGATAATATATAAAAAGCGATAATATGGAGATGAATAAAGAACTTCACTCCTTTTATCATGTATAGGAAATGTACAATTTGATAGCTGTAAAAATATTAAATAAAACAGTGTAATTTATTTAACTTGGTTACCAAGTATCAATTTTAAATTTCACAAAATAAAGAAAATATTAACTTTTTAACAACATAGGGCCTTCTCTATAGTTAAATATGCCTAATATGAGTATAATTTTATTACAACCATATTAACTGATTAAAATTTATCTGATGCTGTTAATAGATTGAACCATTAAAATAAATAAAAATGCCGATATGGAATTTGCATTGTTCGTTCCAGAACACTAAAATTAACTTTCACGCGTCTCAACTATAAAGACAAAAAAAAAAATTAACGAAAAAGTACAGTATACAAATTATTGAAATTTGTATTTAAATATGGAAAATTCTGTTATAATTCTTTCAAAGCAACTGATTACAAATTATATTGCTGACATGAGTTCTATTTTTAAACTAAACAATCGAAAGAAATCTCTTACAATGCGCGAAATCTTACTTTATGATTGACTGTTTCCAGCAGGTGCACATAGTACAGTGTTGTCATACGTATTTTCACTCTGTTGGTTTCCAGTAACGCTACACCCAATAATAATTTTATTTTACACTACAGGTTATACATACTTAATCACATACACTCCACGCCAATTGTATTTTTTTATACAAGAAACTTCATATGATTTAAAACTGTTTTTGCAATTAACAAGCATGACTCTGTTTCACAAAGTGAATGCTAGCACAATGTTTGCAACATCGCACTGTGGATCCCCGATAATACGACACACATGGCATGTCAAAGGTCAAACTAATGCGAGAACCTTTCAAGTTCAAGGACTCCCACACACACATTTTCTAACACATAAGAACCGCGCACTTGTTTTTAATTCCACTCACTTAATAACATACATATTGAAGAATCGCATAGTGAGGAATTATTTAAATGCCATTAATAAAAATATAAAATGTAATTAATAGAATTAACGTAATTACTGTACAAGACAATGTCGTTAATACTTTTTTTTAGTTATGTACCGATAACGTAGAATCCCAGAGGAAATTTGGATCCATCAATTATCGTATTGTGTACATTCATTTTTGTATATTTTATGTGACTGACTATAGCTTACCCTTAATAATTATAGGGCGCATTTTAATTATCTGGAATATTATAACACAATTATTAGTATTACATTTATGATCAGGAAGGACCGAAATATGGTGTAACAAAAGAGTCGGTAAAAAACAAACAAATTTATACAGTGAAATCGTAAAACAAAATTTCGTTTAATTTTGCATGTGTTTTCAGGTTTCGGAATATATCATGTTCTACTATTAATTTAGATCAGAATAATCCGTATTTCAAACATTAACTTCTGTAATCGGAAAATTTCATCTGCAAAAAAATATCTCATCGAAAAAATTACTCCTGCGCCAATTTCAAAATTTTCACATCGGTATGACATTTTCATGTAATTACTCTACATTTAAATCCTTCCGCTGACTGGCTTTTAGTTCAAATTGTCACAGAAGAAGGGCCAGTAATTATTTTATGAAACAGCTGAGCCGAACAGTCTACCAGATTTCCTAAACCATGTTTATGTTAATACACAGCGGAGTCCAGTAAGCAACTGACTGCGTTATGCGTATTAGCAATATAAGTGAGGGGACAGAAAGTCAGTCAGTCAGTCACAGGACTCCAGCGGGTAAAATAATGACTCTACAAGAAAATGTCATCTATACTTTTTTTGTCAGTTGTGTACCAGTAACGTAGAATCCAAGAGGAAATTTTAATCCATCAATTATTATGTTGTGTACAGTAATTTTTATCCGTTTTCTGTGACTGACTGACCATAACTTACAGTTATAAACTATAGGGCACATTTAAGGTATATAGAATATTATAATCCAAATAATAATGTTTAATTTACGACCAAGGAGGACCAAAGTATGGTTTAACAAAATATTTTGTGAAATAAAACGAATTCATACAACCAAATCATTAAACTAGAAATTGGTAAAATTTTGCGTATTTTTTCAGGTTTGGAATATGACAAGTTCTACCGCTATTATTAGATTAAAATAATGCACATTTGAAACATTTTCTTATATAATTATAAAATTTGATATTTACAGATAAATATTACATCAACAGAATTATTCCTGCGTCAGTTTCAAAATTTTCACCTCGGTATGACATTTTCATGGAATCGCTCTAATAATATTGAACCTCAAACTTCTCTTCGTACAATACGTAACAATTCCACCGTTGATTTATTTAAATTTATTTCGATTTTACAACACGATTTATTTGTACGTCATACGTCTACAATCGATAAAACGTCTTAAGATGACCACGGTACTACGTGGGGAAAAAAAAAAAAAATATTGCGTACAAATCTCAGTCAGTCAGTTGTTGACATGGTTGTTGACAGCCTTTCTCTATGGTTGACAGCTATTGGTGCTGTCCAGTGTGCCTTTTTCTGGGACTGTTTGTCCCTTGACGGCGAATTCGCGTAGGTGTGTGCAGTATTGGCTTTCGCTGTTTTGCCCTAGCCTATACGGCGGTTTTATGGGGACTGATTCTATTTTAGCATGTGCTATTGCTATTGATATAATGTGGATATTTGATTCCAAGGCAGATAGATCTCGCTTAATTGGGGCATCGGAAACCGTGTCGCTGATAACTTTCAGGACCGGAATGAGCCACGCCAATCTGCGCTGACCTCTCTGATCTTGGTTATTTCATGCTGAATACTATGGGTGGTTTAATGTGTCCAATATGTTTCTATGTGTAGTAGCCTACGCCATTGTGGAAGGTGTCCTATATTGCGTACTATAGGGTTCCCATGATCATTTATATTTCGGAGCATGGTTGTAACCCTTTCATTTATGATAGTATCAATATAATATGGTACCTTCGTGCATCTCCGTAATCCTTGTGTAACGCGGTGCCGAAAGTATAATTTTGAGACATTTGTTCTGTATTATCTGAAGTTTCTTTTTGTGGTATTTCGCAAGGATACTCAGAGATTCGCAGCCGTACAATAGCATACTACGGATCACGGCCACATATAGAGTGACCTTGATCCTTCGGGACAGAGACGGCGACTTGAAAAACGGATATAATATAGCTATACCTTGCTGAGCTATAAAAGTGATGTGGTCGATATGAGCTCTTAGTGTGAGTTTTTATCCAATATTAGGCCTAGATATTTGACTGAAGTTTGTACTGGTAGGAGTTGCACACCCATAGTGAGCTGAATTGGACAGGGAAAGTTTGATTTGGCGAACAGGACGACTGTGTTTTGTTTGCATTAAGTTTAATGTTCCAGGAACAAAACCATTCATATATGATGTTTATTGCTCGCTGGAACGTTGCAAGTCTGTGAGGAATGGATTTGAGTTTGGATTGCATGAAGAGACAAGTGTCATCAGCAAAGGAGGCTATTTGGATTGATGGAGGTGAAGGAAGGTCCGAGACATATAGTGAGTACAATAAGGGTGAGAGGACAGCTCCTTGTGGAACTCCCGCCAGTATGGACTTCGTGTCAGATTTGCTGCCATTTACTGAGACGTAGAAAGTTCTATTTCTCAGATAAGTGGAGATAATTTTGACTAAATTTGGATTAATTTGGAATTGTATTAGCTTGTATATCAATCCGTTTATCCAAGTTGTGCCAAACGCTTTCTCAATGTCAAGGAAGACTACTAATGTACTACGCTTGGCGTTGAAACCAGTGACAATTTGGTCTATAAGCCTGGCCAGTTGCAGCGGTGTGCTGTGTGAATTTCTAAATCCTAATTGGTGGTTAGGAATTAATTCCTTGTTTGTAACTTCAATTTTGAGTCTTGCCAAAATAAGTTTTTCTAGGATTTTTCCTAGAACTGGCAGGAGGCTTATTGGACGCAAATTGTCTGGATTGTTTCGATTTTTACCTGGTTTCGGTAATACAATAACTTTAGCCATCTTCCAAGCTGCAGGGAAATGGTTAAGTTGTATGCAGGATTTAAATATGGTAATGAGTTGAAGTAGCGCTTTGCGCGGTAGATGCTTTATGGCTTGGTTACTGATACGAGCATGTCCTGGTGCACTTGTAGTGCGAAGAGCTTGGACATGAGAGCGTAGGTCAGCTAGGTGGATATTGGGTCTTTCATTAGGGATGGGAGCAGCTAGAACGGTGTCTACTCTGCCATTGACTTCAGCTTCGTGAACTGGCGTCGTTAGCTCTTGTGGTCTGAATCGGTCTGCAAGATTTTCCGCGAGAACTTGTGCTTGATCGTAAGGATGATAAGCCCAAGTTCCATTATTCTGAATTGCAGTCGGTTTAGAAGGTCCGTGGTTTGACTTTATTCTTTTTTATAATCTCCCAAGGTGGGGACTTTTTAGCATTAAAGTTAGCCAGGGAATTTTCCCATTGCGTAATTTTGTGATCTTGCAGTCGTTCTTTGACCAGTCGGGCACAGCGATTGTACTGCTGCTTTGTTTGAGGTGCTCCATAGAGTCTGTACTGTTTGAGAGCTCTCCGCTTATGCTCCAGGAGGTCAATAAGTGTCTGATTTGTTTGTGTAGGACGTGTAGTGTTGTTGTGTGATGTGGCTGTGTCAAGTGCGGTTTGAATAGAAGCCTGGAAGTCATTTATGGAAGTCTCCAGTTCTTCGGTGGAGTTGATTCTCAGGCGAGGATTAATCCACTGAGAAAGGAGTCTTGAATATTGATTCCAGTCTGTATTCGTTGTGTTAGGCCGGAATGGGGTCTGAAGTAAGAACCTAGTGGTGAGTTTAAAGGTGATGGGGACATGATCTGAGTTGAGCTCACCAGGTAATGTGTCTGTTTGTGGAGAGATGTCGATATTTTTGGATAGTGCAATATCCAGGATATGGGAGCATAAGCCTTGCTGTGTGTTACGAAAGAAGGTGTGTTCCCTTGGTGCTGAAATTTCTATGTTATGGTTGTTACAGTAGGTTTGTAAAATCATACCAGAAGCGTACCAAATCTCCCTATAATGATTCACGGGCATGCTATAGAGAGGGTCATGTTATTCTGTGATGCCTGAGACTCCAGAGACCTCAAGCAGTTGGCAGAAAAAAAACTAATCGATTACAGCTTACTGTATTATCGACAAAGCAATTTGCGCCATCTATCGACATAAGTGTTGATCCCGGTGGCTCAGTCGTCATTTAAGGTTACTTCAAATAATTCGTAAAATAATAATGAATCAGATTTTACACCTCACCTTATATTTTTGGAAAACTCAGGACCGATTGCAAAGCAATGTCACCTTCCAAACAGGTCCAGATTTTTACAAAAATATGAAGTGAGGTGTAAAATCTGATTCATTAAATTTTTTGTTAAATCTGTGTTATTTCCTAAATATATTAATTCCTAAAATTCTTCTCAATTTCCAAGACTATTTTGTATTTAACCAATGCAATTCTGAATGTATTCAAAACAAATTCAGGTGTACATTTTTCTCTTGAAATAAAATCTTAGGAAACTGGAAGAATATTTTTAATCCTTGTATTTAAAGTATTCATACCAATTAATTCTTCAACATTTTTTTAGAAATAACATTTTCTTAGAATAAACAAAAACATGATAACAGATTGTCAAGGAAAGGTCCATATAAAACAAGGAGAGATATAGTTTAATATTTATTTATTATAGACATATATACGTAGCTAACAGATTGTTCACTAATAAAGGTATACAGTTTTCTTTTTCAATTAGGCCAACTTTAACAAGAACTGAGACCAAAGCTCGAAAAAATTTATTTTATACAAACAACATTGCATTGGATTTAAAGGAAGGAGAGGGAAGAAAATACATACACGTGTGTGTGTGTGTGTGTGTGTTTATATTTATCATCATTGAGCATTCAAAGATTTGGGCTATCATTTGCCTTTATTTTTAACTTTTATAGGAATTAATCACTATGACGTTTAATTTATGGCATGCCAACACTAGGGGGAGAGGGAATATGTAACGATATAGGCCATACTTAAAAAAACATGATAATAAAAACTGTTATTTAATAATCGCATAGAGAAAACTATAAATGAAATATACTAATTTATTATACCGGAAGATAGGGGATAAATAATCACCCTTAAAATGCTGATTAAGTCATACTTAAAGTGCACCAAAGGCTTTTAGGAAATAAGAAACGAGTGAATTTTATAATATTTTATAATAAAGTATCCTGGATCAAAACCATGTCACAACACACCAGGATGTAATTTCATATCAACATGTTTTGACAGAAAGACCAGAGATGTCCACATTAGATAATGTTGGGAAATTGAGCTGCATTAGTGAAAGTGGAACATAGGTAAAAGTTTTTGAAGTCGACGATGAGAAATCGCACATTTATGAAAATGGAAAGTTAGGGAAAAATGAATATTCCACCCGAGATTTCCCCGCGAATTAGAAGCTTTTTGAAGGGAAAAACGATCAAATATATACTCGCGATTTTTTAGACGAAGATCGGACAGAGGCAGGGACGGAAGCAGACGCTACAGGTTCCTTTGGGGCGTGTCATGAATTCTCTACATGAGTGAGTATAAGTTTCTTTAATCACGATGGTGGATCAATTTAACTTCAAAACTAAAATGTTCAAAGAACCATTAAAAACATTAGATTAATTTTGTTTACTGTTAATAACTATGCATTATCAAATAAGAAGACCAAAGGGTCGAATTAAATAAATAAGTTAAAAATTAATGATCTACAGTTGACTTAGTTGAACTCTCTCGTACATACATTATATACATTAAAGTTTTAAATAAATTTCGGCGCGATCCAATATGATGATTTTACCTTCCTCGCTCAAGATGTTTATAAACGTTTTATTCTTGATTATGTTTTATGTAATGTTGACTTTTATAATAAATGTGTTTTGTTTTATGATTTTATATGTTTCTATGTACAATGTGATGCTTCCTTTAGTTGGGATTATAGCATTTTATCCGTTACGACCGGAAACCAACCGCTCGGGCCAAGGTCAATTAAAAATATTGAACCCTTTTTACGCTAACTTATGACCTACGATAATCTAGGTTGTAACAGTATAACTCAAGAGCAAATTTTTATTGAAAATATTGTTGCTCATCAGGAGAGTGAACTGGGTAATAGCCATGGAAGCCTAATACATAACATTGATGAATATAGTGTGTCTGACGATAAAGTCGAGGGCGAAGGTAGCCTCTATTGCATTGTTGCCTCAGGGCTACAAACTAAGTTTTATTTTATTTTCACCATTTCTTTCTACTCTGTGTGCATGGCGTTGCTCTCAGGCAAGGAATGTCATTATGTGACAACAATTGAATTTTTTAAAATTTGAAAAGTCTGTTAGCTTGGACGTTATAAATACAATTCTAGCTTGCTGTGCACGTGTTTGTGGAAGGAAATAAGCATATTATTGCTTGTTATGTTTTTAACAATAAACAACTTGAAAATTATAAAATAAAATTATACCAATATCCACTGATATTTTGTCATTACTTTTACATGTGAAACATAGTTATCGGATAATTATAATGTGAGTAATAATTGAAAGTATGTTTGTGTTCTTCAAGCGTCACTATGTCATACATTGTTACATTTAGGTAATGTAGATGATTTTCGTTCGTAGTTGGTTTAGAAGTATGGCTCTGCCAACATGGAAATTTTATGGTAGACCCAAAGAGGAAGTGAATATACGAGTACCACCTGATGATAGTGATGGTTCTGTCCTTGCAAGTGATAGTGATGAAAAGCGTGTGATAACAAGAAGGACAACGCAAATCAACATTATCCCAGAAACTAACGATGACGAAAACAATGTTGTAGCACCCACAACAAGTCAAGGGGGGAAAAGGTAAACTAAAAGGAAAAGAAAACCAACAAAAACCTGTTGATAATGGTGAAAGCTCCGAGGAAGATAGGCCTAGTAGTCATGAAGAAGTGATCTGGAATAAAGAAGTTGTTGGCATACTAGAAGCACCCCAATGGTCAGAAAAATTACTGACTTCAGAACTCCTTTTCTCTCCTATTAACTACTTCAAAATGTTTGTTGGAAACAAATTGATATTACACATAGTGACTGAATCCAATAGATATGCCGTACAATGCAATCCCAGTAAACCTTTACAGCTGACAGATGAAGAATTTGAAATATGGCTGGGAATTGCTCTTTGTATGTCTGTCATCAAATTACCAAAATCAAGATTGTACTGGAATAAAATATTTCGTGTAGCTTTAGTAGCTGATGCCATGACATGCAACAGGTTTGAAGCAATAAAGTCTAATCTGCACTTCTGTGACAATCTTGCTGATGATCCTCTCTTCAAGATAAGACATTTATTAGATCATATTGTGTCAAACTGTAAGGTCCTGGTTAAATGTGAGAAGTACAGTGTAGATGGTAGATCATCCCTTTCAAAGGACGGAGTAGACTGAAGACGTATAAACTGAAGAAGCGCAAGAAATGGGGCTATAAGATGTTTGTAATCTGTGATTTGAATGGGCTCATATATAATTTTGAAATGTGTACTGGGAAAGAAACTCAATCACCTGAAGTACAGAACGTTGGTGTTAGTGGAAACATAGTTCTTCGACTTGCATCTACAATACCGTGTGAGCAGAACTGCAAAATATACTACGATAATTGATTCTGTGGTATTCCTCTCCAAGTTGCACTGGCAGAAAGAAAAATTTGGAGTCTTGGAAAAATTAGGCAGAACCGACTGAAACGATGTTATCACGAATCCGATGGTGACATGAAGAAAAGGGGAAGGAGATCAATTGATGAGAAGAGGTGTACTGTAAATAACATTACATATGCAAGTGTAAAATGGTACGACAATCGTTGTGTACATCTCCTTAGCAACTTTGTTGATGCCGAACCATTACAGACTGTGAAAAGGTATGATAAGAAGTAAAGGGAGGATGTGAGGATTCAGTGCCCGAATGCTGTTATTACGTACAACAAATTCATGGGTGGGGTAGACCTAGTGGTGCTATGGTTGTGCTCTATAGGATTCCCATTCGGTCGAAGAAGTATTACCTATGGATATTTTTCCACATGATGGACCTCAAGTGTGTGAATGCCTGGTTTCTCTATAGGGGAGATGGCACAGAGGCAGATGAACATCCACTACTGGATTTCAAGATCTCTGTCATACAAGCCCTCATTCTAGTACACAATATACTTTCAAAGTGATGGCTCATCCACCTATTAATATTAAAAGCAGACCTATTCCTATTGCTATTAGAGATCAGGCAGATGAGATGATAGAAGACATGTTGTCTCAAGGAATTATCCAAAAGTCAAATTCTCCCTACGCCAATCACATCTGTTGGGTATTAAAACTTAATGGCAAAATTCGCCTATGTTTGGACAGTCGTAAGACTAATTCTTTTACAGTTTGGAATAATTATAGAACCCGAAACTGTAGAAGCATCCATTGCGAATATGAAAACTGGGAGATATATTAGCTCCATAGATTTGACATCTTCTTTTTGGCAAATCGAATTGGACCCCAAAGTTCGACCATATACTGCCTTCATCCATAATGGACGAGTTTTTGTGTTTACTAGGTTTGCGTTCAGCCTTAGAAATAGCGGTAGTGCGCTTCTGAGAGCCTTGGGCATTGTATTATTAGACGATATTAAGAAACATTGTACAATTAATGTAGACGATGCTATTGTAATAATTTTGAAGATAATTTGTCTCATATTGACTTGATGTTATCTCAATTAAGAAAAAGTGGTATGACTGTAAGTCTTGAAAAGTCTGTGTTTGTTAGGTCAGGGGTTCAATTCCTAGGGTATAGAATCTCTAATAGAGGGATTACACCTGGTCCAGACAAGGTACAAGGAATCTTGTAAATTCCTGCACCTAAGAATTTGAAACAACTTCGAAGATACTTAGGAATTTTGAATTATTATTCTAAGTTCGTTATCAACTATGACTCAGCTGTTAGTGAGTTGAGAGGGCTTCTGAAGAAAAATGTAAAATGGAGATAGACGGTGGACCATCAGACTACATTTGAGAATCTTAAGAAATTATTTGTGAATACAACGACCAAAGACGGACAGAGAGTTTCATGTATACACAGATGCGAGTAAAACTGGCCTCAGTGCTGTTTTAACTCAATTCGATGATGATGGGTAACAATATGTTGTATCGACAGCTTCGCGCTCGACTACCATCATCGAGGGTATTTATACTATATCTGAGCTAAAGCTAACTGCTATATTCTTTGCTCTGAATAAATTCAAAATATGTGTGTACAAAAATAAAGTGTATTACTAAGTTTTATTAGTAAACGTAGACTATCTAATAACAAACTTAGTAGAATGATTATGGAAATTATGTCATATTACATAGAAATTAAACATATTGAAAGAGTACAAAATGTTTTTGCTTATCTCCTTTCGAGACTCAGAAATGAAGGAAAACTTCCTGAAACTAGTCATACTCCAAAACATGAAGTCATAATGTATCGAATTAAAATGCTTAAAGATAAAGAATTTTCTTTATTGATGAAAAACATTGTAGACAATCAGATGGCAGATCCGGAGATAGTACGATTAATGTATAATGCGAGAGATTTAAGCAAAGATGATGAAAATGAAAATGACAATATTAAAATAGATATTAAAAATAATATCCTATATAAACTTCGTGGCAAGAATACTAAGAAATGGAAAATTATTATTCCAAGGAATATGGAGTTTTTCATATAGCTGTGAAAAATTATCTATTAATAGTAAAACACCTTGATAAAAAGCTAAGAAAGTTCACATCTTCTTGTTTAACTTGCCAGAAAGCAAAATGTATGAATGCCAAGTACGATATCGTTCCACAAAATATTTTAAGGAAAAAGTTAACAGTTTAGTGGTTATGGATACTCATGGAGAAATGCCGAGGACACAATTTGGTTACAAACACATTTTGGTTCTCTCCGACGTGTTTTCCAAATTTGATAAAATATATCCATTATGTAAGGTGACTAGTAGAGCTTGCTTAAGTAAGATAGTTTGAGACTACATACCTAATTACGGACCTATAGAGGCACTGTTAAGCAACAATGCTTCAGTGTTCTTTAGTCCAAAATTTAAAGATAAGCTGATCATGATGGGAATGAAGCTATATCATTGTATTAAGTATCACCCGAAAAGCATGCCATTAAATTTTTAGAGAATGAGGAAGGCCTACAACTGAATGGTATTAATAAGCTGTTAGTTTATGCTGATGATGTAGTACTACTGGCCGATAGCGAGGTGATACTAAAGGCCAACACGCACACACTATTGAGTAACACTAAGAAATTAGGACTGGAAGTAAATATCAGTAAAACTAAATATATGGTCACACGTAGAAATACATTATATAATGGAAATGGACAGCTAATGACAAATGAGGGAAATTTTGAGGAATTGGCTGAATTCAAATACCTAGGAACAATAATCACAAATAGGAATGAGATGCACAAAGAAATTATACATAGGCTCAATTCTTGGAAATGCATGCTATTATGCATTGCAGAGACTTTTGATGTCCCAACTCCTTTCAAAAAATGTTAAGCTGAAATATATAAAACTATTATTCTACCAGTTATATTATATGGGTGCGAAACATGGACTCTTACTTTAAGGGAGGAAAGGAGATTACGAGTATTTGAGAATAAAGTTCTTAGGAAAATTTTTGGACCAAAGAGAGATGAACAGACAGGTGAATGGAGAAGACTACATAACAATGAACTACATGGTCTTTATAGGAGGCCAGATATAATAAGAACAGTTAAGTCCCGTAGACTGCGATGGGCAGGACATGTTGCGCGTATGGGGAATGAAAGACGTGCATGGAAACTTCTTGTAGGAAAGCCAGAAGGAAAACGCCCAGTTGGTAGACCAAGAATGAGGTGGGAGAACAACATTAACTATGATTTGAGGGAAGTAGATTATACAGGGAATGATTGGAAAGCATTAGCTCAGGATAGGGATGTATGGAGAGCTTATGTCCGTGCGGCCATGAACCTACGGGTTCGATAGTGCCAGTGAGTAAGTAAGTAAGTAAGTATCACCCGAAAAGCAATCCTTGCGAGTGAGTCAACCGAGAAATAACCACTAGCCTAAGAATGTTGACTCATCAAAGACATTCAGAATGACTCAGGCACATAAGTGTAATTGAGAATGTCATGAACCATTCTATTAATGTAAGCACAGATGAAGCTCCCATATTTTTGATGACAGGCAAACAACCTGCCCACTCTATGCAACCTGCCAAGTACAATTGTCGATGGCGAGCAAACACCTGGATCATCTGAACAAATATGTCAAAGAGTCGTGGAAAGACTCAGAATTCACGCTGAAAAGCGAAATAATAAAATTAAGAGACATAAACGGAAGTGGAATCCTAAGATAGGAGATAAAGTTCTGGTAAAGGAAATTCCACTATCCGATTTTCGAAAGAAAATATATCATAGAATGCAAGTACTATATAAAGGAGCATATGTAATTGTTAAACATTTTAATAACACGACTTATGAGTTAGTTGATGAAAACACTCATAGATAATCTAAAGAGTTCCACTCTCCTATTTAAGTCGTAGCTGATGGCTAGTAATTTCTTATTGAATAATATTAATAAAAATAAATATTTTCATAATATTAAAATCTTTATTCATAATTTTTTTAACATAAGTGTTGATATTTTGATTTGTGTACAATTTGTAATTTGTTGATATCATATTATTTCATTACGTACATGCTTCCTTACAAATTAAACTTGTATGACCAATGTTTTAACATTTGGGGAATGTGATCTATTTTATTTTAATCTTGGTATTCAGTAAGCTAAAATAAAATACACCAGGAGCATTTTAAAGCCGAATGTTTATCCATACATAATAATAATATTTTATTTATGTAATATATATATATAATTTTAATATTTTCATAATTATTATTCAATATAAATCAGCTGATATATTATTAGTATGAATATTGAGAATTTCATACTTTAATGTATATAAATAATTGGTAGCTGAATAATTTAATTGTTGAGAATAATTTTGTGGTTCTAAGAATTTATAGAATCAGTTATGAATTTAAATGGACCTTTGAAATATCAACTGACATTTTTAATTTAAAAGAGATTGGCTAACTCGGATATGTACTCATAATCCTGGTTATGCTGACGAATCAGATTTAAATGTCATAATTTGAAAGAAAGAATAGTGGGAGATATTTCCCAATCTAAAGAGTCTACTGGTAACATTCATGGAGGCAAGACCTACATAGAAACGGTCGCCCATGATTTTGTGGAAATTATCTTAATATTATTTGAAATAATATAAATAATACATCGTATGACTCCGAGTGCATTTAAATATATATGCAGTTAATTTCAGCTTGAAATATAAATAATTTCGAATCATTTTATATAAACAACAAAATATCGGTTTTAATAAGTATCAATAACGGTCTTTCAAATAATTGACGGATTAAAAGTCTTTCTAGAAATTTTCATTTATTGTCGAAGGAGCTGATGTTTATGAATAAAATTCACAGATTTTATTCAAAGTTAATAAGTGACTTTTGATTTAAGGTGAAAACCTATTTTTCATATTCCCTGTGTTTCCCTGACCAGAGTTTAAAGCCGTGGCAAAGATTGAAGTCGAACCTAGGACTTCCCTACAACGAGAACCTACAACAGGGAGCAACAAATTTCCTCCCTTACATGACACATACAACGTGGTACATACAAAATTACATCTTTAATACATAAAGAACAAGACTAGAACCAAGCACAAATTCAGGCTTAAATACTCGTAAGCAGATATATATGATTTGCTAAACCCTCACGCATTGGAACTTTTATTTCTGGGGAATGTTTAGAAATAAAGTTTATAAAGCTAATCCTCATACATACGCTAAATAAATATACATAGAGCAATTAGGACTGTTGCGTTGCACAGAGAGCATGCAGATTCTCCTGAAGATGTCTATTCCAGTAGTAGATGAAACATCAAGTTTCAAGAAAACCGTAGGTATGGTCATACTATTTAGCCCGGAAGACAAACGAAACAGGAATAATATTTATTATTATTATTATTATTATTATTATTATTATTATTATTATTATTATTATTATTACTACTAGCTAATACCCGGCATGCGCTGCAACGCCTAAATAAATGAAAATTAATGTGCTTTTATTTTTAGTTGAATAAGTAAAAGGAACAATAATTATAAATTTATATTATGCTGATTACCCGGCATTGCCCAGGAATCTACTTATCCCGATCTTCTTGACATAAATGAGCTGAAATACGAAAATTAATGTGTTTTATGTTTAGTTAGTCCATCACTGTGGCCTCGAGGTAGCATGCTGTCTTGTCACGCAGAGGGTCCGGGTTCGATCTCCGGTCAGGGCAGTTTTTCTGGGTGAGGTTTTTATCGGTGTTTTTCCTCACCTGTAAGACAAATATCAGGAAAACTTTAAGGCCCAAATGGTCCCCGAAATCATATGACCATCATCATCCTCATCCTCACCCTTATCATTATCATCATCATCCTTCACCGGTGTGGAAAGCAATGGGAAGCTAACACACCTACAATTCCCTAGTAAAGCTGCAAGCATAGCATGAAAATGCTATGATTGCAGTGAAGGACCTGTCCTCGGGCAGAATTACTATGGATGGATGTTTAGTTAAATAAGTGTAAGGAAAAAATTTATATTGTAATTATTTTTAAATACCCCGCGCTGTTACCCGGCGTTGTCCGGGATTCTACTCATCCCAATGTTCTTGGATTAAATAAGCTGAAAGACAGATATTAATGTATTTCTTATGATTAGTTGAATAAGTAAAATGAAAAATAATTATAAATATATAGGTCTATCGTAATTATTTTAAGAATCCCCGTGCTGATTATCCGGTGTTGCCCGGGAATCTACTTATCTTGATCTTCTTGACATAAATGAGCTAAAAGACAAAATTCGTTATTGTAAGTTATCCGTAAAAGAATACCCGCCATGCACAGGAATCTGTCTCGATTTTCTTGGCATCAATGAAAGACAAAATGGTTATTGTGACTTATCCATAAGAGATAAACATATGCGGTCACAGACTTTTTTGTAGAGCTTTCTGAGATATTCAATTCTGTGTTCATTAATTTTATGTATTTGTTATGGTTTAGGCACTATAAAAGGCCGATTTTTAAGGATGCAGGAGTTGAATATCACAACTCTCTTATAGCCTATGTTCATCCCGGAAATCTCCTGAACATTTTGCAGAAAGCCCCATCACAATCGGATCAACGGTATGGCCGCACATAAAGTACGAACGAACAAACAAACCAACAAACACTAATTTTTATACATAAGATTATTATTATTATTATTATTATTATTATTATTATTATTAACATAATTTAATTATTAATTTCAGGATGCAAAAGTGCAATTCACTCATAATGGTCTTCGTTGGACAGGTTAGTCATTGCATTCAGGACTATTTTGTTTGCGTCATTAAGGATTTTTTATTTGCTTAATTTTGGTCAATTCTGATCACAACATCTACTTCAAAGTTTATGTCCATTTTCTATTTCATGATTTTATTATTGCCACTAGTCATGGTGGCGTTGGGACAGGTCAAATATCTTTAATTTAACTTCACAAAAATTCTGCAATCTTTTTTATTCCTTTCACAATTATTCATTGTACAAGCACATTTAATTATTCTTTTTTTTAGTCTGTTTAATCATTGTTTACCTTATAGTTCACTTCTTTACACTGTAGAAGCTCTTTCTTGCAACACTTTCTTCCTCTACAGATCATAATGCACTCATCACCTTTCAAATCATGAACATCCGGTGTTTTATAACTAAGGGGCAGATTTCTATGACCTAAAAATGGAAAATATGCATGCATTTATGACCTAAAAAGAGGTTTAAATATGACCTAAATAGACAAAAATATGACCTTATAAGTGAATGAATTTTTTTACCCATACTATACTGATTGTTCATTCATATACATTTTGAATTGTATCATAAGAAAAGGAAATCTTCTTCCATTGTCCAGTGCAAACGTCTGTTAACAGAAACCTCCAAAACAAGTGAACTGTGAAACTGACGATTTTTATACAGACACAGTGTTGGTTATTTCCAATCGCCTGATGACTAGGCTATTAAAAAAACCCAAAATATGGCTTTATCATAGAAATAAGCAGACGTATGACCAAACATGTGAAAAAGTGAGAAATAAACTTTTAAGAACCAATAAAAACCACTTAATCTTAATAATAAGGCATATATAAATGTTTTTACTTACTTGAAGCTTAGAATATAGGCTTTGGTAAAAATATGACATGTCATAGGAATCTGCCCCTTATTTATAACCAATGAAGTTGTCTAGAAATTTTCAGAGATGCTCGACCAGTATACTACCAGCTCCAAAACAGTCATGAAAGCAATACTTATTGATAATACGTGTGGAGAGATCATTTGCGAGTTGGGCACGTGACTTTGATTCAAATCTCTTATACCTTATAAGGCAATACCTGATTCCCATCACCACCTGCAAAATTCTATTGCCATGCAGCATTCTTAGAGGGATTCCCTTGCATGCTAAACATAAGCCTTTAGTGGCACTGAGATGATGATGGCCATAATGATTTTCCAAGGCCAATGATGTCCTTTGCCCAGCCCTCCAATGGAATCCTGTGTAAAATCTCATCGGCCTATCCTTTAAGTGAAGCAATCAGCTTCATCGTCCTTTCTTCAGATAGCCATCTATTAAGGGCAGATGGTCTCAAATTGCCATTTGAATTATCTTGTATTTTCTCAATAGTTCAGCAAACTAACTGTTGACAGTTTTCTCTTATTGGTCTACTTTTCGTTCCATCTCCTCTCTATTTCATCCATAAGATTTAACCTTAATATATAGTTCCTTCAAAAGTGTGATATGCATGAGAAAATGGCTGTCTAATAGCAATGGGTAACTCGAGAATGAGTCATTTAAAAAGAATGCTTCACTACTGTGAAGTGTCAAAAAGTTACTCACTTTTAGTGAACTGCCAGTTCAGAGTTCACTACTACTACTTGAAATTAAAATGTACTTTTTATTTCAAGCTCTGAATGTCTCACACCAAATAACTTTCCCTTATTCATTGATTACTCTACATTTCTCCACCCATTGACCTTGTATGTCCCCACCTCTTTCCTATGTCATCCATATCGATCATACCGCAGCGAGTGTACTGCCTGGCTGGAGTGAAGTGCCTGAGAGGAACAAACTATCTTGCCAGAGTGAACTGCCATAGAGGAATGAACTATCTGGCTAGAGTGAAGTGTCTTAGAAGAATGAACTGCCTTGCCAGAGTGAAGTGCCTTAGAAGAACGAACTGCCTTGGACTAGTGAACTCTAACTACTCCTTTAAAAGGAACACTGTCAGTCCTTCAAACTCTCCCACAGTCAACACGCTCATTCATTCCATTATGGCACTCCTCCTATCATCACTCATACGCAGCATTTACTAATGGTTACAAATTTGATGTAATCTAATATTATAGCATCACTTTACATTTTATTTAGCTTACTGAAATTTCCTGAAAGTATTGTTAATGAAAATTTCATTTTAAAAATCCAAGTTTTAACACAACATAATTTAGGTATGTTTTGAAAAAGCTACTGCAAAATTTAGTAATAATGCTTATCCTGCTGAATGATTATAGTGAATATGGGCCGTGCAAGATTAAAAGTTAATCATCCCCGCCGAATTGAAACTGGATTAGAACAAAAGTTACACTTTTCTTTACCATCGCCTAAATTGGTGAAGAAACCCCAAATTTCATTACTTTTTCTTGATTACGGTTTAGAAGCCATGCTGTAAAAGTGTGCACACAAGAATACATTTTGTTGACCTACCCAGTATTCACCCTCTTTATATTTTTAATTTAGGGGTTGTAAAGATTAACATCAAATAATTGCCAATAGTACGATTTTGCACTTTATTTTTAAAGAAATATGCAAATAATACAGTTGTAAGAAAAATAAAAAGTAGGAGGTATAAATAAGTATAAAATTAACAAAAGTATGGTAGCAGTCATATTAAAATTTTCCTTCCTCAAATAAATTAAAATAGAATTTACACTAATTGGCTGATATTATTTGTTTATATTTAAAATCCTCAGCTTCCATGTGGTTGGTTAATGTCAAGTCACCCCAGACTCGCCTCTTCCTGCTTTCCCCTCCAGCCCCATATATTCCAGCTTTCGATTAGATGTAGCTATGCCATCTGTGGGTGATATGGTTAAGTTTCTTGAATATGCAAAGTTTTTTTTTTTTACGAATGAAGGGCTTCACTAAATTTTTGTGAACAAACTAGTTGATTTGAATGCTTCACAAAAGTGAGTGTGAGTGAACAAATTACTTCTCGAAATTAACTAGTTGGACACAATGTTACTGTCTAATGGTGAAGTCAGATGTAAAAAACCTTGCAGACTTTACAATAGCAAATTACCATTATAATAACTGTATCCTTCAGCTCTTTTAGTCTTAGGGTAACACCATGTAACCCAAGTTTGAATCTGATAAAGGTCGTCAACTTTGTTATTATTCTTATTGCAGAAATAGACAACAATAAATATTGGTTTTGGAATAGTGATGGTATTCATTACTATTCCCTCCATGGTGGAGTGGCTTGCATGCTTAAATGATCCGAGATCTTTGCTGGCGGTAGCATTGCTACCAAAAGGGTTACCCATGCTGGACAGGGTCAAAGGCAGTAAGCCAGACAAAAAAAGTAACTAGGTCGAAAGAGTGACAATCTTTCACCATTAAAATATAAAAATATAACTGTCAATGAATGCGGACATGAGTTCCACTGGCATAAAATTTTCTGGAGGTAAAATAGTAATCCATTCAGTTCTCTTGGTGGGGACTACTTCAGGGAATTAATGTCAAGTGCTCAACACATGTTTCTAGGAATGTGGAATATTAGGAGGTAGTGGGGCACTAGACATATAAATGCAGGAATCTGATAAATCACCATTGGATATAATCGCTCACAAGAAGTTAGATGGCTAGGAGAGGGTAGTCAGGAATCAGGAAGCTTTGCTTTGTAATATGGGGGTGCAGCAAGATCTGAATTTGGAATGGGTTTTTTAGTCCGAACGAGAATCCACTCTACTATCTGAGGTATTAAGTTTGTCAGTGATGGTATATCATACAATATTTTAAAGGGGACACATGATTTTGTAATCATAAAATGTACATGATCCTACAGAAGATAAGGATGACAAGATCAAGGATGAGTTCTATGAAAAATTAGAATGTTTATTTGATAGTTTGATATTCCTTCATGATATCATATGAAAAATTTTTTAGGAGATTTTAATGAAAAGTAGGACAGAAAGATATAGTTAAGCCAACAATAGGCAAATTCAGACTTCATGAAGATAGTAATGGCAATGGGATTAAATTAGTCACCTTTGCCACTTCAAAGAATCAACATTCCAGGATAAAGATATTCATAAATATACCTGGATATCTCCAACTTGGAACCAGATAATCATGTATTAGTTGGCAAATGCTGACACAGTAGCATCATTGATGTTAGATAAGTTAGGGAGCGACAGACTGCAATTCAGATCATCATCTGGTCAGAGTAAGAATCAGAGAATGGTTATCGCTAATGAGAGGAACATAGACTAAAGATAAGTCTGAAAAATTTGAATTAGAAAACTTGAGAAGTGATGAAATGCAGCAAGAATACCAGTTCAAAATTGCTAATAGATTTGGAATATTAGATTAGAATGTGATAACCAAAGAAGAAACTGATATAAATAAAGAATGGGAGGCTTTAAGAGGACTGTTATATTGTCAGCATCAAAAAGCATACGTTATTTAAAAAGAGGCAAAATAAGAAATGATGATGAGTAGGGCCCGGATGTTTATGACCTTAAAATGTTAAAAAAATTACCTATTATAATATTCCCTTAAAATTCTCTTCAAATGACCTAAAAGTGTAAATAAATGACCTAATGAAAATTACAAATTTCATAATAATTAATTAGAAAGTCTAAGAGAAATAATGATTATTATTGATTGGGGTAACTATTCTAAAGCAATTCCTGTTCTTAGTAGTAATATAAAATAATTTAAAAAATAATAATTATCACTAGGTCAATCTCATTTCTATTAAACTAATACGAAAAGTTATTAACTAAACATTGTAATACATCACCATGGTCATCCTTCATTATCGAGAGTGAACGATCGGCGGTTGTCAGCTAACACGGTTTTATATGGTTTAATGTGTCTTCATAACATTTTATTAAATAGTTTATATGCAATGTTGATTCGTCTGGATCAGTATGACCTATGGCATTCAAGGAAATCACATAGCATAGAATTGTTTAGTTTTTCTAGTTGAATATTTGCACTGACAAACACTTCACATAATTCTTTAAAAAAAACAGAGTTGTTTTAACAGTTATTGAGATATTTTTTTTTGTTCACATTTTTAAGAGCCTGCAAATGTTTCTCGCGTCCAATATGTTGATGTACTGTGAAACGGTTATCTGTAGCGACTTTCATTTTGCACACCTTGCAAAATAATACACCCCCTTCAGTAGAAAATACTTGTTCACAGAATTCTGGTACATACTGTTTTAAATGGATAGCACTAGACACTTTTCATTTTGAAATTTTGTACTGCATGAAAATCAACACAACCACACACAAACGCTACTCTCACGAGACAAACAGAAATATTATAAATTGAAAGATTCCTGCATTGAAGGAGAAGTTCCAAATCAATCCACGTGGAGGCAGAGCACAGTGGTTTCACGTTATATTGAGGGAACACACAGGTTTCTCACTGACTTGCCTGAGCACAAAAAACAAGATAGCAAAAAGAAAACATAAAAATGAACATTTAACCATAGATTATTTAAAAACTGACGTATGAAATTATGAAAAATAAATAAAATGACCTAAAATAACAAATAAAATTTGTAAAATGACTTTATCAGAAAAAAGTGGAAAAAATGCATTTTAATGACCTATAAAAACCTCATATACCTAACATGTTTATTGCACAATGCACTTAATTATTAATCTGCACCATCTCTGACAACTCATAAAAAATATGACATTTCATCAAAATCCGGGCCCTAGTGATGAGGAATGTACTGATATTGTAAATAAAAAATGCTAGTAAAAATGAATTGGTTACATGAACCAAATGAAGTAAATTTAAAACAATTGGGTAGTATCAGACAGGAAACCATTATTATTAAATGGATATTTGAATTATATTAAGTAGAACCTCATGATGTTACTTCCTATTGTATTTTCATAAATATTGTTTTTGTTAATAATAATAATAATAATAATAATAATAATAATAATAATAATAATAATAATAATAATAATAATAATAATAATAAATGTTTTGTGTTTAACATCATGTCCTGTGTTTGTTGGTTTGATGTATTAACCTGTTTCATTTCTTGTTTTATTTCCTAGTTCTGTTTTAATAATTCTTTAAGTTATTCTTGTACTTGCTCCATTATTGCACTAAATGTTTTGGATTCTTACCATTGTGAAAGTTCTTCTCTACTGCAAGATACCAGTAGTCGTCGCTAGTAGCAGCTTGTCGATGACAAATTGGTTACATAATCCCAATTCTAACACCATGTATAGTGCCCATTATTCTCATAGTTATTCAGATCAAATTTCTTGAACTAACTCCTCAGATGTTTACACAAAATTTCCAAATTCACTCTATATATTTCACAGGTTTCACCCAATTAATTTTATAATAAAGTATCTTCTTTCACAATTTATTTGATTAACCTGTTCTTTATAATTGCATTTCACTTAGAACACCATCTTGTCACTGACTGGTCCGATCCTCACATCTTTTTATACATGCAAGAATAGGAACATTCTGGGCAGATTCTATATAGGCATAGCAAGGGATCCTGACGAATGAAATTTGTAACGGGAGCATAGATGCGAGTCTTGCACTCACCAGATAACTGCCTGGCCAGTAGAAATAAGACCACATGTCATTGCCAACACGCCCCTAG
Organism: Diploptera punctata; assembly: GCA_030220185.1. NCBI lineage: Eukaryota > Metazoa > Arthropoda > Insecta > Blattodea > Blaberidae > Diploptera > Diploptera punctata. The sequence goes on along the minus strand of JASPKZ010007967.1, from coordinate 271,730 downwards.
TAAAAATACAGTCACTGGTAAACATTTTTAAAATCACACATTAATTATTAAATAATATCCGCGGACAAGGTACATCACTATATATGTACACGGTATCTGTTATAAACGATGGCTGTCTGTTAAAGTTTTAAATAAGCACAAAATCTCACATTTAATATAAATTTTTAACAGTCTTCGAATTCTACATCTGACCTGTCATCTTTATATTCCATTTGGTAAATTTCATGATCACTCTCTTCCTCATTACTTTTATTCTTCTCGATTATTTTCACCATGATTCCATCTGTCTGCCATTAAGCGCGTTCGCTGTCTTTATGGAATATGGTTTCCCATTCATTTTACAATATACATAGTTTACCGACACATTTTTAAATATATATATATATATATATATATATATACATACACATACACACACACCAATGCCATCGGGTTGTCTTTATGGCATTTCTGGCAAGGTGGAATTGTAATGCACTTCTTAATTTGGGGCGCCTGGAAGACAGAGATACGTTAGCCCGAAGATATGATAGGTGACAAATGAGAATGTAGCACCAGGAGAGCCCTTAAATCTAAATTTAACCTAAATCCAGACCATATGCGACCATTGAAATAATTTCCTTTAAGAAAAAAAAATCCTGTGGTCTGACTGGGAATCGAACGACCCCATGAATCATAGTCAGAAGCTCTGACCACTAGCCAATTAGGCTCGTCAAAGATTTAAATTTAAAAACAGCATTTTTACTACTAATCCACTATGTTACATCTCTCAAAAATAATTAAATGGGATTTAAATTGGGATGTAAGGCGAAAGTCTCAAAACTGCACGATTATTTTCTTCTAATATTGTGTCAATTATGTAGGGTTTGTGTGTTGGTTTATTAATGTATCATATAAATGTGTTTTAGTGATTTTTCTCGGTGAGTAGGCCTATATTTTAATTAACCCGGCTTGCATCTATTTTTCAAGGAATGTGATGTTGGCGCTTTATTTATTTGTATGAAACATTGTTAAAAACTAAGACATTTATTTTTCTTGCTCTTTCACGTAATCCTAAAAGAAATATAAATACAATAATTGCAAATAATTATATAAAGATAAATGTTCTTCCTTTACTAATGTTCTTATATCCAATTAGTGACGCGAATATTAAAAATTATCATAAGTAATGCCATGAGTGATTTCCAATTTATCTCGAGAATTTTGAAATCAAGAGTGGCATTTGTTAGGACTATTTAACGAATCAAATTAAGCTGTTTACTCACAAATCATTTAAATATAGTTATTTAAAAATATTTATATGTTTAATATAAACGGCGATGTTTGAAAACAAATGAGAAACGTTAGGTACGCTTCATCTGCTTCTTTTGTTCATCACTGCAACCAGATCATATTATTTATTGCCAAAGGAACGCAATATTGTAAGAATGCACTCTAGAGGAGAAAAAATGAAACACATCAAACTGTATATTAATTCATTTCTGATGTCCAATGATGTAAATATGACAACGATATTTTTCTGGGAAAAAATACATTTAAGAAAGTGCAAAGAGTGGTTTCTTTTTTTGGTGGTATAATCAATTGCTACAAATGTTTTTATATTAACTCCCGCATGCGGTATGTGTTGACATTCATGCACTATATATATAATCTGGTAGCCGTATTTCTAGTGAGTCAGTCACTGCAGAATAATGCTATGACCTATTCAGAATGTTAAAGAGGAGGTGCTTTCTTTATTATGATAAACTTTAGTTGGTAAATTCTAGGCGAAACACGACTATGATTGGTTGTATATAAAACATCATTGAAATGTGATTGGTCATTGACTCCCAATTTGGGGCATGAGTTAAATAGTCTCCCAAATTTAACTGTAAACAAATTTAATTTTAACTTCGAAACTCTGGGAGACATTGAGTTACATAAAACAATATACTTCAAAATTATAAAATAATTTACATCCACGTCACATTACAATTTTAAAACTACAGGATGCAAAAGTACAAGATATTAAAATAAGAACTATTGTTTATGATATAACAGCAATACGTCCCTTCTCACTAAAATTTACAACTGACTGTACTCAGACGTAGTACAAGTGAGATTGTTTTGTTAGCACGTGTCTGGCAGGGAATTTACAATACTCAGCATTCTTCGTAGGCTCTCCGACTGGATTGACTGTCAAGTACATTGTTCTAAATCCCTTGCGTTGCCTATACCACTATATCACCTACATAAATTCAAATAAAACCGGAAAAAATATAATTTATTGTTGCAGTATATGAATAATTACCTGAGAGAAATATATATTGATTTTTTCCCAAAAAAATGTGAAAAATTCCTTAAAATGAAGTGATAAGTTGAGCTCAAAGTAACCTAAAACCACCATTCTTACAATGTAAAATATGCATTAGTCATTGCTCAGACAGGGTAGCCAACTTTCACAAAAACATGCTAATAAACAAGTGAATGCTAAATTAATCTGGTTAAACCAACTTGCCCATTTTCTCACCATAACTTGCCCCTTAATGTAGATGGACTTGTGAGATACATGTGAGTAAATATGATGTCAATTCGCTCTAGTGGAACATGTATTACATGATACTAGCAGTCACTTTTTCTCTGATCAAATATTCACAGGAGATACCCTGGCATAGAGTAGCCCATTCCGAGTGTCAGTCTCGAATTCTCTTGCATAGAAAATCTGAAAGATTGATTGTTCTAGAATCAATGTTCTCGAAATTGATTTATCCAGAAAGCACATCTGGAGAGATTATTTGCCAGCTGCACAGGATCGTAATGTAACTCCTGTTGGGTAATGAGTCCTGCTTCTACCCACAAAGTTTAAAGATGGTAATTTGAGCAATGGATCAACAATGCATCACAATATTTTTTCTTTCAACTAATTGGTTGTTGTTCATTATTAGACCAATATCTAGTGTCAGTTCCTCTTTATTGCTATCACAATACCCAAATATACTTCTAAGATCTCAGAAGGAAAAAAAAATTACTAGAGAGATCTAGATCTATCCTCATTATATAAAATATAGCCTAATTTTAAAACCTATTATGAAGATAATTTCAATTTATACACTGAAAAATATATGTGCTGAAAAATGTTTAAATCCAAATTAAATTTTATAAATTGAGTCGGTTAAATGCTTTTCATCTCACCTCATAAAGTTCCATGTTTTCATGGTACCGGTTTCAAAGGCCTTCGCCTCCACTATCGAACTCCAACTGACCGATGATGGAGGCAAAGATCTTTTAAACTGGTATCGCGAAAACATGGATCTATATGAAGTGAGATAAAAAAAAACATTTTAACCAACTCAATTTATAAATTTTAAATTACTTCAAAATGTTACTTCCCACTGTAATTTTGATTAAACTAATTACATGCATTTTCTTTTTACGGAAATAAAATTTTGCAGAGCTAAATCAAGACAAGAAGATGAAAAAAATGCTGAACTTAAATCTGGAAACTTGGTTGATAATGCATACTGGAGATGAAGCAAATACGAGTATTATAGAAAAATTAAATTGTGAAAATGAAACAAAGTATGCAGGAAAAATAATTTTTGAAGATGAAGCAAAACATGTAGAAAAAGTATATTTTGGAGATGGAACAAAGACTATAGCTAAAATAAATGACATAAATGGACAAGAGAATTTGAATAAAATAAATCCTAGAAGTAAAGCAGAGAATGAAAATAAAAGGAATTCTAGAAATGAAGCAGAGAATGCAGAAAAAATAAAATTTGAAGATGAAACAAAGAACATGAAAAAAGTAAATTCTTTATGTGGAGTGGAAAATAAAGATGAAATAAACTGTGGAGTTGTGCCTAACCATGAAGAAAAAACAAGTTACATAAATGAGCATGACAAATGTAAACAAACAACTATTCAGCTCTTATCTTCACATAATATTAAAAAAAGTGTTGTTGTGCTTTCACCTTTAAAACAATAAAATATATGTGACTCGCATGATGAGATTAAGCAAAGTAAAAGTAAAAATGTGTTTAATCCTGAAAATGAAGAAAAAATTGTAGAATCTGATCATGAAAAATATAAAGAAACAGACATTCATCTTTATATTAAATTAATGTTAGGAAGAAAACATTACGTGGTATAATCATTAAAATTCATCGGAGAACACTTTGTTTAAACAACTCACCTCATCGGATTCATGCTTCCATGATACTGTGGATTCAAACACAGTCATGTTCATCCTCAGCCATAACTCCAACTGATGAAATTCTTCAGCCGTCAACTGTTCTATAGTCGCCATCTTCCATGCTGCCATCTATGGTTGAATTTATGAACTTTGAAATCAAAGTAATTTCATTAGGGATATCAATAAAGTTTGTAAAGTCCCTAAAGTAGCCGGAAATTGCTGTTTCCCTTTGGTCGAGGACGACATCTATGAAAATGGATGTTTTCCTTGACGGATATAGGGGGAAAAACAGAATTTCCAACGTACAACTGCAACTGCAACGACCAGCCAGTCTGCAGCCGACTGTTGAGGAGTTCACAGAGAGCACGCAGTATCTCCTGATGATGTCTACCGCAGCAGTAGACGAAACGTCGAGTAAGAAGACAACCAGACCACGGCCTATAAGCCCGGAAGACGAACCAAATATGGATCAAGACGCCGGCCGTGAAAGCCTACAATTATATATATCATAGAACTGTTTTGTTTATTCTTTTCTTCCATTTTCTGGGCAATATATTCCAATTATTGTCAAAAAACCTCTGTCTATCTTTACTCTTAAGTTAATAATTCTTTCATTAACCCAATTATAGCTATGAATCCTTTTCTTCCATGTTTGTTTTAATAAAATAGCAACTCCCGCTGAAGCTCTTTTGTTTTGATTTACACCACTGTATATAAGTATATAATCTGATAAATCTGTAGAGCCTTCAAGTTTCTTTTTAGTTTCTGGGATGACTGCAATATCTACATATCTCTCTTTATGCTCTTTTTGTAGCTCTAATCCTTTATTACATATTCCTCTTACATTCCAAGTGCAGATTTTTATCCTCTCCGCTATCCCTAATCGTTTGTCCATATTTCTTGCTGTGGTCGTATCCTGAAATCCAATCCGGCCTTTGCTTTGAGATGAATCAGTAGTAATAAATGTCCCCTGACCGCGTTACGAGCGCTGTGCAGGGTAAGGATAATGACAGGGCTGCTGTCTCAGAGCATCTATCCATGCTCCTCTAAGTATTAACCCCTTTAGAGAGGGTTGCTGCTTCCGCCCCTTGAGCCGTTGTAATGATCGCCTGGTATCACGTCGCCTCGTAGACCGTTGCAGACTTCTTGGTCGATGTCAACCTTCTAGCAGACGTCTCCCACATGGTTAAAAACATTATTTAACCCACTGTTTGCCAATCTGAACAACGGGAAGTCGAAGAAAATGTTATTGTTAGGGATGTCCAAAGAATAAAATATTCAAAATTTGCTGCTAAAAAACTTTTTATTGGACATAATATTGATTAAACAAATTTGTGACAAGCCTCCAAACAACATGATATAAAAGAAAGAACAAGTTAGGTTCAGTTCAAATATACTTGAAAATATACTATTCAAAAAAAAATAGAGGAACACATGTTTAAACCAAAACACGAGAATGCATGTTGAAACAATTTAATGTTTGATCTTTTGTAATTACAAATTGAAGATTTATGTAAAATTAGAAAAGATATTCAAACAATGTCTTCTTGTACATTATTAGCAATACAAACAAGTTATCATTTGCAACAGAAAACAAAGTGGAAATTTGCGATTTACAATTTTTGGAATCAATGTTTCTATGGTTATTTCAACACTCAGTACTTAGTGTGTCCTCCATGAGCCTGAATGACCGCATTACACTTATGAGGCATGCTTCGTAGAAGCCTTCTTACAGAAATTTGTGAGATTCTCTCCCATTCCTTGGTGAGTGCATGTGAAAGTTCTTCAAGATTCTGAGGTACAGCAGGACGCTTACAAACAAGTTTTTCAAACTTATCCCACATATGCTCGATCGGATTAAGGTCCGGACTGCGTGCAGGCCAGTCCATCACCCGAATTTGGCATTCTTGCAGGATATCTCTGGTAGCCTGTGCTGTATGACAGCTAGCATTACCTTGCATTAGAAGAAAATTAGGGCCGATACCATAAGCAAAGATACAGCATGTTGGAGGATAATGTCATTAATGTAAATATCAGCATTCACGCGCTGTGGGACGACGACAAGCTCTGTCTGAGACTCAATGATAATTCTAGCCCAAACCGTAACCGAACCACCTCCAAATCTGTCACGTTCAATAACCGTGGCTAGGTCAAAACGTTCACCAGGACATCTACATACACGTGTATGACCATCAGAACCTTTAAGACGAAATCTTGATTCGTCTGCGAATAAAACACCCTTCCATTGCCGGAGCTGCCAGTTGACATGATTCTGAGCAAATCGCAGCCGGGCTTCATTGTGCTGACGTGTTAAACGAGGGGCTTTAAAGGGGATTCTAGACCTCAACCTTGCATTTCTCAGTCTATTTCTTATAGTCTGAACAGAAAGTACCATCCCAGTTGCTGTGCGTAAATTATTTTGTAGATCTCTGGCTGTAGATTTCTTCTGCGCAAAGCTGATAGGTCAAGAAATCTAGCCTGTACGTCTGTAAGTCTTCTTCTTACGACCTTTCCCGGGTCTATATGTGTCTCTATATCGCCTCTACAGCCTATGGATGACGGAAGGGCTGACATCAAGAATCCTAGAGACATGGCGAATGGAACGACCATCTTCAATCAATGCAACTGCTCGTGCAACTGATGTTTCATTCAGATGCCTCATTGGTCTGTATTAGCTTCAGAGAACACAAAAATAACAATTCCCTACCACAGATTATTCTTCAAACCTGTTTTTAAATAAATAAATCAATACAAACCCACTTTGGTTTCAGCAACTCTTGGAATTTCACTAACATATTCAGAAAAATTAATAACACCCAGAATATCTTCAATCTGATTTTAAACAATACTTGAACTCAAAACCTGTGACTCTGAAAAATTAAATTGTTACAATATTTATTTTGTGGCTTTGGTTTAAACATGCGTTCCTCTAATTTTTTTGAGTAGTGTAGTTCACATTATCAACATTTAGCCTAAGTTTTTAGCAAAATTATTCAAGAATATAACATCATTTAATCTAAATAAGTTAAAAATATATAATTTTCTTTTTGCAAATATTTTCAAAATACACATCTTCAATAATGTAACGACGTCGGGCGCAATGAGCTTCTCTGAACAAAATATTTACAACCCGCCGTGGTAATGGTCGAGAGCAAACTGAGTGGGGTGGTTGTTTAGAGCAGGTAAAAAGGTATAGCTAGTCGGATGCTAGTCATCAACGCTGTCTGATGGCAGTGGAATGGGACAAAATTAACAACCTGTGCCTCTCGGATCAGATGCGCCTGACGGAAGGTTAATTATCCTATTTATTATTATTATTATTATTATTATTATTATTAATCTTATAATAAACTTTTTTAAATGGTTTGAAACTTGTGGTGTTTCAATGGATCTTTAGTGAATTTCTTGAATTTTATTTTTTCTTCTGTTTGTTTTATGAGTGTGCTTTCATTAATTAATTTTTGTCTTTTAAATTTATATATTTTCTTGTATACCATATTTTCTTCAAAGCTGTTTTCTGTTGCAACATTAATTATGTATTATTTTTCTTTTTCATAATATTCTTTGCTCATTAGTATATTTACCAATCTATGTGTCAGACACTGCCTCTTGTGAGCAAAATCGTTGAATCCTGAAGCTTTAATATAGTTATCTATATGTGCAATTCTTTCTGTATATTCCAAATTCTATCATGTTTTCTCCATTTCTTGTTAAATTTAGATCTAAAAAATTCAGTTTCCATGGTAAATTTTATAGTTGTACTCTGAACATTCAGCCACTGAACATAGAGCCAGTAGGTTAGTTGTACTCTGAACATTCAGCCACTGAACATAGAGCCAGTAGGTTAGTTGTACTCTGAACATTCAGCCACTGAACATAGAGCCAGTAGGTTAGTTTAGTTAATTAGTTATTAGAAGCCTAATATCAACAAAACAATCAGACCATCTAATTGATTGTGACTACATACTAATTCTGAGCTAAGTTCCAATTGTAATGTAAACAAACCAGATGTTTGACTGGATTTTCATTGGTCAAATAATGGTTTTTACCTTTAAGAATGTTAGAAAATGTATTTCACTACCTAACTCACAAAATAAAAATATTTATTATCTAGCACATTATTTAAAAATTATAATATAAAATTATGTACATTTTATGCAGTCTTTTCAACTGTTTACATTGTTAAAATAGTGTAGGCCTTTGTGGACCAGTCCCATCCTCAGCAAATGGTTGTACAACAGAAGTTTCAACATCAGATTTAAAGAACATTTTAAAGATTTGAAATGTGCAGAAGGCAAATCAAGTTAGGCAAAACATGAGAAGGGCATCACAATATTACACAAAGAATGGAATTCAGATAAGATAAACATACTGGAAGAGTTAGAGATTTTAAAGGAAGTTGACAGCAGTTTGATTTTCGACGAGAACGCACTAAGTGTGCCTATCTACATCATCATCAGAAACAAATCAGTACCTGGAGAGTAACGTACAGCCTTTTACTGAGGGTGGGACTGGTCCCGAAAAGCCTACAATCTTTTTAAAGTTTTACTAGTTGGGGAGTCTGCATTACAAGGTAACTAATTGTATCATTATAATTGAAGAGAAAAATTATAAACTCTCAGACTGGGGTTTGAACCCAGGACCTTTGGCTTTCTAGGCCAATACTCTACCACTGAGCTACCTGAGAACTCCAATCTGAATGCAAATTTTATACATTGTTAATTCCCGATTGCTGACATGCTAAAAACATTTGCTATTTGATTATGCAAAGGGCAGCTTCCCTATTTAAGAAGGCATTTATTGGGAATTTAAACTCTACTTTTTAAAGCCAGTAGGGCTTCTTTCTATGATTTTTTAATTATTAATTTAACATTTCTCACTTATTCATTTTATAGTGTTTATATTGTGACTAATATGTCAATGGAATTTTACAGTGACATTGATTGTTAATATAATTTAAAACCTATTAAAATTTGATTTCGTTACCTGGTAATTATTCTAATATTTTTATATGCATTTTAAGTACGGTATTTCTTACAAATCTGTACGTCAGTTAACTAAAAATAAAGGAAAAATAATTAGTAATTGAAATATATTTAATTTCTTCCTTTCTTTACATTACAGCATGAAGTGAATTTCTTCCTCTTAATGATCTCATTGTACATGCTAAGTCATATTCAGATGCTACCCGCCTCCAACACAAACAGTGCAGGTAGCTCGGTAATAGCTTGCAGGAGTTCGGTTGGAAAATTGAACCATGGGTTGAGATACCATAGGTATCCTAGGGGATTGTGGAGTCGAGGATTGGATTTTGAAGAGCATCTCCGTCACAGAAATTTACAACAAGGGTGAGTAAGCATGATTGTTACTATTACTAAAATTAAGATGCTGGAGAGTTCCCATAACCAGATTTCGGTATGTTTTTCCTTGGATACTCCTTCCAAATGGCTAATCAAATGCTGTAAATTTGGTCGCCTGATAGTTAGCCCAGGAATTTCTTGTAAATTTTTGTGGGTTTTCAATAGTATATTGGGAATAGCAGATTGAGTTTTGTTGAGGATTTGCTAGTTCAGGAATGATGTACTGATACCATGACAGCATTACTTGTGTTCACCGCTGGGTTCTAGGGATCAATGCGAAATCCTCCATAGATATGTGACATTCTGATCCTTGTGTAAGTATTCTGGTGTTCATAAGGGTTTGAACGGTCTTAGAGACCTCATCAGGGTAGGGACAGCTGGTTGTGATCTTTGAAGATTGGCCACTGAAAATATCCAGCTATTTTGCTTAGAATTGCAGATCTATACAGGTGGAAAGCCCTGGGGTAAAATATCCTTAGAACATAATTTGTGTGCATCTTTTACCTCATTAACCTTTAAGCGCCCAAGTTTAAATGGCCAGGTAGCGGCAAGCTGCCCGGGTTTAAATGTCCACCTAGCTTTTAAACTCCTGACTTTTGACTATAACTTTGCTAATTTTATTAACTTATATTTTAAAATCTGTTGGGGTCACAAACATCAAACAACGTTTATAGTGTTAAATATTGTTAATCAATTGAGTTGGTAAACACCAACTTGATGAAAATCCATACTTATAAATTAAATAAAAATAAAACTTAGTTTTATTCGATTTTCATATTTATTAAGATATAATTCAGTGACAGTTGTTTCGGTACACTGTACCTTCTTCAGACATGTTATCAAATTATGAATTGTGTTATTATAGTACATATCAACTGATCTAGGCAACAATACAACAATATTTATTAAAATTTTTAAATTTAACAAAGGGGATTCATTCAAATCAAGTTGAGAATTTAACAGTTTATTACTACATTTCAATTTATTAATTTCTACAGCCTCCAAAAAGTCCAACTTCTTACTCTTATCACAAACATGTAAAATTTAAAAATTTGGATTGAAACAATGATTAAATTGGAATAGGTGGTTAGCATATTTTGAATTTTCTAAATTTTTGTCATATGCTCTCATTTTAGATTAAATAGTATTGAATTTGGCATTATTGATTTTATAACAAGACAAAAAGTAAGTGTGTTGATTCATAAGAAATACTTAAGTAAAAAAAAAAACCACTCAAAATTACATGGAATTAAGAAATCCAGTGAAGTTGCTAGTTTTTCCAAACACATTTCTTTTATCGGTTTGTTAATGTTTCTGACAGTAATTTTACTAAAAATGAGGTTGATTTGTTAAATAAAGGTTTTAAATTTAATTTTAATGTTCACAATACGAGGGTGAATCAAATATAAACCGGAATTATTGTTTACTATTTTATTGAATTAACAAAAAAATACAAAACCCCCACCTCATTTTTCTACATAGTCTCCTGAATTTCCAACACCCTTTTGCCATTGAGTTGGCAACTTTTTGATGCCGTCCTTGAAGAATGAGGGATGACGTGTAGTCAGCCAGTTGTGCAAGAACTCCTCTACCGCTGCATTGTCACCAAACCGCCTTCCTCCCAAGTCTTATTTCAGTGGCCCAAACAAATAGTAGTCACAGGGTGACAAATCTGGACTGTAAGGAGGATGTTCCAGAGGTGTCCAATGCATTTTCGTCAGTTTTTCTTGTGTCAGCCGAGCAGTGTGTGACCTTGCATTGTCATGCAGCACAATCACATTTCGGGTCGGTTTCCGGCGGCGCTTGTTGCGATATGCTGCTTTTGTCTCGTCCAAAAGCCGGCAGTAGTACTCTGCATTCACTGTTCGTCGTTCATGAAGGAAATCCTCCTCAATAAGGTCCCGTACAGCACGAATGTTGTCTGCAGTGATGCTTGTTCGTTGCCGTCTTTGGTGGGGCTCATTTTCCGCTAAAATTTGTTTGCACCAATCACACACCTTCGTCTTTGAAAGGGTTGCTTTCCCGAAATGCGCATGGAGCCTCCTCAAAATTTCAGAAGGTTTAGTGCCTTCTTTCGCCAAAAACTTAATAATAATGCGTTGCACAACAGACGTGTGTACCTATTGCTCGCTCATGGCGTACTGAAGCAAGCGGCCGCTCTTCGGAGTGCGACACATCAAGATCCCTACTCTAGACACCCCCACCAACTTTCCCTCCAAACCGCAACCTTTGCAGTTCGCTACCAGATCCTCCAGATATAAATTCGAGTTTATATTTTATCCACCCTCGTAGTAATATTTTACTACACAATTTAGGTGTGGAATGTGAATTGATTTTAAAAGATAATAATACAGTATTTGAACAAGTTAATGTTGAGTCAGAAAAATATGCTCTCATAAAAATTATCAAGGATGGTAAGAAAACAATACCAATGCATATATTCTATAATCAGATAGCTAAAGATATAAAAAAGAAAACTTTAAATGATGATATTGTTATTACACGAGCAGATAAAGGAAAACTTTAATAGCTTTAAATAAGAATGATTATATCTCTAAAACTGTAGATTTTCTAAATTCAGATAATTTTCAAATTATTGATAAAGACCCAACAGAGAAATATCAAAAAGAAATTATAAATAATTATAAAAATAGTATAATCTTTAATAACTTTTTTGAATACTCTATAATACAAATGAATCCCCAACCACGTAAACTGTACTCCATAGTTAAATTACATAAGGAAAAATTATCCTATTAGACCAGTTGTATCCTTCATAAGTTCTCCATCATACAAAATGTCTAATAAGCTAATAAATATAATTTCATCTAATACTAAGTTCAATCCAATTTACAGTATAAAAAACTCAATTAAATTAATTGACAATATAAAGAACATTGATTTGCCAAATAACTTAATTTTAGTTTCTTTTGATGTAAAGAATCTGTTGCCCAGATGTAATAGATGCAATAGAGATTATTAATAGAATGTTACTAACTAATAAAGTGAATGGTTTTGTAGTTGAAGAAATTTACACACTATTAAAACATACTTACATTAAAATTATTTTGAATTTAATAACTAATTGTACATAGCTAAAGATGGTTTTATTATGGGCGATCTGTTAGCCCTCTTTTGGCAGAGATTTTTATGGATGACTTAGAACAAACCATACATAGGAATGTATTAGCTAAAAATGTTCTATTTTGGTATCGTTATGTAGATGATGTCATAGCAGGCTTCATAGGAACTAAAAGACAATTGAATTCCTTTTTAAATTTTATTAATAACATTCACAAAAGTATTAATTTCACAATGGAATTAGAAACAAATAATAGTATAAATTTCTTGGATTTATCAATAAAACACATTGATAATAAGTTTGAGTTTGGTATCTTTCACAAACCATCTCATACTGATACCACTATCCATAGTTCTTCTCTTCACCCATATACTCATAAGATGGTAGCCTTTAATAGTTACATTTATAGACTTCTAAATATCCCTCTTTCACCCTTGGAATATAATAATGAATCGATTATTATTAAACAATTAGCTATTAATAATAACTAAAATCCTAAAATTATAGAATATTTAACTAAGAAATTTCATTACAAAAAACAATTGAGAAAGTTTTTCCTTTACCCAAAGAAAACATAAAAAATATGTCATAATGTCATGCATAGGCACTTTCAAATAAAATATCTAAATAATCAATTGAGTTGGTGTTTACTTGATGAAAATCCATATCTATTAATTAAATAAAAATAAAATGTAGTTTTATTTGATTTTCATATTATTATATAATTCAGTGACAGCTGTTTCGGTACACTGTACCTTCTCCAGATTTGTTAACAAATTATGAATTGTGTTCCAAATGATCTAAGCAACAATACAGCAATATTTATTTATGATGATCTTGAAGAAGATTTTCGGGCTGAGGCCGTGGTCGTGAGGCTTGTAGTTCCCCGACGTTTCGCCAGAGACTGCGTCTGGCATCCCCAAAGGTTGTCTTGAGACTGGCAATTCTGTCCGCTGTCTGTCTTATTTATACGTTCACCGCGATGTGTTCGTAAGTTGTATCTGCCTTCTGATTGGTCAGCGTTAGGGACTTCCATTGCTCCAATGAGATCGCTGTTTGATAGTCTAGTCGACTGTGCTTGTAGAGGTTTACATATTGCGTTTTTTTAGAACCGTATCCATACTTTGTTGACTTTTAATGATTCTTTATTTTCTGTTGAAACAGTTTTTATGTTTGAATATTTCGATGGCTTCTCGTTGTAGACGGGTAAAATAGTGTGTGCAGTTAGATAATATGTTTGTATTCTGGTATTGTACCCTGTGGCCATCAAGTAAAGAGTGTTCTGCTACAGCCGACTTATCCATTTGTTTAAGACGACTGTATCTTTCATGCTCCCTAAGTCTGATTGCGATGGTGCGTTTGGTGGTGCCTATATACACTTTTCCACAACTGCATGGAATCCTGTATATGCCTGCTGCCTGATGAGGATGGAGTTGATCCTTTATAGGTCTGAGAAGGTTCTTGATTTTCTTGGTAGGCCTGTATACTGTCTTTATGTCTTCTTTCTTTAGTAGTTTTCCAATGCGGTCCGATACATTCTTGATGAACGGTAAAAATGCCCTTGTTGAAGTTTTTTCCCCCGATTCCTAGCTGCTGTTGTATCGTCTGGGGTGATTGGCTCGGTTGATTTCTTTCCTGGTGTATCCATTGGCTGTGAATACCGTCTGGAGGTGTTGAAGTTCCGTTTTTAATAAATCCGGATGACAATGTTTTTTTGGCTCGATCTGCCAATGATTTGATGATTCCAAATTTTTGCTTAGGTGATGATTCGAGGTTTTATGAAGATACCTGTCCGTGTGGGTAGGTTTTCTGTAGATTGTGTGGTAAATACAATACCAGATTACAGACATATTATCTAACTGCACACACTATTTTACCCGTCTACAACGAGAAGCCACCGAAATATTCAAACATAAAAACAGTTTCAACAGAAAAGAAGAATCATTAAAAGTCAACAAAGTATGGATACCGGTTCTAAAAAACGCAATATGTAAACCTCTACAAGCACAGTCGACTAGACTATCAAACAGCAATCTCAGTGGAACAATGGAAGTCCCTACCGCTGACCAATCAGAAGACAGATATAAAGTACAGTCGACTAGACCATCAAACAGCAATCTCATTGGAGCAATGGAAGTCCCTAACGCTGACCAATCAGAAGGCACATACAACTTACGAACACATCGCCGTGAACGTATAAATAAGACAGACAGCGGACAGAATTGCCAGTGAGTGGCCAGTGGAGTCGAGTCGAGAAGGAGCTCAGAGTCAGACGTAAGCACAGTGTACCAGCTGAGAATACGTGACGTCAGAGTGTAGCGGTGAATTATTGATCGCTTCCAGTCGTATTGCGACTGTGACGTCAGTGCTTTCATATACGTGTCTGCTTGAAGTGGGTGTGGTCCTGCAGCGAAAATTTTAATAATAAGTGATTTTAATAGTGATTTTAGATGTTTTAGTGAAAATATTTTTAAAGTGAACTAGTGTAAAGCGTCTGTGCACGTCTGTGGCTTAGCTGCAGTTAACCAGCGGACGTGACTGGTGCTGCATCAAAATTCAGGTTAGTGGACTCCCAATAGACCCGGTCCTTGGGGTGTCAGCAATTATTATTTTAAGAATTGTAACCTATCGGTTATTTTAGGTTTATACTGACTAAGCTTTTTGTGTTTGTTTTAAAACTTGTGATATCTTGTCAGCTGCAGTATTTTACTGAATTTATTCTAAACTGTTCCTATTTATTTATTTATTTTAAAATTGGTGTTTTTAGGTTTTATATTGGTTTTTATTTGTGTCCTCTCTTGATATTTCTTCGTGTATTGGTTTTTGAATACACGTAATAGGTACTGCCGTTGCTGTCGTGGGGAGGTGCTCACCCCTCTTTGTTTTTAAAGAGGCGGTTGTAGCTGATTTTAGGGGAAGACATGGCGAAGAGAATAATCCCAGATGACGAAGGATTTATTATACCCAATAAAACTGTTAAAGTGTCTCGAAATAATGAGCCTGATCCCCTTGCCACTTCGAACGCTTTTGACGTATTGCAAAATAATAATGATATAACAAATGAACCTAATGAAGAACAACAGATAAAGAAAACAAAATTTTTCCTCCCATCATAATACACCTGAAGGCAATTAATCATACTATATTGACTCAGCTTACGAAAATTATGAGGGGGGAATACATAGCAGAATACATTTCTAGTGGATTAAAGATCAAAGCTAGTACTAAAGAGGATTATGATAGATTGATATCCATACTTGACAAAGATTCTGTTGAATATTATACATACGACAACGACGGCAGAAAGTTTGCCAAATTCGTTCTAAGGGGTCTACCGCCCATATTTGATAACTTGACAATTTTGGCTGAATTGTCTAGGTTGGAAATTTCAGTGGTCCGGGTCCGCCAGTTATCTAAAAGTAACATTGATAATGTAACTAAGAAAAAATAATTAATTCCATTACCGCTCTGGGTGGTGACCCTACCGAGGGCACAAGACGATGTAGACAAATTGAAAAAAACTAACTGGTCTTTTTAATTTCAAAGTAAAAATTGAAGATTACAGGGGTCAACCAGGACTCCAACAATGCTTCAGATGTCAGAGGTTTGGCCATAAGGCAAACTTCTGTCATCTGATGGCACGGTGCGTGAAGTGCGCCGGTCTACACAATACTCGCGAATGCAGGAAATCTTTGACCGAACCAGCAAAGTGTGTAAATTGCGGTGAAGCACACCCTGCTAGCTACCGGGGCTGCAGAGTAGTTGAACAAGTTAGAGCAAAAAATAGTAGACCAACCAATATGCCTAGGGTTACAGTGAAACCGGCGGACTTCCCGCACTTACCCCAACGGGATGGGATTCTTGGAATGACCCCTGTAGCACCAAATAATATACCAAATGCTAAATGTTATGTAAATCGAGTAGAAAACGATTTAAATGACTTTAAAGATATTTTTGAATGGATTCGTAAGGGAAACATAAAATGGTATATCCAACAGATTAAATCTATTTTTGAAGATGTGAAAATTCAAACAGACACATTTGGGAGGGTCACCACATTATGTCTCGGTTTATTGCGAATTTTCGGGGACGAAAATGGCTATTAAACCTTTAAAGATTGTTTCAATAAACATTAACGGCTTGACTCGCGAATATATAAATTTACAAGAATATATTTTTAGAGATGAAATTGACATCATATTAGTACAAGAAACGCGAAAACCACTGTGGTTCGGCTGGCGAATCCCGGGCTACAACATTTATATCACGGATGGACCCAATCCGGCACATGGGGGTACGGCTGTGGTGGTCAGGTCCACATTATCACATTTGGAAGTTGTCCTCCCTCGACTTGAGAATCTGCAAGTCACTGCCATCACTCTAATGTTACTGGTCTGCTCGGCGTATCAGCCTCCCAGCAAAAGAATAGTGTTAAACGATTTTGAAACCATCATAAGAATTAAAGAACATTTTATAATTGGAGGAGATTTAAATTCTAAGCATACCATTTGGAATTCGAGGCTGATATCGCCGAGGGGAAGAATTTTACAGGACCTGGCAGAGAGGGAGGACTTTGAAATTATTGGACCTGACACGCCGACCTATTTCCCAAGTACACTAGTGGGAAACCCCGATGTGCTGGATGTGTTCATGGTAAAAATAAATGTGGCGGTGGAGTCATTGGAAACTAGGGACGAATTGAATTCTGACCACTCCCCCGTGGAATTAATTTTAAATTTTAACGTAGAAAAGACGCTTTTCAGATCCAGGGCCTCGGTTACTAATTGGGGTGCGTTCACAGAGAATATGAAAGATTGTATTTTCCCGGATAATCGCGGAAATGAATCAACTGAGGCTCTGGATCTGGAAATAGATATTTTAACTAATACAATTGTAAACAATTTTAGAGAAGTGACTACTGTAGATGTTAGTAGTCACACCACGGGGAATCTGCCGGAAGTGGAGGCACTTGTCCGGCAGAAAAGAGTGGTCAGAAGACACTGGCAAAGATACCGTAGGAGAGAGGATAAGATTCTTTTAAATAATCTGACTAATCGCATTCACGATATTTTAAGAAATTTTAAGATAAGGAAATTTAACGCAGATCTGGAACAGGCTGAGAGATCAAATAATATTTGGCCCATTTTGAAAAAATTAAAAAGTAACGTAATTAATAATAAACCTATTCATGGACCAAATGGTCTAAAATATAAAGCAACTGACAAGGTAAATACTATTGCTGACTCCCTAGAGGATGGGTTTAGACCCCATCTCCAGGATCAATATGACGATGACTGGATAGATGGGGTGGAATCGGAGGCGGAGCGGATCTCTGAGAGAGCTCCCCTACAGAGGTTGCGGTTGGCCTCCCTCGCTGAGGTTAAGAAAATTATTAAGACGCTTCCTAAGAAAAAAGCTGTTGGTACAGATTATGTATCAAACGAGATGATTCAGCACCTCCCATCTGGGATGGCGCGCTATTTAGTTACTATCTTTAATAGATGTTTAAATTTAAATTATTTTCCGCGTAAATGGAAAGAAGCAAAAATCATAACGTTACCTAAAGAAGGAAAAATCCTATTTTTGTTTCTAATAGACGACCGATCAGTCTGCTAAGCAATCTTGGCAAATTATTTGAAAGAATTGTGCTGGGCAGACTGATCGGTATGACTACTGATCTGCGCGTCATCCCACAAGAGCAATTCGGGTTCAAGCCGGGTCGTTCCACGACACTGCAACTGGTAAGACTCACGGAATATATAACATCAGGTTTCAATTATAGAGAGAGCACAGTTGCAGTGTTCTTGGATGTCGAGAAAGCCTACGACACGACCTGGCATGAAGGCCTGATATGGAAGATGGATTCAATGGGCTTTTCGGATGGGATGGTGGGAATCATCTCGTCCTTTTTAACGGATATGAGTTTCGTTGTCAGCGAGGGGGGTGCTACCTCTGATAGACGAACTATTCTAGCTGGAGTGCCTCAGGGATCCGTACTTTCACCATTGTTATATAATATTTATACCGCCGACGTTCCTGGGAGGACACATACGCAACTAGCCCTGTATGCCGATGATATTACGATATATAGTAAAGACAGATCCTTAATTAGGTGTAGTAGAAAGGTGCAGAGAGGCCTACGAGATATTGAGCGGTGGGCTGATAAATGGAGAATCAAAATTGGTAAAGAGAAGAATCAAGGAATAATTTTTACGCAACGACCTAATATTAATGGTGCAGAAATATTAGAATATGACGGAACTCTAATCAGATATCAGCCCACTGTTCAGTATCTCGGGGTTATACTAGATCGTCGTCTCACATGGGCTAAACATGTCGAGAAGATTCGAAATAACTTTTATAAACGTTTTTCACAACTTAAGCCCATGTTGAGAGCCCACTCTCAGACACCACGTACGTTGGTATACAGGGCTTGTATACGCAGCCAAATTATATATGCATGTCCCGCATGACTGACCGTATCAAAGGATAAGATAAACTTGCTTCAGATTCTTCAGAACAAGTGTTTACGAAATGCAGGAGAATATCCAATTAGGATGAGAATCACCAAAATTCATGAAGATTTAAACATTGACTTTCTTCAGGAAGTGATGACTAAATTGGCAAGAAACTTATATCAAAAAGCGACTCTGAGCGAAAATGCTCTTATTAATAGCCTAGGGGCATACAACGAAAAGGAACGGACGAAATATAAAATGCCAAAGTTCTATCTGGCCTAGAAAGTTAGATGCTCCTAGGCCTACCACAAAAGTATAAATAACTGATTGAACTTAACACTTCCTAAAGAAGAGATCAAGGTGATTACACCGGTATCCTGGAGAACCTGATGCGAGCATACCTCAAGAATTGCCAGTCTCAAGACAACCCTTGAGGATGCCAGACGCCAGTCTCTGGCGAAACGTCGGGGAACTACAAGCCTCACGACCACGGCCTACAGCCCGAAGATCTCCTTCAAGATCATCATAGCAACTCCGGCCGTGAAAGTCTACGTGAATACAATATTTATTTAATTTTTTTAATTTAACAAAGGGGATTCATTCAAATCAAGTTGAGAATTTAACAGTTTGTTACTACTTTTAAATTTATTAATGTCTACAGCCTTCAAAAGATCTAACTTCTTACCCTTATCACAAATATGTAAAATTTCAAAATTTGGATCGAAATGATGATTAAATTATAATAGGTGGTTAGCATATTTTGAATATTCTAAATTTTTGTTATATGCTATCATGTGTTCCTTTATCCGAGAGATAAAAGGTCTACCAGTTTGTACTATATAGACATTGTCACATGTGCCACACTTCAATTTATATACACCTGATAATTTTTATTTTTTATTTTGGTTTTATTGTTTTTTTATTATATTTTGTAAAATTTTATTAGTTTTAAATGGCACATTAATGTTCAACTTTTTAGAGTGTTTAGATATTTTATTATATAAAAAGTTGAACATTAGTGTGGCATTTAAAACTAATAGAACTTTATATTATATAATTAAAACAATAAAACCAAAAAAAAAATATCAGGTGTATATAAATTAAAGTGTGGCACATGTGACAATGTCTATATAGGACAAACAGGTAGACCTTTTATCTGTTGGATAAAGGAACACATGAGAGCATACAGCATAAATTTAGAAAATTCAAAATATGCTAACCACCTATTCCAATTTTATCATCATTTCGATCCAAATTTTGAAATTTTACATGTTTGTGATAAGGGTAAGAAGTTGGACCTTTTGGAGGCTGTAGAAATTAATAAATTGAAACGTAGTAATAAACTGTTAAATTCTCAACTTGATTTGAATGAATCCCCTTTGTTAAATTAAAAAAATTAAATAAATATTGTTGTATTGCTGCATAGATCAGTTGATATGTACTATAATAACACAATTCATAATTTGTTAACATGTCTGAAGAAGGTACAGTGTACCGAAACAGCTGTTACTGAATTATATCTTAATAAATATGAAAATCGAATAAAAATAAGTTTTATTTTTTAAATTTAAATATTGTTGTAAAATTGGTGGTATTCACGGCAAAAACCCATAGCGATACCATAGAGAGAATTTTTTAATTCACGATAGTTAACAAATAACTTCAGAAGTTTAGTGTTATGAATCAGGTTAGAAGTGAAAAACTATATATACTCGTATTTAGGTATATTCCAACCCTCCAGCATTCTTTTGTTTAGAATTGGTTGCATCCGATCAGCTTTCCCCCAAAGCAGAAAAAGCTTTGAAAAAAAAAACTGGTCGCATTCCAACGCAGCCCATATTCATTCATAGTTTTGTGAACCAGAGCGAAGTTTACAATAGTTCACTAGGTTCTGCTGAAATACAAGAAATTCTCGGACTGTGACAATGATGAAGACGATAACAATGACAATCACGAGCTACAATCAACTGACACTTATAGCATCGAGACACCTGACGTCTTGGGTTCGTGAAACTAGAATTGACAGTGAAGGAAACTGTACTCTTCCCCCTGACGCGACAGAATCAGAAATGTACCTTTTCCTTGCCCTAATTATTCAAATGGGATATGACATACGCGACTGCCTTAGGCAGGGCGCCCACTGGAACGACAAGCGACAGCAACAAGACACGGATTTGTTGCTTTGCTTGTTGCTAGCGTGTATGTTTCTTTATAACCCGTAATATCGAATTGCAAGAAGCCCATTCGTCTGATACGACAGCAACTGTTTTTGTTGTGTCGCTCAAAGTGCTGCATGCTCCACTTTTTGTTGTGTCAGTTGTGAGTTGCTCATATACAAGTGTGAATATGAGAGACGATCCTGATTTCAATATAACATTTGTTGAACTTATTAAAGAATATCCTTGTCTTTATCATACTACATTGAACCAATACAGTAACATAAATCTTCAAGATCAGGCATGACATAGGATTGCCAAGGAATTGTCGGAATCTAGTAAATAATGAATATTGTATTATTAGAAATAAAAACTCGTTAAAATTAACAATTGAATTTCCGAACATTTTTTAATGCCATGCTAATTTATTTTCTGTCAAGCCTACAATTCACAAAATAGATTACAATACCAGCTCAATTATGAAAATATTAAAGTATTATTAACTTGTGTCAAACTCTTTACACACTTGCCCACAATAAATAAATAAATGTAAAAGTAACAAGTGCATTTCCGAACAAATGATCGTAGGAAAGCAACTGTGACGTTGCATACGAATTTATGTTATTGAGATATTTACAAATACGCAAACAGTAAGTATAGACTCCTTCATTTATCTATTTTCTTTATTTATTTGTTTTTTTTTGTCTAATGCCACCAGGTTGTCTCTTATGACATTTGTGGCTTTCTTCCCTGGCTTTGGCAGAATTATAATCCATTTCTTAGGTTGGGACACCTGGAAGGCGGAGTTACGTTACCCCGGTGATATGATGGGTGATAAATGATAATGAAGCACCAGGAGAGTTCTTAACCTGAATTATAGACCATGGGCAAACACAGGAATAATTCCCTGTAAGAAAAATTCCTAAGGCTTGACCGGGAATCGAACCCGGCGCCTCATGAACTGTAGTCAGAAACGCTGACCACTAGCCCATGAAGCTGGTCATTTTCTTTATTTATTATTTTATTTTAATTTAAATAACTTCTTAAATAAATTACTTTCTTTTTTTCTGACATCTTAATATTTCTTCCAAGTGTTATTTAATACATATTCTTTGAACACATTAAAAGCACCACTTTCTTCTACATTAGCAAGCCACAAAGGATGTACCCAGAATCGCCTTTTACGTCTTCTGTTGTAATAATTGATATTAGCTAAATAAACTAGATCGAGAACATCCTCGTCCTCCGACGACATGTTGTACTATGAATCAATCCAGTGAACGTCAGGTCACTTTGCTGTCATAGTCCATGTTGGGTCAGTGTATTTGTTGTATCACTATCATATCACGATCATCTTAGTGGGCGCCTGGCCTTAGGGGCTATTGGTCGACAATGGAACAGTTTCATACGCCTTTTTTTAGTAATATAATGCCTCGTAATAGATTTCTACATATTCTAGATTTTTACATTTTACAGACAATAATAATCCCCTAATAAATCGACCCCAATTATGACAGACTTTGGAAGATAACCATTTTTCATGTATTGAATAATGCCTTCTGTAAACTATAAAATCCTTCTGAACTGTTGACAGTTGATGAAGTCATTGTTTCTTTCAAAGGACAAGTAATTTTTAGGCAGTACATTAAAAAAAAAGCACAAACGTTTAGGCATAAAAATTTATAAATTATGTGACAAGACTGGATACACGTATGACATGGAAGTTTATCTCGAGAAATTAAAAACACGATCTGCTAACAACATGACTGCTATTAATGCCACAGTAAGACAATCGACTAAAAATGTAGAAGGATTTGACGATTTGACTAAAAAATAAATTGTTGTGGGATAGTAAGACCTAAAAGAAAAGGGATGCCTAATAATCTAATAATAATAATAATTCTATGGTGCGACAGGCCTAGAAGGCCCTTAGCCTACCAGCCGGCTGCTGGCCCCACACATGCATGTGTTAATCACAAAGGTAGATGATCATCTAGCCAGTGTATGGATGACATATGGTTAGCATGTCGATTCCCCCAACCGTTGAACCTGGTTTTCACAACCAAGAAATTATTTTTTCATTTGTTAGACTTGACCATTCTAAACAGTTTTCTTCTTCTGACTTCATGTGTCGCCAAAACAACAAATAGAGACTTCCGACTTAGACTTGTCAGAGACTTTTTGGAACAGTCTGGTAGACGACTCCCTGGTAGACCTAGTATATTGAGTACAGACATTTCGCGACTTGAAGTTAACTTTAGTCAACATTGGCCGGTAGCTGTACAACGACTAATTTGTCGTGTGTGTTCGGCGCGGGGAATCAGAAAGTGAAGTGTAAAAATGTGATGTCGATTTGTGTATTGGTGCTTGTTTTAAGACAAAAACAAACCTTCAATAAAGAGATGTTATCTCCACATCACGTTGCCAAGCATCTGATAACCCTGAAAAAAGGTATGTAACAAAAGTAGTATTATCCAGTATAATTTCAAGCAACCAAACAGCACCGCCTGCTCAGAACCCATACGCTGGATCTGTGGGCAGACTGGACGTACAATTTAAAACATAGCATATCGGCCCTTGGGCGTTTAAAGGTTAAAATATAGTGCACCTAGGCACGAAGGAACATTCTGTATATAAAGAGGTTGGAACATACCGTGATGATCCTGTTTTACAAGAACTTAGGGTGGGTTGGTCCGGAAGGACATAGAATTGATTCGTAGTTGAAATGGCAAAGTATTTGATTTTCCCCTCTGATTGTACAAATCCATGTATTACGTCATAATATACCGGTAAGGGATGAACAGTATATAAGATCATGATTAAATCAGCCCCTTTTACATGTACATTCGCTATAATCTTAATATCATTCGAGGTGGCATAGGCCTGTGTGACTATCATATCATAGAAAATATGCATATTATTATATACTGGGTCTACTATTAGGGAAGTACCATCTGCCACCAGGGAGGCAATCTGCTTTAATACATTACACAGTTTCGTCGGAGGTATTAAAGCAGGGGCAAATCGCCTGTTTCATGCGACATCTATACCTCCCTGAATCTTCAAAATGTCCTGTTGGAGTTGTACTGCTAAAAACGCTTAACTTCCTGAGTTTATGACTCACTTCTTTGTATTGCGAGAGATAATAGGCCATTCCCTAAAGTTGGGTTGACATAGTCTGTTAAATTTTATTTTTAAAGAGAAAAAATGTTTACCTAGACCGAGACTTGAACCAGGGACCTTTGGCTTTCCGGACCAAATACTCTACCAACTGAGCTACTGAGGCGAGTTGTGATCTGGACGTAAATTTTCTCTTATATACATTATAATTCCCTCGTGCCAAATGCTTTGAAACCTTTGTTTCTATCTTTGCAAATGGTGGCCTCTTAGTTAAGGAGACATATATTGGGAATTTAACAATACTTTATAAAGCCAGTAGGGCTTCTATTGATGTTTTTATTAGTCTCTGTCTAGGCGAAAATTTTTCTCTTTAAATATAATTTATCCTTCAGTGAGAAGTGTTAAATTAATAATAAAAACATCAATAATCTGTTAAACCTGAATATTTTCCTAGTATACTTCATCTATAGCAGTTAATAGGCTTTTTATATTCTTAGTATTGTTTTTGACCTGTCCATCCAGGTCCTTGATGTATTAGACCGGGTCATTCGCGCTGTGAATTAACATTTTATCGTCCTCTACTTTTCTACTGTGTCTTGCAGGGAACTTGCTATAATATACTCTGTCACATACATGTGGCCAAAAATTCTTACATTGCTGTAATTTGCTCTGTCATATACAAATATGCATAAACATGACTTAACAAAATACTAATTGAATTAATTTTTGCATAAAAACCATTTATGTATTTTTAAGAAACATATCATTCTTACCAAAAAATATATGCCATATTATAAAATAACTAATTCTAATTATGAGTATTTGAGAATAAAGTTCTTAGGACAATTTTTGGACTAAAGAGAGATGAACAGGCAGGAGAATACAGAAGACTAAATAACAGTGACCTACATGATCTTTATGGGAAACCAGTTACAATAAGAATAGTTAAATCACATGGGGCACGCCGTAGCGTAGTGGTTAAGGCACTGAGCTACAAGCCGGAGGGTCGAGGGTTCAAGTCCCGTTGGGGTCAGGATTTTTAAACTGACCCAAACCCTCTGGCGGCACTATGGCCCTGGGGTCGACTCAGCCTCTAACGGAAATGAGTACCAGACGCCTGTTCTGGGGGTAAAGGCGGCTGTCACGCAGGGCTGACAACCCGGCTGACATAAAGTGCCGATTGTCTAGAAAAAGTGGGTGCCTTAACCTCCTACTACCCCAAGGGCCTCCTGAGGCCTGTTGTGGGATCATTTTACTTTACTTTTTTTTTAAATCACATAGACTGTGAAGGGCAGAATGTGTAGCATGAATGAGGAATGAAAGAGGGTCATGGAAACTCCTTGTAGAAAAACCAGAGGGAAAGACCCAGTAGGTACCCCAATAATGAGGTGGGAGAACAACATTAACAATAATTTGAGGGAAGCAGATGATACAGAGGATGATTGGTAGAAAACGTCAGCTCAGGATAGGGATATATGGAGAGCTTATGTCTGCATGGCTATGAACCTATAGGTTCAATAGTGCCAGCGAGTTAGTTAGAATTATTAAATTCATGATAATTAAGATCATACACTTCATATTTTATGTCATTTTTCTCCATGATCATGTCCACAACATTCAGCACTGTAAGCAGCGAGATTCATATATTGTGTCTCTCAGAGATAATGTGGAAAACTGATTGAACACTAACAACAGATGATCACATAATGAACAGTGGATTCAAGGAAGCTACTATGAAGTACAGTCATGCCAATAGCAGAGTGGTTTAAGGCTTGATATGCCTTGGTACAGAATCATGGAACTTGCACTGGTTCGAGTTGCCATGGGAGAAGAAATTTTCACATGGAATTTTGGCCAGTATGGGACCAGTGTCCGCCCAACAACTGGGAAATTTGGATAGCTACAATAAGTAGCAGATCCAGGTTGTGAAAACAGCTCTAATGGCTGTGGGACCTGGCATACTAACCACTTGTCATGCCTATACTGGTTGTATGATTGTCCACCTCTGTGATTAACACATGTGGATGCAATGTCAGCAATTGGCTTGTCCTTCTAGGCCTTTTGTGCAGTTTTATTTATTACGAAGTACAACTGTTTCATTGTTACAAAATTATGTTAACTAACACACTGGTATTATCAAATTCATAGGTTTATGGCCTTGTGGATATTAGCTCTCCATACAACCCTATCCTGAGCTAATGTTTTCCAATCTTTTATATAATTTACCTCCTTCAAATCATAGTTAATGTCATTCTCGTACCTCATTCTTCCCATATCTACTGGGAGCTTTCCCTCTGGTTTCTCTTCAAGGACTTTCTTTGACCCTCTTTCATTCACATTTGTTCTACATATCCTGCCCATCTCAATCTATGAGACTTAACTGTTCATATTATTTCTGGCTTCACATAACGATCATTTAGCTCACTTCTATGTAAGACTTCTCCATTTGCCTGTCTGTTCATCTCTGTTTGGTCCAAACAATTTTTAAGAACTTTAATCTTAAATATTCGTAATCTTTTCTCCCCTCTTGAAGTAAGAGCCCATGTATTATATCTATATATTATAACTGGGAGAATAATAGTTTTATATATTTTCAGTTTAATGTGTTTTAAGAGAAGTTGGGACAACAAGAGTCCCTGTAATGGGTAACATCATGCATACATTTAAAAATGTGGGAAGCAGATATCTCAGATGAATTACATCCTATGGAAGGTTAACTTGATTGTACCATTTCTTGATTCAAGTTGCTGCGAATGTGTCTTCATGAGTCCTTACCAAACCTTATACACAAAGAACAATTTTTATGATATAGCTGAGAATCAAATCCGGGTCTTAATATTTGTATGAATACCAGGGCATTCGATAAGTAATGGCAACACTGCTATAACATCATAAAAAATTATTTAGGTTACTTTTGACATTACGAATTTCAATTATAGTAACTTATCAAGTCAACTATGTATACATTGCCAAAAATCCTTGGAAGACGCAACACTCCATCTGCAGCACCACTTCTGGATATCTCTTTCATCTGATCAATCAAGAGCTTTCTGGATATCAACTCTTGATATTAATAAAATGTTAAGTTATAGTCACAAGGGTTCCTGTCGTACTTCCCAATTACATCTTCTAAAGAAATTCTACTGAACATTTTTTATGGCGGTATTACTTTATTAATGTAAGAAACAGTGAATGTATTAATGAAATTTTGCTATTCTAAGACTTTGAATATTACAGATTTACACAACAAAGACTGCCCATCAACATACTACAAGATTACAATATTGTCACCTCTAGGATTGCTGATTTACAACAGTGTTGCCATTACTTATCGAATGCCCTAGTAGTTTCCAAGTGTCTTAACCTCTTCGGTCCTTAAATGGAATTACGACAAATAAAATTTAATTTTTGTGTTTAATGGACTTTTTGAGCTCAATATAGTATTAATTTTGAAAGCAAAAGTTTTTCTTCAAGTCTTCATGTGAGTCCACATGAGCCCTTGAGTATTAAAATGGACCATTACGTTATATTTATTGAAAACTGCATTTCCTTCTATAAACTGGTTCAAATCATATATTATAAACAGTGTTTAAAGAACAACTCTTTTATTTTGTAAAACTATAAAAATACAATTATAAACAACCACTTAAGTGGCTATGATGTGCGGATGCTTCATGTTCTAGCCCCACGCAAGTGGCAATGACGTGAGGGCACGGAATCCCCTAAACTCACCACATTGGGTATGACGTCCCCATGCATCACACATTCTCACAGTGTTAGTTTAAATTTAGTGCACCTAATTATCGTATTATCACAATAATTAGTTTGATTTTTAATAGTGTAAATTATTTACTCGTAGTATAGTTTTAATTATCTATTCTAGTTTTAATCATATATTTAGATTTTAATTATAGGCCTGTATTAAGTGTAAATATTTAGAAAGTATGACAGGTAATAGTAAAAGGAAATTATTGAGTGATGGTGATTTGAATGAAATACTGAACAAAGATATTAGTGACAATTCTGAAAGTGATCACAGTGATGACAGTGAACTAGAATTTTCTTCAGATAATGAAGAAAGTGTAAACAATGAAGTCGATAATCATTTTATTCATAGTGATATGCAACCTGGTATGTGGTCCACACAAGGTGCAGAACGTCCTCCTTTTCCATTCTCTGGACAATCTGATCTAAATGTTGAAATTCAAGATCCCTCAAACCCATTACAATTTTTTGAACTTTTTATTACGAGAGCAACTTGCGAACACATCAGTGATGAAACTAATCGTTACGCCAAACAGTTTATAGAAAAAATGCTCCTCAGTTGAACGAAAAATCTAGAGTCCATCATTGGAACGAAACAAATGGGGATGAAATAATGAAATTATTGGCATTTTTATTATTGCAAGGGTTACATTAGAAACCCAATAATAAAAGTTACTTTTCACGGAGGAAAATTCTAGAAACTCCGATATTTTTCGAACTTTTTAAGGAGAGTAGGTTTCATCTCCTTCTGAAATTTTTACATTTTGTAAATAGTGATGAATATGATGAAAGTACTTGTGGTTCCAGGAGACTTTTCAAACTTAAACCTATATTAGACCATCTCAACGACAGGTTCAGAACAGTGTACACTCCAGATTGTGATATATCTGTTGATGAATCATCGATGATGTAGAAGGAAGATTGGGATGGAAGGTATTTATTGCTACTAAACATGCCAGATTCGGCATAAAATCGTTCGAATTTTGTGAGGCAAAATCTGGATACGTGTGGAATTTTCTCATATATGTAGGAAAGGAAACTGTTTTTGGCGAGTACTTGAAAGATGAGGCTTATGGTTCTAAAGTTGTTTTAGAACTTATCAGCCCCCTTCTGAACCAAGGATACACAGTGACAATGGACAATTGGTTCACTAGTCCAGATTTGTTTGAAAAACTGTGTGACTATGGTACCGATGCTATTGGATCCTTGCATCAGAATAGGAAGGGGGTACCCACAGAAATAAAACAGAAAAAGTTGAAAAGGGGTGAACGTGTGTCGGCTTATAAAGATAAGGTAATGATTATGAAGTGTAAAGACAGAAAGGATAACTATCTTATGAGCACTACACATGATGAGAGAATGGTCATGAAAAAGGTTTGAGGTCAGGACATCACAAATCCTAAAGTTGTGGTGGATTACAACTCAAAGATGGGAGGAGTTGATTTGAGTGATGCATATACTTAGTGAGCTATCGCAGCACAAAGGAAAAGGATGAAAAAGCATTATCAAAACACTTTAGGCATTTTATTGACATCTGTTGCCTAAATTCCTATCTATTATACGTAAAAACAGGTGGGAAAATGAAAAGGATGGAATTTCAGTTAAAACTGATCGAAAATATGATACTGAAATATTATAAAACTGAAATTTCACCTTGTGGGCGACCTTCCAAATTAGCACCCCCAATCAGAATAGACGCTCCACACTACCCATCATTCATTCCCCCATCAGCATCGAAGCATGAACCACAACGACGATGCTGTATGCTACACCAACAACCAACACTGGTGAAACAAGATATAACTGTGAAGACTGCAAAGTGGCCCCATGTGCAGCGCCCTGTTTCCAGCGTTATCACACTGTCGTGGACAACTGAGGACACAAAGAAAATACACCTAACAATTGGGCGACTAATAAGATACCGTAGTAAGTAATTGCTAAAAATATGTTTATGTTAGGATAGTAGTTACGTTAATTAATTAATTTACAGCTTTCTGCTTTGTGATTATATGGCTTATGGGTGAACTGGTAGATGTATGTGAAGGTCAGAAAATAAACAGATCAGCTTGTCTAAGACTTTCTGCAGATTCCCGCGCTAGATTGTGACTGATTTATGGGGGCAAAGTTATCCATTATTTCTGGCTAAACTTTGAATGAGGGTAACATTCTTTAGAAAATCAGTGATGGACTGTCTTGTAAAACCCAGTGTTGGATTTACTACGAGTAATTTATACGAGTATATATATTTTTTCGAGTTCCTCCATTTTTTCGATTTAAATTAAAAAAAATGATATTTACGCTTAAATGTTCACATATATATATATTCCTTATATATTGTCCTACATAACTGCCTTTATTTGTAATATTAAAAGTAGCATTATTATAATTATTGTCATTTGAAGATAGAGCTAAAATTTCTGAATTTTGAAGCACTGCGACATTTAAATGTACCACTACAGAAGGAGCCAGCAAAATTAAATGCCCCATGCAGTCGGAGTCAGGTAGCCATAAACAAACCACTTGACTGCTTAAATATACTCTTGATATATCAGTAGATGTATTCATTTGTAAATGCACCAAAGTTGACATGGCCTATTTTAATATTCGAAGGGTCCATATGTGATTTTCAGAAATGTAATTTAATTTTGTTACCTGATTTATCAAGTAGCAAAATTTATTATTTTATATTTACGTAAAAAAAAAAAGGAAATTAAATTTCATGAGGGTTGATTTTTAAACATTTATGATACAGTAGGTTTCTATTAAGCTTTTATTATTTATAGAGTGCTGCCACTTAACCTTTGAGTTAGAAATAAAGTAAAAATATGAGCATGAAGCATGTTATATAATGTCATTATAAAACCAATCACACAAATCTTGAGTTGTTTATAGAGTGAGAATTAAATTTAACTTCTCATGTATCATATGAGGCGCTTAGAATAGTAAGTGCTTATCATCAAAAATCACATTTTTCTTTTATTATTGCAATATAAACTCTGACCCTTCTTCTTTCATCCCTGTGAATAAGAAGTGTTGATACGCCTTAGAAGAGAATGAAATATCCTTTTCAATAACACGTGTTGTTAGATCTGATGCATTACAGCATAATAACAGATGAGTTTGAGAATAGCAGCGGCTGGCCAAGCTTCCCGCATGCTTATCTCATCCAGGGTATTAATATTACCCTTATATTTTTCGAGTTTGTTTAGGTCCGGATGTATCTTAAGTCTTATTATTTCTATGAGGGTGATGTGCAGGTGGATAGGTTTTTCGTTCAGTTCTTTCGCTGTAAATGCTAAGTATTACATACATTCTTAGTGTCTTGTAAACTTCTAGATAATCTTGATTTAGTGACTAAGGTTTTAGTGTAATTATTGGGTGTTCAAAAGGGCATTATTAGTGTAAATAATTATTTTATTATTTATTCACAAACTAATGAGTGACATAGGCAGTGAGTCAAGTTCCGAACACATCAGTCATTCCAGGAAGCGTTCTGTTGAAAAAGGTAAATGGAAAATAAATGTGTCTAAGAAGAAGAAAAATATGGGACAAGAATATTTAAGTGTAAAAACAAAAAAGATTGTAAAAGCAAAAGAGGTTGGGGCACCGTGTCGTTATGGTTGTTTTGAAAAAGTTGGTAGGAATAAGATAGATGAAATATTTAAGGAATTTTGGAAAATATGGGACTATGAACTACAGAACAGTTATTTGAATACATTAATGAAAAGTGTAGCTGTAGGGAAATCACGCGTAAAATATAGGCTTTCTCGCAGACTACGCACAGTAGGATACAGTGTAATTCATGGATGTATTAATTACAAAATTTGTGCTATTGCTTTCCGGAACATTCACGGACTAAGTGAGAAAAGACTGCATATAGTCTGCGATAAGGTTGAACTGGGACCATGGACAGAGACCAATGTGGTCATCAGGAGGGAACTAGAAAAATACCTGATTCGGACAGAACAAAGGTAATGGAACACATCAACAACTTTCCTGCATTGTGAAGTCATTATAGTAGAGCTAAAAGCCCACACAGAAAATACTTGCCTACCGACTTAAATGTTTTTAAAATGTATGAAATTTACTGTGACTGGCTCATCGAACATTACAACGACGCTCTCCCTGTCTCCGAATCATTTTACCGGCATATTTTCAATTCTCAATTTAATCTTGGTTTTGCGCCACCCATGTCTGAGACTTGCAATTTTTGTGATTGGACAAAACAGGAATTACAAACTCTCAGTGAAGATACAGACATGGAACAAATTAGTAGGTTAAAAGCTGAGAAGATGTTGCATGAACGCAGAGCTAAGATGGCACAGACATTGCAAAAAGAGATGACAGGAAATCAAGATCCAACAGTTGCTGCCATTTCTATAAACATGCAGCAGGCATTTCCCACTCCTAGTACTATAAACAGAAATTATGGACTTATAATTTTGGAATTCACAATCTTAAAACCAGAAATTCATCTATGTTCATTTGGGATGAGAGCACTGCAAAACGAGGGTCTGCTGAAATTTCAAGTTGCCCCATGCATTACATAGAAAATAAAATAACACCAGAAGTGAAGACTTCGTATATTTTTAGTGATAACTGCAGTGGACAGAACAAAAATTTAAACATAGTTTTAACGTGCCTCAAATATATCCATGCAGACCGTTTTATAAAAATTGAACACATATTCATGGTGCCAGCACACTCATACGTACCCTGTGACCATGATTTTGGTAATATAGAGAAATATCTACGAAGATATTTTACCGCCATCCAGTATGGGCAACACATTAAAGTATGCAGGAGAAAGAACCCTTTCGATGTAGTGTCAATGAGGAGAGAAGATTTTAAAGACGTTCAAATTCTCTAGGATCACATAACAAAGTGGCAAGTTCTGGGCACCAAGTTTTCGGAAGGCAGAATGTTTGTTTTTTCCAATGATCACAAAATGGGATTTGGAATCAAACCTGCCTACAATACAGAAGAACCTTACAATATAAATCTGCAAAAAGGATGTGGAAAAATGTACGATCAGAATCATTTCAATCTTTCATCAATCACCTTATCCAAGAAATACACAAAACCACTAGCTATTTCCTACATTACAGCAACTCACCATGGGTACTTCAACAGCATATTTTCTGCCCAAGAAACTTTGAATCGCATATCCCAGGAAGACCTGTTAAATTATTAACCCAGCTTCAACAGGTACTTGAGCCTGCATCCACATATTGGCCTTGGTGAGTTCGAAATGATTTTTTAATTCTTTGTTTTTATAATCAATATGTTCATCTTTTATTTAGCATTTTACAATTTATTAAGCATGTTACTCCATTTCGCAATACATAACGTCAATGAACAACTACAGTATTGTCTAAGAGTAAAATCCCTAA
Organism: Diploptera punctata; assembly: GCA_030220185.1. Taxonomy (NCBI): domain Eukaryota; kingdom Metazoa; phylum Arthropoda; class Insecta; order Blattodea; family Blaberidae; genus Diploptera; species Diploptera punctata. Next base: position 238,225 of record JASPKZ010007967.1, on the reverse strand, counting down.
TTTATTTTTTACTTTACTATTAAATTGTAATAAAAATTATGAATATTAAAATATAATAGTTTAAGAGTATTTTGGAAACTAGGGTTACAAAATTCACCATTAATATATAAATTTGTAATTTATCACGTAAATAATACAGATTGTCTTTTGTGAAGTAGCGTAATACGTTTAACTGCAATAGACCTATTTTTACTGGAAAGTCGATAAATATTATTACTTTCATATCGGTCAAAATTAAAAAAAAACCACTATGGAACACAATATTTAACTTCTTCACATTGACACATACACTATGTCACGCAATATAGAGAAAAAAAGTTTGTGAAACTTTAAATGCGTTTTTCTCAAATCTACTATTTTGCGTATACGCCCTTGCTATTCTAAGTACCTCATATAAGATATAAAGGGATTGAAGAGATTAAACTTGGGTAGGACAATAAAATATGGGGTGAAGATTCCATATTTAAGCCAATGCTTCCTGCACTGATCAAAACGAGTATGTGCAGATGTCACCACTATTTTGACACCATACGAAATATATTTTATTTTTAGACATGTAAATAAAATGAAGTCTAGCATTTGTAGCATCTACTAAACGCAATTGAGACAAGTATGTGTAAGTTACATTTGAAGAGAAAAATATATGCCGGGATTTGAACCCAAGACCTTTAACTTTATGTGCTGATGCACTACCACTGAACTATCCAAGGCCTCCAATTTATTGCAAATTTTACTCTTAAACTTTTCAATTCCCGAGAGCACTCAAAGCTTGCGAACTACATACGAATGGCAGCTTTTTATTTAATATGACTTTTAATGGTAATTTTAACATTACTTTATACAACCACTATATGTTGTCTATATATGCCAGGAAATTATTTGAATAAATTATAATCACTTGTATGATACTTAGAGTACGGATATATTTTTTTATTCATTCTTACAGACACATGCACACATTCGTACAAATACATGAGAAGGTGTTGAGCAAAATTATTGCATACACTACATATTATATACAACAGCCTATTATCCCACCTATTTACAATACAGTCTTCAATACAACAGTTACGTGGTGATACACAGCAATTTCTTGATACAAACACAAGACTGTTAACATTGAACATCACTATACAGTGCTTAAAGTAGGTCTGCATCAACCAAGTATATAAATAAAAACTTGTAAATAAATCCATTGATGAGTCTGTTCATCATAGTGGTCTAGGGGTGTTGTTGTTATCTTGGATGTAGAGATCCTAAGTTTGACCTAATATCAAGAGTAGTTTCCTAGATGAATGTTTTGCGGATTTTTCGTCACCTATAAGACAAATATCAGGAGACCTTAATACTCAAACAGTGCTGAATACCTACGTCATATTCACTTTGTTTATTAAAATGAATGAGTGTATCTTGTCTTCATATTGTCACTAGAATTAATAATGTTGAACAATTTAAAATAATTCTTAGAATAGCTCAGTGGTAGAGCATCAGTACATAAAGCTGAATGTTCGAGGGTTCGATTCCTGGTTCAGGAAGAAATATTTTTGTTTACCATTGATTATAATAACTTAGCTGTGTATATTAAAATATACTTATTTTGATCACAGTAAGTTAATAGATTTAGCTGCATAATATTCTTCTTCTTCACTTCACGGGCTAGGCAAAATGCCTGTTCCGCCTCACAGTTGTTCTGTCCATAATATTAATTTATTTAATTAATCATACTTTTTTGTGGACAGGTTTTAAATGTATAAACCATCTTCCTGTGCCCAATATTAAGTTTTGATTCTCTATCTCCATTCGTCTCTATTCTTCCAGTCACCATCCTGCAGTCCCCTGCCCTTCATCAAATTCATAACTCCCTCTATCCATGTTCGTTTCCCCCGATTTGGAATCCACTCCAAACTCGTAACTGGCAATCTATCTTCATTCATCCTCTTTACGTGTCTAAAGTATTGTAATTGTTAATTTCCCACAAATTGTATATGGTAATTGTTTTGCCAAAGTTAATTTTTTTCTCGGAAAATACTATTTCTCATCCTGTCTACTTTAGAGTATCGTACAGATCTTCTTAACCCACTTGAGACACGTTTAAAGCGCCTAGCATGTTCACTGGGAACCCATTTAAATCTCCTCACCGCTACTCCGGCTGCGCTGGATTTTAAATCAGAATACAAAATACACATACTGTGTTCTATCACTTATGTTTTCAGATATTTAGTTTACCCCTGAATTTCTTTTAGTATCTTGTACTTTTACGAATATCAAAGGAATGTGGCCTATCTGCTACCCTCTTTTGTGCATTGTAAACCGTTATGTTTTGTTATTTTCAAGGCTGTGAAAGTTGACAAACAATTCAAAAACCATCTTTTTGTAAAAGTTCTCGGACATTGCCTTGAAAGTAAACACAAATCATATGTTCAAACAAGACCGAAAAAAATAACAAACGCAATATAATACTGTACATAATAAAAATAAATATATGAAATAAAATAAGCATAGACCTATACATTATAAAATCAGGAAAAGTTCTTCGTATATTCTTTAATTATCATAGTTATATATCGACCTGTAAATTATAAAATACTATAGATAAAAACTAGACGAAACTCACCTAATATTTCTACCATCAGTAGCATGCACGGTTACGTTGTCACTGTATATTATTTCATCGTCCGAATCTTCGTTCCATGATAATTCACTACAATCACTGTCACATAACATTTCATCCACTACTTCACTTAGTTTCTCAAAGGCAATACGTTCTCTCCTATTTACGCACATATTGCAAGAAAAAAAATTAAATTTAAAACTATGAATTTTAACAAATAAACACTGAATTTATATTCACTTATATTTTACCGTAATAAATGCCTACAACTATAGTCTACTATTCTATAAATAATAACTAAAATAAACTATACAATACACTAGGCCTATACATATTTACTTTACATAAACAAACAACAAATTTTACTGATGGTGAACCGAAAATTTAAACCACTAAAAAAACATAACGTCTTACAGTAGGGGTTATAACACAACAACGAGTCTAGCTCGTGGAGGAGCTGTTTGGACTTTCTACCTGTTCACGAGGGAGACTCGTTAAAAGTCTCCAATGGGTTAAAAATACATTTATGTCGATTACAATTTTGACTTTAATTTGGTATTTGTAGTCCACATTTCTGCCTATAGGTCATTAAACATTTCACTATTAATTTATAAATAAGGATTTTAGTTTCTTTGAATATCTATTTTTCCCACAAAATTCCATTCAACATTGCTATTGGAGATTGACTTTTAACTATTCTTTTTGTTATTTCCACATCTTCATTTATTTCTTTAAATTTTCCAAATGTTTTGAAATTTTATTTTCCTTTCTTCAGGTGTTCTCTATGATATTTTTACCTTGTCGTGGTGATTCTCGAGAGTTATGTTGGCAGTAGCATTGCTGCCAAAAGGGTTATCCATGCAGGTCAGACATAAAAAGCATCTTGGCCGAAAGAAAAATACAACCATTAAGAAACGCGGATATGGGTTCCACCAGGGTAGACAGCTTATGTTAACGTGTCCAAGAACTTATGGGTTCAATGGTGCCAGTGAGTTAGTTATTTGGTTAAACAGAATATAAGAAATATATTACACAAAGTCAATAACCCAAAAATATAATTTGCCAAAATATTTCGAGGTTAGAACATAAGTAACCAAACCAAAATATAGGCCTACAATATATCTTATTTCTAATTACAGATACTGTGTCATAAGTAATGTCTTTTTAAATAAATTTTTAATTGGAATATTTTCTGATATGAAATTAAACTATTCTTGAAACTAAAGATCATAAGTTTCTATGGTCTTGAGCCATCTTTTAGCGAGGTTTATTATCCTGTGGCTGTACCACTCTGGTTTTAGATACAAAAAATTCATTGAGACCCTCTTCCACAGCTTCAGTGTTTTTGAAATTCCATGCAAGAAATGGGTCATGAATCAAAACAGATAGAATCTGAAGGTGCTATATCAGGGCTATATGCCGGGTAAGGTAGCAGTTTGATTCCTCCAAATTCCTGTATTTTGTCTTGGTTATTCTTGTAGTATGGGGTTCGGTCGGGTTTGAATCCAAGACCCTCAAAATTTAATGAACTCATTCCAGTTGTTGAGAATAAAGATCCACAAACTGTATGCCAGTTTGGAACAAACCCCCAGTGAAACGCACCTTCAAAATTCCACCAGACACACAACATTACATTAAAAACCGACATAACTTATGAGACAAACTAATATTGAGGTTTTCCCAGGACTGTGTGTTTTGTTTTAGTACAATGTTTTTGGAAAATTGTATAGACTATTTGAAACAAATATTAATATAACTCAACTCTACTAATTTTGTTTTTTACTTTGGTTACAATACAATCATATAACTTCTTGCAGTGTATAAAATAGAATTGCTTAATGCATACTGTCATAGTGAGATAGTGGACCTTATAGCAAAATGATATGCCATCTCCATTATAATAAAAATTATAACAATAATTGTCTGCCCCTTAATGCCATTAGGATTTGGGTTAAAGCTTGGACCACTTAGTTTTTCCATCGGCTTCTATCCCTGCACATTCTTCTAAGCTATGTCTTTGTTTTATCTCACATTTGTCCTATTCTGTCCAATGTATATTCCCATTTAACTCTAGGTCTTCCTCTCCTAACTCTTCCCAGTGTTCTCATTGTCATTACTTGTTTGGGTTTCCTTTTTCTCTGATATACAGGATACTTGCTAAACCATTTCATTTATCTCTCTTCAATGGTCTCTATTAATGTCTTCTCCTGTCTTACCATTTCTATTATTCTATTGTTCCTTATTCTATCTTGTCGCGACTTTTCCACTGTTCTTCTTATGTTTTTCATTTCTACTGCTGTTAGTTTAATTCGATATTTATGTAGTAAAATTGACAGGTTCTCAGTTCCATACTGCACTATATATTAACATTTTAGTCTTTCACCTGACCACAATATTGCATAGTTCTTAATGTGTAGCTGCAGATTTCTTTATATGATTATGTGATAAAAAAAATCTGCTCTGTCTTCCCAGTATTACAAATTTTAGTTCTTAAATATTCAAAGTTATCAACTTCCTGCAATGTTAATCTTTCAAATGTAGTAATCAATTCTTTTTGCTGTTTATCCTCCTTAAAGACCCTCATAACTTTAATTTTTTCAACATTTATCACCATTCTTTTTCTTTTTCAATTCTTCTTACCATTCATTTGTTGCCTGTTGTAATTAATATAATAATAATAATACTCTACTAGTAGTTAAATTATAATTTATTGTAAACATTGCTGGTAACGAGTGATTATTTGAAAATGTGTCTTTCAAATTTTTCATGGTAAATTTCAAAGTGTGTTTATTTTTTGCAGTATGAATAGTAAACAACTCATTCTTTTGATAGTAAAGAGAATAATCAGTATATCAACAGAGGGAGCAAAAGGCAGCTCTTCAGGATGACACAACAATGGTCATAAAAATAATGATGATGGAACCGAAGAAGGTTTTGAAACTAGTCTAAGAAGAATAAGATTATGAGGTGAGGTAATAAAATTTTACTTAAATAACACAGACCTGCAAATTTAATTTTTTTTCGGCAGCACAAGGTTTAACGGGTCTCTAAACCTAATTTCGGTGTGCTGAATTCAAATATGTTAACAGTTTTTTCATATCATGTAAGGATTTTTTGCCATGTTCATACTAAATATTTATTACATTTGCATTATATGTTATAGCCATAATCCTAAAAATTGTTGTAAAAACTACAGACTTGATACAATAACAATTGTGCAATTAAAACAGTTTAAAATAAATAAAAAACTCTGAATATACCTTAAGAAATCTATTTTCTCCTCAGGTTAGCTAGAAATGATTGGTGAGTTGATTGGCATTTGTGCTCGAGCTGAGGATATTCTCGGTCAGAACTACTAGAACAGAAGCTAATTTATTCCCATTATGGAGAAGATTGCCCTTTAGACTTCTTTTGCTAGAATTAATAAATATATGCCAATCTACCGGTTCATAAACTGTTCCTAGGCGACCACTCAAGCCAGGGATATAACAAAAGTACACTACTTCCTCCGATTATGAAGTACTTTTAAAATTCTTTTTTGCGATGTCTAAATCCAATAAAAAGTTGTATCACGAGCTAAAATATTGTTTTCTTCAAATCTCAAACCTAAAAGTTCACTTTGTTCTTCTGTAAGACCCAAATCGTGTACCAAATAGTTTAATTTTGATTAATTGATAGGATGTGGATTGTCTTTTGAATCAAGAGACAAATTGAATTCATCTTCTGTGCTGTAGGTTGAAGGAGTGCTGGTAGCACTCTCTTGTAATGTAGTAGTAGTATTCAAATGTTCTGAAGCTCTTGATTTGTCATCATTCGCTTGCGGGCTTCCCAATAATATTCAGTAATTTGGAATGGTGTTTCAACTATTTTCTGAAGAGCAGCGCAGAACATCAAGTGATCCTTGTTCATTATCGTATTTGTGTCCTTGCATACTATGCAGTGTGGAGAGTCTAGTAGCTTAATTCTATGTAGATGTGCTGCCAAGCAATCATGACCAGTTTCAAGACGAAATGATGCAACTGCAATTGATCTGGGGCTGTTTGATATTGTATCTGGTTCTAGTAATGTCTTCCATATCTTGGTTTCACATTGGATTTTGTTTTGTTCGGCTATATGGGATTTTATTTTCATTTTGGTGTAGAGTTGCACTGATTTGTAAGATAGATTATAGATTTGATCTTACTCTGTTGGATGAGTGTACCTTTTTTTGCAAGCATATCAGCCTTCTCATTACCTTCTACGCCACAATGTGCTGGAATCCATTGTAGAACAACATCATTTCTGTTTAGATTTTTCAACATCCTGAAGCAATTTTTGGCTTCTATTATTCTATGGTCTTGGATGGTCTGGTTGTGTGTTAGTGCCATTATGGCTGAGCTAGAGTCAGAAAGTATTACAGCATTTTGGAAGAAGATATGAAGAAACAATTGTTGTAGGGCTGTAAGTATTGCTTGTAGTTCACCGTCGTAATGTGTTGTATATTTCCCAAGAGAGATGTAAAATGAGAAGAGTTTACACGTTATTCCTGCTCCTGCTGCTGCGTCTCTATTCATTAGCGACCCATATGTATAGACATGAAGCCACATTTGTTCTGGATATCTAATGTTGATTGTTTCTAATGCTAATTATTTCATTACTATTGGGATTGTAGTTTTTTTGTTGATATCTTCTGTCAGGTTTAATGAATAGTTGATGCTGCCAAATTCGAGAGGAGATATTGGAGTTATAAGTTTTTGTGCCATCTGTGGTATTCCATATTTCTCTTTAGTCTGTAATATTTTTTGGATGAATCCTACTTGAGTTTTTAGATGTCTAATTTGATTTATGTAGCTGTTACAGTAGTTCTGATACAGAAGTATTCTTAGTTTTTCATATAACAATATTCCATTTTCTTCAATATCATACTGTATTGGTCTATTCTTAGTTAAGATTTGCATTGCTAATATTATTGTTGTTTTAACACCACCAGTAATTATTCTCAAAGTTTGATTTTGGACTTTTTCCAATTTGTTCACATGATTGGGAGATGTCACTAGCACTTCAGATCCATAATGTAAAACTGGCTTTATATAAGACTTGTATGTCTGGTTTAAAGTTGATCTTGAGCAACCCCATTTTGTGGCAATAAATCTCTTCAAAAGTTTCAATCGTTTTTGTGCTGATTCAGAAACTTTTTCAGTGTGGGTTTTCCAAGTTAATTTCTTGTCCAGGTAGATTCCTAAATATTTAGCTTCATTTGTTTCTTGTATGGGTGTGTTTTTCAATGAAATTTTAATCTGTGGAACTTTATGTTTTAAGGTAAACACCTGGAAATATGATTTTGCTGGGTTTATGGACATTAAATTTTCTTCACACCATACTGACAGGTCATCTAATGCTTTATTCATTTCTCTTGATAATTTTGATTCATCTTTATTTTTTGCTCAGGTCTATATTACTAGGTCGTCTGCAAAGAGAGCACAATTAATGTTTTTATTCTGTAGAAGTTTTTGGGGTAAATCATTGATCATAATGTTGAAAAGGATTGTACTTAGGGCTGATCCTTGTGGGAGACCACTTTGAATTTGTTTGAATTTTGAGTAATTCTCGTTATATTTGGTACTTATAAATCTTTGGTTAAGAAAGCTTTGGAACCATCTAAGAATGACCCTTTTATGCCAAGGTTCATCATTTTTTGGAGTAATTTTTTACGCCAAATTGAATCATATGCACTTTTGAAATCGATGAATACTGCTAATGTTGTTTTTGATTTGTCTAACGCATCTTTGATTTCTTGGCTAAGCATTGCAACTTGTTGTGTGGTAGAATGGAATTTTCTGAATCCTGCCTGTACAGGAGTTATTAGTTGCTGTTTTTCTATAAACCAATTTAATCTTGCATATATCATTTTTTTCATGGTTTTGGCTAAGATACTTGTAAGGGCAATTGGTCGGTAGCTATAAATTCTTGCTGGATCTTTGTTTGGTTTTAATATAGGTATAATGATTGCTTTCCTCCACCTATCTGGTACGCCAGTTTTCCAAATCAAATTGAAGAGATTTAAGATAGCATTCAGTGCTTTTCTTCCTAAATGATTGATAAATTCAGACATTATTTTATCAGTCCCTGGACTTTTTTTTTTAATTTTAAACCTTTAATTGTTTCTATGAGTTCTTCTATGGAGAAATTTTTAGTGAAAATGTCTTCTTTATCCTCTGTTGTAAATTTGGTAATAATGTTTTTTAATTGATTTTTATATTCTTTTGGGTCTTCTTATTTTCCTTAGATAGTGGTTCAGCTAAGGTGTAGTGCTTGGTGAAACATTCTGCAATTTCACGGTCTTCAACATATTCTTTGTTTTTGTATTTCAAAGGTTATTTTATAATGTTTATTGTTTGTTATTTAAAGATGATACAAATTGATGAGCTTTTTTACTGTCTGTTCTGTAATTAATCTGTGATAGGAATGAAAGGTATGCTTCTTTCTTTGTTGTGATAATTTCTTCTTTAAATGCAGTTGCTTTTTGTCTCCATGTAATTAAATCGTCTTGCTGTTTTTATGTTTCTGCTATTTTTCTTGCTAGGTCACGTTGTTCTTTCAAGTCTGATAAAGTTTTTGTCCAAAAAGGTTTAAATATTGGTACTTTACCTTTCCGTGAAGACGGAACGAGAGGGAAAGATCTTCCGACTAGGCAGATGACTTAAACAAGGCGACCCAATTTCACCAAAATTGTTCACAAGCGTACTAGAGGAAGTATTCAAGAAGCTTAAATGGAACAATAAATATGGCATCCTAATAAATGGCAGAAGGCTTACCAACCTACGATTTGCGGATGATGTCGCACTATTCGCCAGGTCTCCAAACGAATTGCAACAAATGCTAACAGAACTGAACGACCGGAGCAGTCAGCTGGGGCTTGAAATAAACTACAACAAAACAAAAGTAATGACGAACAGGAAGCCAACACCAATCTCGATACATGCAAAAGACATAGAATATGTGGATGACTACATTTACCTTGGACAGATTGTCTCACTACACCAAGGAACAGAGAAAGAAGTACAAAGGAGGATCACACAATCTTGGAAAGCCTTTTGGGCGCTGAAATTCATACTTGTAGACAAGTCCCTAAACTGCAGAATAAGATTAGAAGCCCTCAACTCATGCATATTCCCGTTCTTAATATATGACTGCCAAACCTGGGCCCTAACAGAGAGGCAAAGGAGGAACATTGAAATCTGCCAAAGGAAGATGGAGAGGAAGATAGTGGGTGTCTCACTCCGGGATAAGATTTCCAACATGGCGCTATAGAAAATTACAACTTCAAAGAAGATTACTCAAAAAGCCCTCCAAACAAAGTGGACATTGGGTGGTCATGTATCAAGACAACAACAAGACAGATGGGCGTGGGAAACCACTATGTGGGACCCCTACATTGGAAGACGAACACGAGGTCGGCGCAGACACGTTCAAACTGATGTTGGGAGGACATTGGTCAACCACAGCCCGCAACAGGAACAAGTGGAAACAAGTAACGAACAATCTAAAAATGGACTAAAATTCTTAATAAACTGCAGTGAAGTGCACAAGTGAAAGACTCTATAAACACAATGTTGACGTGAATTAGCTCACCACATGAACTACTTAAAACTTTAAAATTGAGCCCCCCTCTTGTAGGAGGCCCTAGCCCTTCATGGGACATAGTGGCTACATTCATTCATTCATTCACTTTACCTCTGGGTGTTGACCTCTTAGCAGCTGATAGTATAGTAGTGCAAAATATTTTACATGCATTTTCAGGGTTGTTTTTGTATCCTTCCAGGTTAATTGCTGGGAGAGAATCTCTAATTCTTTTTTGTAATTAGTCCATTTGGCTTTTTTAAAGTTCCAAGAAATCTTATTATTTCTTCTTAGATATTCTCTCTTATTGTTTACTATTACTGAAGTTATAATAGCTCTGTGGCCGAGACCAGGGTCAGATATGATATTTCGTTTGCATCTGTCTATGATATCTGTTGACGCTATAGTTAGGTCTGGATTAGAAGTTGTTCCATTGTAATGTAAATATGTTGGTGTATCGTCAGTATTATATAGTAACTCAACTCCATTTGAAAGTATGTAGTCTTTGATTGTGTGGCCAGTATATCAGTATATCCCCAGTCTGGATTATGTGTATTTAAGTCTCCTACAATTAATGTTTTAGATGTAGTGTTTAGGACATCACGATTTGGGTTATTGCCTGGGGGATTGTAAATGTTGTATATTTTTAGGAGGTTAGATTTTTTCCAAATGTTTACTTCTACAATCTCGGCTTTATCTTCAAATTGCATTTGTTTTATAATTTTAAAATTATGTGTTACTAATGTGTTTATTCCAACTAAGAGACCACTGGCAATTTGACGGGACTTAGGAAAAATATGTATGTTGTAATTTTTAAATTGGTAATATTTAACACTTTCTTCTGTCAAATTTGCTTCTTGTATACAGAATACATCTATATCTTCTTTATTCAGTATAACCTGAAGTTCTGCTTTTTTTTGATTGGGACATTCCACCTGCATTCCATTGCAAGACCTTGAAGTTGTCTTTTCTCCCAAAACAGTCCCCTCCCGGAGATCCGAATGGCGGACTTTTACTCCGAGTCTTTTGCTTTGGGAAGCATATTGAACATCTTTTGTAGTTCATTTTGCATGACCCAGAGTGCACCTGCTAATATTACCAGCGGAGGCGAACTACATTACACTCGTTTTTTAAGAAATGTTTAGGAGAAAAGAAATGAAGAGGTCCCCTAGGCCTCGAATACTCTAATACCTTCGGGTTCGTAGAAAACAAGAGTTCAGTCAAGGGAGACTGGATAGGAAAGTTGAAAGAGGAAATTGGTACATGGAAAGAAATAAATACCAATTTAGATATAAGAAGCGAAAGAAGGAGCAAAACATAAGTGGAAGTAATAATTTTGCTCAGCTTGGGCACCTTGTGGTCGGCATCCACATGGATCTCTTGTAATGTTGTAGGTAGTATTGGAATTATAATATCTGGCACATGTGCTGGCGCTTATTGACTCCGTAGTTTTCGCTTGAAACTGTGTAATGTAACCAGGAAAGGGCCATAGGATGAACTTACCCTCAGTTAAACACAATGACAAACTAGTATGAATAAAATCAGTGATTATATTATAAAGTTGAATTATATTTCTTGAAAACTCACCTCACAAATTTTTGTGTTTTTCACGAAACCAATGTTCTCCAATGACTTTCAATATATTTTAGGGATTTACATATTTTAATACAGCACATATATACCGCAAAGAAGTGGTGGACTGCACACTCTCATGTTTTGTGTTAAAAATATAATTGTGGAAAATCTGTGCATGATATGCAAAAACTAGTAACAGTTCCGTTATCATGCGATTTGACTTATTATTATTATTATTAAAATATCTCATGCTGCAAAATCTTCGCAGGCCTGTGTAATTTGTTATTCCTGAATCCTGGCTCAAGCATACATTTTTCTGGTAGTAAAAGATTCCGGGCTATGTGGCCGTGGTCTATAACTGGCGTTATAGACCACGGCCACATAGCCCGGAATCTTTTACTACCATGATTACCGGCCGTGAAAGCCTGCATTCCACTATACATTTTTCTCTTTACCATTAATATTATACTAGTTAACTGTGTATAGTAATTTTCTATATTTATTTCAAACTCACTCATGGTACTAACACATATATATATTTCAAGGGTGCAGGGAACTGTTTTTTTTTTCAAGGTTCACCAGCTTCCTATTACCATGTTACAAAACACAGTTTCAAATAATCACCTGTATTATGTATTCTTCTAAGTTTTTATTCACTGTACTTGTACATCTTCATAGGTAATTCAAAAATTTCTGTATAACTTAACCACATCTGATTGAAACAAAGAGGACCTTGGTGCAAGTGGTTACACCTCTGGTTGCTGAGTTTACATGTTGATTATTCCATGTGGCGTTTGTGGTAGCCAAATCAGAGAGAGGGGAGGTTTTTCTCAGGATTTCTCCTGTTTTCCTTGTCAAGTCAAGAAGTTGATTATTCTACTACTTCTTCATGCTCATGTCGTCCATTTCGTTTCATTTTATCTTTCCTTGTGATGGTGCGACAGGCCTAGATAACCAACATCCTTGATTATCACAGTCTTCTATAATAGGGGATTCATCTCATCTCACCCCTAAACCTGGCATTTTGTTGAACATGAGTAGAGGGTTTATTAACATGAATTTATTTATTTATTTATTTAGCAGGTTACACAACATCTTCCTGCACTTAATTAATCTACTGTCATTTTCTTCCACATTTCTGTCTTTCCAAACTTCATCGTCCAATTCTTTTCCTTCATGCTACTCAAAACACCGTCAATTCATGTTATTTTTGGCCGTTGTCTTCTTCTTCTACCAAGTGGCACCCATTCTAGTATTCTTGTGAATCTGTCTTCTATCATTTTTTTTATATGACTATAACATTTTGTTTGTTTTTTATGAAATCCACAATTGAAGTTTGAACATTCATATTTTGCTTAATTACACTGTTTCTTATAAATCTCATTGTAAATTTTTCTCTGTTCTGGTATTATTGTTAGAAATCTCATATGTAAAGAAAAAAACTGGATAATATAAAAAATCTCTCAAATTTAAAGTACCCTGAGACTTATTTAAAATATTTCTCAATTTTCTACTAATTAAATTTCTACATTTAAGGATTCTATTATTAAATTTTATTTTAAATTTGAAGAGAAATTTTTTTGCCCAGACCAAGACTCGGGACCTTTGGTTTTCTGTACCAATGCTTACCAACTGAACTACTGGGGCAAATTTTTTTCTTATATATTGTAATTCCTGCACACCAAATGCTTGAAATCCTTAGCTTCTATCTATGCAAAAGGCAGCTTCTTAGTTAAGAAGACATTTATTGTAAACTATTATTAATTTTTTTAATGATTTGAAGTCTGTTATGAACTTTTCTACATATTAGGTATTTTTTTTAAATACTGCTCTACATTTACTCAGTTACACACCTACTTTCAAACCACTTTAAGCACTGTTTACAAGTTAATATTTATATATATATATATATATATATATATATACACACTTCATTATATAAATCAAAATGTAAAAGATTGTCAGTTAAGAGTGAGTGTTATTACAAGAAATTAAAATTGTAATATACGACTACATTTAATATTTAGCATTCAACTGGTTTACGTGAAGCAAAATTTGGATGCATATAAAACCATTTTCTGATATTAACAAATAATATAATTTTGATTTATATTTAAAAACCAAGAAATATGGTATATGGATACACTGTGTTTAGGAACAATGGGAAAAAATATTGGAGAATCATTGTTAGCAAAAAAGGAGTAAAAATGTATAAACATATGCTTAAAAATGCTACATTTTTACAAAACCTAACAATTATATTTCATGTCAAAACACTTTTCTTGTGTTATAGGTAACAACTGTATCAGGTCAAAATAACAAGCAGGGCATACAAAGTCTGCCAATGTTGTTCATAAAATACAAGTTAAAAAAAAGTGTATTTATTCCCACCTGTCAATTTTAGTTTGCACTCTGCACCACAATTTTGTGAATCTATGATTTGGTTTTCTTAACCAGTTTATGTTTATGTATGATACTTCAAACTTCTGCTTTCTGTTATTGTATTATTTTATTTAGTGAAGCTCTTTAACAGTTGAAGTCATTAGTATCATAATTCAAACCTGGGCATTTAATCAACATTAATAAAATTCATGATAAAACACTGTTGAGATATTAGTCACAAAATTAAAATTATAAAATTTTTACTTTATAGGTCTGTCTCCTCAAGATTTAAAATAGAACATGCCCAGTATGTTCTATCTTCTGTATAAAATTATCACTTGTGTACCAGTATTGCATTCAAGGTCATTAGATACAGACCTACCTCCTGCACCTTCTGCTCAAAAACTAACACACACACTGACACTATCAAACCTGTAGGTTCATGGCTACATGGACATGAGCTCCCCATACATCCCTATCCTGAGCTAATGTTTTCCATCATTCTCTGTATAACCTACTTCCCTCAAATCATGGTTAATGTTATTCTCCCACCTCATGATATCTTTACCTTGTCGTGGTGGAATGGCTTGTGTGATTAAATGATCCAAAGAGCTATGCCAGTAGTAGCATTGCTGCCAATATGTATACGCATGCCAGACTGGTCGAAGGTGATAAGCCAGATGAAAAAAGTACCTTGGTTGAAAGAGTGATGTCGTTCACCATAAAAACACAACCGTCAAGAAGTGTAGACATGGGTTCGACTGGGGTAAAATTTTCCGGAGGTCAAATAGTCCCCCATTCAGTTTTCCAGGCAGAGACTACTTCAGGGAACCCATGCCAAAGGCTCAAACTAGTCTCGAAAAGCCTACAGAAAATTAATACCTTACAGAATTGAGAATTTTATTATTTTGTATTATAATTTTAACTTTGTTGGCATTAATGACCATAAATATACAACATAGGGCCATGGTTTTAATTCTCTTCCAAAGTAACAATACCCAGGATTTTTACACCCTAAAAATCATAAATCTTGTAATCAGAGGCAAGCATATTCCTTAGGATTGACTTGTACAAATGTAGCATTCTGGTATGAAATACTGCATTTACAAAATCGAACCATTTCTATGTATAAATTGTTTATAGGATTTTTGTTGTTGTTTTGTTAGCAATGGTCCGTGGAGTCTGTATAGTTTTCTGAACATTATGTATATATACTGCCATCCTTAGCCAAAAGGACATATCTCAACTTTTTTTAATTTTCAGTTTATCTTACCATAATATGTTTAGTGTTTACCCTACCTATTTACCAAGCTAAATAGTCATATATTTTAATGAAAGTAAAAAAAAAGCTAATGAATTATGGTGTATCTCAAAGTTTTTATGAAATCCTAAACAAAATAACAGTATCATTGTTTCCTAAGCTGTTTAATAATCTGACATAAATATTGCTACTATTCTTCTTCTTCTTCTTCTTCTTCTTCCTTCCAAATATTAGGTCAAGGCCTATTACAATCGCATAGAAAATTTTCCCTCCAGCGTTTCATAGGACGGTCCAGAGATCTTCGTCCTCTTGGTATATAATTAAACGGCTTTGGGGATCCGATTTGAACTCATTCTTTCAAGATGGTGTTTCCAATTTTAAAATTAATAAAATTAGTAGTTGAGGTTGATCTGCAATAAGAATGTTGGATGGAATTTTGTTAGGTAAACAGATATTCAAATAAATTATAATCCATGTTTATAAATCAATAGTATGAAATGTAATTACTTATGGAGCAGAAAAGTGGACTACAAATGCCAAATTAAAGTTGAAATTGCAATCTATAGAAATGGATTTTTTAAGAAGCTCTGCTTGATGCTCTACATTAGACTGGATCAGAAACAGTATTATCTGAAAAAAATAAATTTAATGAAAAAATTATTCAATTTGTAGGATATAAACAATTACAATGGTTTGAACTCGTGAAGAGGGTGAATGTAGATAGATTGTCAGTTTGGGTGGATTCGAAATCGGAGGAAAAAGAAAAGGGAGACCTAAGCAGACATGGTAGAGGAAATTATGAAACTAATGAAGGGCAGAGGACTGCTGGATGGTGACTGAAAGGATAAAGATGAATGGAGGAAGAGAATCAAAACTTCATATTAGGCACAAGAAGATGTATACATTTAAAACCTTTTAAATAAAAAAAAAATAACTGATAAGTAATCAGTCATATCTCACCTCAAGCATGGTACTTAAAAAACCTCATAATGTTATTTCCCAAAGTTAATATATGAATAAATAAAAATAACATCTCATCTCATAATTTATCTCCTTTTTAGACTGGTTCGACCATTGTCCTATCTTTATTAATTATTCTAAATTAATATCTCATAGTGTTATTTCCTACAAATTTTGAATTGCTACTATTAGTTAAAAGAGTAGTGTTTATATAATAATATTAGCTAATACCTGGCGTGCGCTGCTATGAAATATTGAAGGTTAATTAAATTGTGTGGTATACGCTGAGACGAACCAAACATGGTGATTGCTAGTCCGTTTTTAATTTTGGATTTTAGATAAACCTCCACTTCTAATTATTGGATTTTGGTCATTTTTGAACAATACCTACCTCAGTTTATTTTAATAGGATATACTGAGTTTAATTGTGGAACATTGAAAAATGTGAAGGCAAGAGCGATTTTTCAATTTTCACTTCAGGTGAACTCCTACACCTAATGGTTTTGGAGGGTGCAATTGTGAATCTAAACCATCGAGGGACCCAATTAGACACACAAAAAATTTAATCAAAATCGGTCCAGCCGTTCAAACCAGTTTGACACATACAAATCAATCTAACCAAGATACCCCCAATTGAAATAAAATTTATTTTACAACCAATCCCCATTAGTAAATTGTACACTCGAAGCAATCCATACATCCACATACAGAAGAATTATATATATATATATATATATATATATGTATAAGGATATGTCATAAAAAATATTGTAATGAACAAATTGGTGTGGTATGCAAATTAACAAATTGTTCATTAACCACATATTCAAGATCCTGAGACATGTCTTTTTGTATTAAAAGGGCAGTACATTAAATAAATAAATAAATAAATATATATATATATATATATATATATAGAACTGATTGAATTTTCATGTTTCATAATGTAAAAGGTGAAATTTAAGTGAATGACCTTTTGACATAATTAAAAATATAATTTAACATTGATATTTCACAGAACCCATTGCTCAGGTTAAGATTAAATTACTACAAATGGGCTAAATGCTAATAGTTCCTTATCACTCACTATACATAGAAGCTATGTTATTGGTACATATGTTTTTATATAACAATGGCATATAGGAATCCTGAGAAATGGGTTCTATGAAATTAACATATTATCTTCCTTTCATGAGAGGACTTTATGGTACAAATATTTTTCTAATCATCTCTTCCTAAGCTGTCCCAACAATATTCTACCATTTAGTTGGTCTTAAGAAGAATTAACATATATTTTGACATATGGATTTTGTTCCCTCAACTGTTTGACATAGGATACTATGGGATGTCCTTACCTAATTTTATGTGCCAATATAAGATACAAATACATATGGATCATTCCATCATAAAGAATATAATATTTTACCTACACTTTTTCATTTGTTGTGTATTATAAATGTGAGATTTGAAACAATTGTGAAGTTTAAAATAGCTGATTTTTCTCAGATAAATTCACATTAATGAATTACACTCCATACTTAATCTTTTCTGCTATAACTAGAGATCCATGAAAGTAGTTTTATTTTTAGGGAAAATTCGTTTTAAAATTTAAAGATTTCTATGTTATTAGGAAGTTGTTGGTGTTATTCTAAAAATATGTAAATTTGAGTCTTTTTAATCCTAGTATAGTATATCAAACCCAATAAGAATGATATATCCAATAGTAGGTCAACTTGTAGCATGTATAATTGATATAAATTTTAATACGCTGAAATACATAAAATTTTAGTCACTAATTTGTAAGCAAAATTTACCTTTTAAGAAAAAGCAACCATGCTGAGTATCTCTGCACTCACAGGTTTCAATCTCCGCCTTCGATTACACCACAAGACCATACTGAGAAATATATCTTTCTGAATCCACATTTGAAGTTGGCTACCTGATGGCTTCAAGAGATGTCTTGACAAACTCGGTAAACTCTTCCCTCAAAGAGCAAATCATTTTTCAAATGTCTACATGGGTACACTCTGGTCATTTGAACTCTTCTTTCAGGAGGCCTTGGAGAACAACATAGCCTTCGTAGAATTTAGAAGATTCAATGGCACTTGTATATGATAATTTCTTCAATTCCACCATGACACTGATAATTTGTTAATATAAGAAGAAAGCTTCACCCAACCATTCTATTTAATAATCTAAGTGCCCTGGGTCAAATAATTTACTGCTGCAAACACAAATGATGAAGGGTCTTCTGAAATCAAGTTTTTCAGCTTCATAAGACACTTCTGTGCAGTAGTTTTGAACTGGTTCATCATTTCAGCTTTCCTGAGAGCTGCCATCTCTTGCAACAAAGTTGTGAGATGGAAATAAGAATATGAGCTATGGGATAACTGTTACATTCCAAGAAGGTAATCAAATTAAGAAATTAGTTGCAGTTATTAGCAACAAATTAGAGCTTGAACTTTTGTGATGGCTAAGAATTGGGGACTTACATCTTTAAGAAACTTCACGCTATTGCAACAGGTCATAATATTAATGATAATAAAAAATACGACTATTAATTATATTACGAATACTATAAATGAAATATACTAATTAATTATACCGAAAGATTTGAAATAAATAATCACCCTTAAATACTAAATAGTCATAGTCAAAGTCCATACCAAGGGCTTGTAGGAAATGAAAAACGAGTAGAATTTTAGAATATTTTATAATAAAGTATCCTGGACTCATTGTGGTTGTCGAAAACTGTCACAACAACACCAGGATGTAGTTTCAAAAATATCAATATGTTTTGACAGAAATACCAGAGATTTCCACATTAGGTAAAAGTTTTGGGAAGTTGAACTACATTAGGTAAAAGTTTTGGAAAGTTGGACAACATTAGGTAGAAGTTGGAAAGTAAGGCGACAATGAGAAATTCCCACAATTAGGTTAAAGGTGGAAGGGGAACTAAGATTTCAACACATTTTAGAAATTAGAAAGGGAAAAAATAATCAAATATATACCCGCGATTTTGAGACAAAAAGTCTGTCTGGAGGCAGGGACTGAAGTATTCACTACAGCTGCCTTTAGGACCACGAATACATCCCTCTTCATGTGTGAGTATAAGTTTTAATTCTCATCACTATGGTGGACCATCAACTTAACTTCAAAGGCATAAAATTTAAGAAAATAGCACTGAAATAATATATTAATTTAGTTAGATGTTTATGACTAAGGAGACCAAAGGGTTGAAAGAAATAGTTAAAAGTTAAAATTAATAAAGATTTAAATAATCTACACTTGACTTAGTTAAGCTCTCTCATGTTAATAGTAAGTTAAATTCCAATTCGGCGCGCTCGAACATGGCGATTCACTAGCTTCTATGCCCAAGTGTTTATAATTGTTTATTATTGGATATGTTTTTATGTGTTGTTAATTTTTATAATAAATGTGTTTTGTTTTATGGTTTTCTATATTCTATCAATATAATGTTCCCGTTTACAGATATCTCCGACGTATCTAACGGATGTCCCGTTAGTTGTGATTATAGCACTTTCACTGTCACGACCGAAAGCCTACCGCTCGGGCCAAGGTTAATTAAAAATATTAAACCATTTTAATTTAATATCCCTTATGGGACGCTACCTTATGACCTAATATAATCTAGGTCGTAACAATTGGTGCCAGCCGTGGTGGTATGTTTAATTTACAGGAAGTTTTATTGACAAATCTTTTAAGTTTTTAAGGGTTAAATTATGGTTGTGTTTTAGTGAGATTTAATGTATAATTTAGAGGAAACTAGATCACTTAAGGCTCTCCATACTTAGGACCACACATTCCTCGGGACCATCCAAGGATAGAAATAAGAGGATTGGCTGCAATCTAGGCCAATCTTGGCTAAGCGAAGTTAGACAAACACACAGAACCAAACATGGAAGTAATCGCACAAATAGATAAAAGTTGGGAAGAACTAAGGACCCTTTTGAGGAGGGTTTCCGCCCTCGTCAATTTGGCAGATTGCCTGAACACTTTGTCAACACGCTAGGAGGGAAGCAAGAGAGAAATAGTGAGAAAGCTAGGGAATGTGCAAGTCGGAAGGCGGGACATCCCCGTTATGACATGCTCTGGAGTCACAGACCTGTATAGTGAACCTTGGGCACTGGCCATAAAATCTTGCCGGCTTGGCACTGACGTTAAGAACCATGCGGAACAACATCGTTTAGAGAGAGATAGGCATCTGAGAAATAAGGAATGAACGAAAACACAAATCAATAACGGGCAGAGAGACCCACAGGAAACACAGAAGCAATAACGGGCAGAGAGACCCACATGAACAGCAGTGATACCCGGGTTTAGCGAGTGATGTAGGCAATAGGGGATCACCATCAAAGAGATTAGAATGAAATCCACTTTTCCGATGTGGCCGTCGTCCATGAGCCCAACAGGCCCTCCCTAAGATTGAGATTGAAGTAAAAAATTCTGAGGCAGCAGAATTAGAGAATCAGAATGGAAACGGGGTACCATGTTGATATGGTTGGGATTTCTCTTGCTTTCATCTTAAGGCAGATTCCCATCGGATATTGGGACCCGAAGGCGGAACAAGGGACCCAACCTCTGTCAATTTTGGCAGATGCCTGCCTCTCCCGCTTGCCAAGGAGGATTAACGAAGTCAGGAATACAAGGAGAGAGGAAGACGGAACTAGGGACCCGGTTGGTGGGGTTCGGATTTCTCTTGCTTTCGTCTTGAGGCAGATGCCCCTCGAAAGTCGGGACCCAAACTCTATCAATTTTAGCGAATGCCCAAAAGCCGGTCGAATAGCTCCAGAGGAGATGATGGTGCCAGAAATCCACCGGTGGCGAGGACATTTGGAACCAAGGGATAGAAACAAAGCAAAAGAAAAATGATATACGTTGAGGTAGAATATGGTCAAAAACCAAGAGGCAACAGGTACAAGCCAAGGAACATCAGAAACATTAGTGCACTAGAGGGATCAGAACAATAGTAGGGGAAACACACATACACATGGTTGTGCGATTGACAAGTAGAGCAAAGAGAGATTGACCTAGGAAGGGAGATTACATGAAATGAGAGGTTAAACACTTAAGGTAATATAGATAAGTTAAAGTAACAAAAGCAGTCTAAAAGTAAATTAGGAGCTGACCCAAAAACATAAAAGGAAATTAAGAGAGGAGGAAAGGAGTAGGAGATGAAAAAAGGGAGGTTAAACCCATAGGTAAGATAGGGAAACAATCAGGGAATAAGTCTACACGAAACAAGAAGTAATGTACAATTTTGTTAAAAACTTCAAGAGAACAGTGATGAGGTATTGCCAAATAAATTAACATGTTAGGGAGGACATGAGGTAAAATACACCATTGTGAGAAATGGGAAAACATGTTTTTAATAGTGAAGTCATCTATTGTAGGATGTAGCAAGGGAAATGTGTCATATAGTTTAGAATATAGGAATGAAATAATAGGGAATTTAAGATGCAAGGAAGCATCAAGGATGGAAAAATGATAATAGGAAAGGAATGCTCTCGAAATCAGGACCTCAAGGGAATGATAACAGGAATTCAGGTTGCATGATATTAATGCATACTTGTGAAGTTTAAATTTTGGTACCAAATAGTATTTGCATTTACATGATAGTGATTGAAGTTCCTTCGATAAATAGTGCAGACGAGCACACTCGGTCGAACTAAGGACTTTATAGGAAAAGAAGCAAAATTAGAATACCATCAAAGCAATGGATTTTTTTTCAAAACTGTAATGATACGGTAGGATTAACTGAACTGAGCATTTGGATTATGTGAACCCAGTGAAACCTGAATTACTGAAAACCTAGAGATGATTACGGCATGGATGATCCACGAAGATCAATATGCCCAGATGTTAGGGACGTAAGATCTTTTTTTTCCGGCATAAGTTTAGCTAACAAGATATATATAAAACATATGATACAGGTGTAGTAATATGTATATAAATAAAACATAAATAATAAGAATGAGAACAATGTGAGTAATGATAATAAAGTATAGGGTAGAGTATAACTGTAAAGGCCTTAAGGCAGGACTTCTAGAAGAGACAGGGGTTTAGGTTGATACTATATAATTAATGTATAAGTCTAGTCGGACGCAAAATGGCTAAGATTGTTTTATAACACTCCGCGTGGAAATTAGGATCACCGACAGAGTGCAGGCGAGCGCACAATGTCAAGTAAGGCCTCAACTACAGCATGGAGTAAAAACCATTTAGCAAGCAAAATATAACTTTACGGGTCAAAATAATGTGATAATGGCAGTCAGATCAAAGGATCTGGATATTTCGAACGATGACCAACCTGAATACCTGCCAAAACTAGTTACAAGAAATGAAGCTAATCCAATATGCACTGTAAGCTAGGACCAGAAGTTTATAAGTAGATTAAGGAAAACAATATGATTGCTCATCATCAGGGAACAAGGGAATAGAGAATTTAATGATAAACAGATAAACGGGAATTAAAGTACGGGAAGAATAGTAACTGACATTATAAAACTACTAGCACAAGGTTCTCTGAAACAGATGAAGAGGGGAAGCAGGTCCATAATAAGGAACAAATGTAGCAATTGTATGACAGGAAAATTATCCACCAATGGGAATTAAACTTATACTTCAGAGAACCCAAAACGAGGCATTAATTACCTGCCTGGAACAAGTGCTTTAAAATAATCCTCCCAGTCCATTCTAACATACCTAATGAGAATTTCAGAAGTACCAGCTTCACGCCAGGACCTGCTGCCCACCCTCGCACAACTCGGGATGGAAGCAGCGACTATGAATAATCTCCACCCTCAGATAACCGTATAAGTATGGCTGCTACAGCAATAGGAAATTGGCTCCATCCTCAGATAACCAGATAAAGGGACACTGCGACAGCAAGAGATGAATTGGCTCCATCCTCAGACAACCAGATGAAAGGAGGCTGCTACATCAATGGATAAATAGCTCATGCAATAAAATCAAACCCAGTTAACTATAAACCCTCTATCTCCAACATCAACCCTCACCTATTCTCCGACATAACCTAAATTCACTTCTATCGAATGAGTCGATCCAAATAAAAATAACAATTCCAGCAGAAAGTCCATTAAACCTTCCTTTAGAATTCCGTGGACCCTAATTCAAATGTCTGGGGCACTATAACCTACAAGGCCTACCTTACATTACAGCAGCTAGACACGACCCACGACCCCTGACGAGACATCAAATTGAGAAGAAGAAGAAGAAGAAGACGTGGAGCCAGTGGGCGCGAATCCGCACCCACGAACAGAAGAACAGCAACAACGCCATGAGCAGGTCACAGCAGAGTCTATAATGTGGTAAAATACCTTAGGTCACCAAAATAAACATACAGAACAAAATAACGTGGAAAAAAGGTGAAAACATAAGTGAAAACCACGTAGAATAATAGTGAATCTATATAACAACGGCGTGTCAAACATTACATAAGTGAAGAAATTTCGGAAACAATACAAAGGCATAAAGACGGAGATGGAAGAAAGTGGGCTATTTTAGGAGTAGATTAAGAACTACATTTATCAGAAGGAAAGTGTTCTCACCAGGTAACAAGATCACACTGATATTCCGACACTAATTAAGATCATCCGGTTCAAACTAACAATTAAAAACAATCTAACCACCTGGAGTGAGAACAAATTACTTCAGGGTTATTAAAAATATTCACCTGTACTCTAAAACATGTACGCAAGGAGTCACCATCTTGATGACGTCCGATTCACGTAACGCTGCCAACCCTATCACACTAAACGCGCTTACATGCAACTAATAATAACTGGACAGCGCACTAATGTGCACCCAACGGAGTAGGTAACCTACTTGTGCAAAACGCTAAACACTAGAGTTACGTCGGGAAGGTACGCTTCGGTACAAACCCCCGAGAGGTGAGAGATATCCTTAAAACGGATAACATTTGGCTTTTCGAACCTAATGTCACGTTTGGGGAGGGGACTTATTGCAACAGGTCATGATAGTAATGGTCATAAAAAAATAGGACTATTAATTATATTATGAATACTATAAACGAAATATACTAATTAATTATACCGAAAGATTTGAAATAAACAATCACTCTTAAATACTAAATAGTCATAGTCAAAGTCCATACCAAGGGCTTGTGGAAGTAAAAAACGAGTAAAATTTTATAATATTTTATAATAAAGTATCATGGACTCATTGTGGTTGTCGAAAACTGTCACAACAAGACCAGGATATAGTTTCAAAAATATCAACATGTTTTGACAGAAAGACCAGAGAATTCCTCATTAGGTAAAAGTTTTGGAAAGTTGAACTACATTAGATAAAATTTTAGAAAGTTGGACAACATTAGGTAAAAGTTGGAAAGTAAGGCGACAATGAGAAATTCCCACAATTAGGTTAAAGGTGGAAGGAGAACTAAGATTTCCACACATTTTAGAAATTAGAAAGGGAAAAAATAATCAAATATATACCCGCGATTTTGAGACAAATGTCTGTCTGGAGGCAGGGACTGAAGTATTCACTTCAGCTTCCTTGAATACATCCATCTTCATGTTGAGTATAAGTTTTAATTCTCATCACTATGGTGAACCATCAACTTAACTACAAAGGCATAAGATTTAAGAAAATAGCACTAAAATAATATATTAATTTAGTTAGATGTTTTTGACTAAGGTGACCAAAAGGTTGAAATAAATAGTTATAGTTGATGTTATGAATACATAGAGTATTTTACATAGATATTTAATTATTTCATAGAATATTTTAATTATTCAACTAAAACAGTTGTTGAAATAAAGCACTTAAGCATATTATATTTCAGGACAGAATTTTGACTTATGGCAGGAACAAAGTTTTCAAGGTTAACTGTAAAATCTCTGCATTTAGATTAATGGATTGTTTAATACAGTTAGTTGGAGATGTAGGTCAAAATCCTAGAAATAACCCTGGCAAGATAGGGGACTCGTGTCTGTCTGTGTGTGTAGTGTTCTGATGGGTAAGTCTGCATACCATTTTTCTTAATAAATTCGCTATGAACAGTTATAAATGTAGTCAAGTATTTTAAATAGTTTCATACTATATGTCTAAGGTAAAGAGTTATTAGATAATTTTTAGAATGTAAATTAGGTAAATTCATAAACCCACATCTCCCTCTCTCAAACCTAAAGAATGTTCGAATGTAGGTTTTGTTAATATAAGCTTAGATTAGTGATTTAGGGTTAGAATACTTAGGGTTATTGTAAACATTATACTCTAGAAATAAAATAGATAACATTAAGAATCCATTTATTTATGTTCGAAAACACGTATGCCTTTATAACTAATACATCCACATACTAACGCTCGGCTAGAACCTCATGCTACCAAAAAAATTCCAAGTCCCGAAGGTCCTTTAAGCCCTAAGAAAACCAGCAGTTTGTAACAGTTAAAATTAATAAAGGTTTAAATAATCTAAAATTGACTTAGTTAAGCTATCTCGTGTTAATACTCACTTAATTACTTTCTCACTGGCACTATCGAACCCGTAGGTTCATGGCCGTGCGGACATAAGCTCTCCATACATCCCTATCCTGAGCCAATGCTTTCCAATCATTCCCTGTATAATCTACTTCCCTCAAATCATAGTTAATTTTGTTCTCCCACCTCATTTTTGGTCTACCAACTGGGCGTTTTCCTTCTGGCTTTCCTACAAGAAGTTTCCATGCACATCTTTCATTCCTCATACGCGCAACATGTCCTGCCCATCGCAGTCGACGAGACTTAACTGTTCTTATTATATCTGGCTTCCTATAAAGACCATGTAGTTCATTGTTATGTAGTCTTCTCCATTCACCTGTCTGTTCATCCCTCTTTGGTCCAAAAATTTTCCTAAGAACTTTATTCTCAAATACTCGTAATGTCCTTTCCTCCCTTAAAGTAAGAGTCCATGTTTCGCACCCATATAATATAACTGGTAGAATAATAGTTTTATATATTTTCAGCTTAACGTTTTTTGAAAGGAGTTGGGACATCAAAAGTCTCTGCAATGTATAATAGCATGCATTTCCAGAATTGAGCCTATGTTTAATTTCTTTGTGCATCTCATTCCTATTTGTGATTATTGTTCCTAGGTATTTGAATTCAGCCACTTCCTCAAAATTTCCCTCATTTGTCATTAGCTGTCCATTTCCATTATATACTGAATTTCTACGTGTGACCATATATTTAGTTTTACTGATATTTACTTCCAGTCCTAATTTCTTAGTGTTACTCAATAGAGTGTGCGTGTTGGCCTTTAGTATCTCCTCGCTATCGGCCAATAATACTACATCATCAGCATAAACTAACAGCTTATTAATACCATTGAGTTGAAAGCCTCCCTCATTCTCTAAAGATTTAATGGCATGCTCTAGTACAAAATTAAATAGTAGAGGAGATAGTGCATCTCCTTGCTTCAACCCATTCTGGATTTCAAAAGTGTCTGAAAACTGTTTGCCTACACGCACCCTACTCTTTGAGCCATTTAGACACATTCGTATAAGTCTAACTAACTTTTTAGGAATTCCGAACTCCAGCAGGATACTATATAACTTCTCCCTCTTAATTGAATCATATGCTTTTTTGAAGTCTACATATAGTTGATGTACAGTACCATTATATTCCCATTTCTTTTCTAAAATCTGTCTTATACTAAAAATCTGATCTGTTGTAGACCTGTTTCTTCTAAATGCACATTGATGATCTCCTAGAATGTCATCAATATAGGGAGTAAGTCTGCTTACTAATATATTTGTTAGAATTTTGTACGAAGTTGAAAGTAATGAGATGCCCCTGTAATTGTTGCAATCAGCTTTATCTCCTTTCTTATAAATTGGTACGATAATTGATTCCTTCGATTCATCTGGAAGAGCTTCTTTATCCCAAATCATACTAAGCAACCAGCGTATCTTGTCCATCAATTTTTCTCCCCCAGATTTTATCAGTTCTGCTGGGATCTCATCTGAACCTGATGCTTTATACATCTTCAATTTTTCAATCGCCATTTCAACCTCTAATGCACTTGGCTCTGCGACAGCATTTCTGCTGTCTGTAACTTATCCTCCTCAATGTCATGTTCTGTATTTACATTTAATAGCTGATTAAAGTAACTTTTCCATCAATTTAATATACTCCTAGAATCTGTAATCATATCCCCATTTTCATTCCGAATTATGTTTGTTCTAGCCTGAAACCCTTTCTTCTCTATACTAATTCCCCGATATAATTCTCTAATGTTCCTATTTTTTGCATTCATTTGAAGATCATTAATCTTCTCTCTCAAATATTCCCTCTTTTTACTCTTTAGTAACTTGGTGGTTTCCCGTCTAACACTACCCAATTGCTCTATATTTACCTCATTTGGCTCGTGTAACAATTTCATTTTTGCTAGCTTCCTTTTCTTTAGAATGTCGGCACATTCCTCATCAAACCATTTCTTGTTTTACCTCCTTTTAAACAACCAATGCTTTCTGATGCTGACAATTTAATAGTACCTCTTATAGCCTCCCAGTCTTTATTTATATCAGTTTCTTCTTCGTTTGAATACATTGCCATCTGAAGATTCCAGTACTTCAAATCTATTAGCAATTTTGATTTGGTCTTGCCGCATTTCATCATTTCTCAAGTTTTTTAATTCATATTTTACAGAATCATCTTTCGAGTTTGTTCCTCTCATAAGCGATAGCCGTTGTCTGATTTTCACTCTGACCAGATGATGATCCGAATTGCAGTCTGTCCCTCTAACTGATCTAACATCAATGATGCTACTGTGCCAGCGTTTATCCACTAATACATGATCTATCTGGTTCCGAGTTTCTCCATCTGGGGACGTCCA
Organism: Diploptera punctata; assembly: GCA_030220185.1. NCBI lineage: Eukaryota > Metazoa > Arthropoda > Insecta > Blattodea > Blaberidae > Diploptera > Diploptera punctata. Next base: position 209,956 of record JASPKZ010007967.1, on the reverse strand, counting down.
GGTGTATTTATGAATATCCTTATGCTGAAATGTTGTGCTCTTAACCATGAGATTCTTTGATGTGGCAAATGTGACTAATCTAACCCCGTTGTCGTTACTATCTTCATGAAGACTGAATTTGCCTATTGTTGGTTTGAATATATCTTCCCGCCCCACTTTTGCATTAAAATCTCCTAGGACAATTTTCATATGATATCGTGAAAGGCTATCGAATAAGCATTCTAAAGCTTCATAGAACTCATCCTTGATCTTGTCATCTTTATCTTCTGTGGGGGCATGTACATTTACAATTATAAAATCATGTCGTTTACCTTTGGAATTATATATGATATCCTATCACTAACAAACTTAACATCTCGGATAGCGGATAGGATCCTCCTTCTGACTAAAAAACCCGTCCCAAATACAGGTCTTTCTGCACCCCCATAGTATAATGCAAAGCTTCCTGATTCCTGACTACCTTCTCCTGGCCACCTAACATCCTGTAAAGCGACTATATCCAAGGGCGATTTATCTAATTCCCGCGTTAATATCTCTAGTGCCCCGCTATTGTATAAAGTCCTAACATTCCGTGCTCCTAGGAACATGTCCCTGTGTTTGAGCCTTTGGCATGGGTTCCCTGAAGTAGTCCCCGTCCGGAGAACCGTCTCTCGTGTTAATAGTAAGTTTAATTCCAATTCGGCGCGCTCAAACATGGCGATTCACTAGCTTCTTTGTCCAAGTGTTTATAATTGTTTATTATTGGATATGTTTTATGTGTTGGTTAATTTTTATAATAAATGTGTTTTGTTTTATGGTTTTCTGTATTCTATGTTCAATATAATGTTCCCGTTTACAGATATCTCCGACATATCCAACGGATGTCCCGTTAGTTGTGATTATAGCACTTTCTTTGTCACGACCTACCGCTGGGGCCAAGGTCAATTAAATATATTGAAGCATTTTAACTTAATATCCCTTATGGGACGCTACCTTATGACCTAATATAATCTAGGTCGTAACACACGCCTTTGGTTTATTTACTTGGCTGCTCCATAAATTCCAATATGTCAACAAGGTATTCATTTATATGTATACTTTGCAGCTTCAAATCATGTGTTCTATCTCGTTTGTACTGACATGGGAAAATGCCTAACTTTTCCAGGGTCATTCTCATAAAGAAAGTCAAGATAGAAATGCTTCCTTTCTCTTGTATTGAGAAATGCAGCTTTGTTTTAGCAACAGTTATGTTCAATTAATCTAGGCTTCATTGCTAAATCTGACTCACCAGGTTGATTTTGTGGGCCCAGTATTGAATATGCTCCCCCACTAAGCCTTTTAGAATATTGGCACATAGAGTCATATACCATGCTGAGTCGGTAATAATACCTAGCACATTGTCATATCCAACTTCGTATTTATTTAAAGTGTCCACAATAATTTGAGTGCATGTTGAACCAGTGGCTTTGTCAAGCACAGCACTGGCAGCCAAGTAAACTCCTTGCTGCTTCGTGGTCTCCAAAAGGCGAAACAGATCATTAAATATGCAGTTTCAAGGTTTCTCAAAAGAGTACTGTCAATTTCAAAATATACAAGAAATAGTTATGCCTATACAATAGCCCAGGAATCCTTCATCATCGAAGATATCATATACTGTTTCAGACTACCGGAAACGCAAGCATATAGAATCGTCATCGAGGAGAGACAGAAAAAATTCGCCCAGATACCGACATAAATTATGGGAACAGACGCAATGAAAACAGAAACCTGGAAGCAACCGAACTTTGAACTTCGACACCTGTACACACGTTTCACAGCCCATGGATTTCATGGGAATATATACCTGAACAACATGTACCATGAACCCAAGGAGGACTGCGTCTGTAAATTATGCAATCCCTGTCCCAAATGCATCATCTAGCGAAGTGTAAAAACAGGACACTACCACTAAACACTGTAATTAAAGACTGGTAAAAAGCTAAATTAAATTTAATGTACACATTGTGTTTAATAAAGTCAAATAAATATGCAGTTTCCAGACTTGTCAGTTGCCCCATTACACATGATGAACATTTTTTTGTCCTTTATTATTTGTTTAAATTCCTCCATTTTTTGTCCCAATAATTGGTATGGAATGTTGCCGAATTCTATCTGTAGAAGGCAAGTTACAACTGCCCTTTTATATTTACCCAACCATTCTCTCATCTTGGGGTGATCTAACTTTAGAAATTCCTGCACTCAAAAATGCCTCCATAGTGTCAACAATGTTTTGTCTTCTTTTACTTTTTTAGCCTGTAAAAAATTACCCTTCAAGAGGCACTTCGTTAATATCTTCTTATTCTTAGCGTTTTATGAGTTTCACTGCCTATATGTTTTAGCAATGTGTCCTTTCTTTCATATTCTAGTCTTTCGTCATAGTACCGGCACATCAATACTTTTTTTATCATTAACAAAAAAACTTTCATTGCTGAATTCATAATAATAATAATAATAATAATAATAATAATAATAATAATAATAATAGCTTTATTTTACCTGGCAGAGTTAAGGCCTTAAGGCCTTGTCTACCACTCAACCAGGTTTAAAAAAAATACAAACAAAAAATAGTCTTAAATCTAAATTACAATATATATATAAACGATTACAAGTTATGAATACAATACAATTAATATTTATAATGTATTTTCATTTACTCTAAATTTAACGAATTAAATATATAATATGTACAATATATATAAAAACAGGGAAAGATTAATGACATAGTATAAAATTAAATAAATAGAGAAAAATTAATTATTAGACAACAGGTAACTGTATAAGCGTGACTTAAAGGTACCAAGTGTGCGGCAACCCCTGATATCTTGAGGAAGGAGATTCCAGGAGCGGGCAGAGGCTACTGTGAAGGAAGTAGAATAGGAGGAAGTGCTATGAAGAGGAATTGTTAGCAGACTGCTATCTTGTGATCTAGTGTCAATATTGTGGTAAGAGGATAACTTCTCAAATCTAGACGCCAGGTAAGTAGGGATGTAGGAATTCAGAAGCTTGAAAAGTAGTGAAAGAGAGTGCAATTTTACGTCTGTCAGTAAGACGGAGCCAAGAGAGGTTATTAAAGTGTTCGGAAATATGGTCATAACGGCGGATATTGAAAATGAATCGAACGCAAGCATTATGAACACGCTGCAGTCTCTGCGACAAGTCATAGTTTAGATCATTATATATAATGTCACAATAATCGAAGTGTGGTAACACAAGATTCTGCACAAGGATTTGTTTTAACGAAACTGGGAGAAAATTCTTTAAACGTCTAAGATAATGTAAGATGGAGAAAGTCTTTTTACATATGTGTTTCACTTGTGTTTGCCAGGTTAAATTTGCGTCTAGATGTAGTCCAAGATCTATTACTGAAGAAGAATAAGGGATGATTATATTATTTATAGTAATGTTTGGTAGTGTAGATATGTCAAAGGTTGTAAGCAGTCTTTGTTGTCCCATTAGAATTACTTGTGACTTGTTAGGATTTAGATTTAGACCGATACTTGAAGACCAGTTAAAGATGGATATGAGATCGTCATTCATTTTTGTCAAGCTGTTATAGAGAGAATGAGGAGGTGAATGTAGGTAAATTTGGAGATCATCAGCGTAGAGGTGATAACGGCAGTGCTTTAGTACAGTTGGCAAGTCATTTATGTAGATTGAGAAAAGAAGAGGTCCGAGAACACTGCCCTGGGGGACTCCAGCCGGCACGTTGCGCCAAGACGAAGATCTAGAGTTTAATGAAACGTATTGTTGACGACCGTGCAGGTATGAGTCGAACCAGGATACAGCGCTGTCAGACAAGTGTAGGTGCTTGAGCTTTATCATAAGTAAGTCGTGGTCTACTGTGTCAAAAGCTTTGCTGAAGTCAAGTAAGGTTAAAGGAGTCAATTGACGTCTGTCCACGGCTTCACGAATATCTTCAGTAATTTTTAGCAAAGCTGTGGTTGTGCTATGACCATATCTAAAGCCGGATTGATAAGGATCAAGGAGGTGATTTTCTTGGAGATATTCAGTCATTTGCTTATGTACAATATGTTCCAGGGCTTTAGATAATGTCGGAAGGATGCTAATCGGTCGGTAGTCATTACAGTTAGCAGGTGTACTTATTTTTGGTATAGGCCGAACTCTAGACTGTTTCCATACAGTAGGGAAGATAGAAGTTATAAGGGAAGCATTAAAAATATGAGTCTTCATATGCCTTACATGTGGCTGACACACTTGGTTTTGGCATGAAAATAGGTAAAAAATTGAAGAACAAAAAAAAAATGATAAGTAAAACACAAACTGACCAATGTATACATTTCACATTCACTGAATATACTGTATCTGTTGATTGAAACAAAGTTTGAAGGGGGAATTAAAATAGCACGTAACAATTGTTGTTCAAACTGTCAGTATTTGTTTTGTCAAAAATTCATGTTGTAGATATGTAATCCAATAGAAAAAATGCATTTATGTAATTAAATTCTGTTTTAATTAAATTGGGAATAATAATATTTATCAATATGATATAATTACTCATGGTCCATTGTTGGCTTATTCAAATTTGGCAGTGCTCGCTATTGTCACGTTACTGCATATACTTAAGAAATGTTTTCTTCAGATTTGAACATAAGATTTATTTAATAATGATTGATATCATATTTATAATTATGTCTGCAAATTTAGGGAGAAAATAACTTTCCTTACATGTTAATATAATTCATATATCTTGAAATTCATATTGGCCATAGAATTTTACGAGACCATATTTGAGCATGAGAAAACAGAAAATATTACCTCTTATGTTGTGAACTGCGTTGCAACCATTTCCTTTTGCAAGAGTGCATGGAGGAAGCAGATATGGCAGTTTATAAGAAGATGGAAACCGAAAACAGTGTTTAAAAATGCGTTATGAAAATTTCGCGAATAGAACAAAAAGAAATCTCCGGAATTCGTTAAAAATTTAAAATTTCGATTTTATTTCGCACTATTGTAGTATTTCGTGATTCATAAATGCTTTTTTTTACGTTATGGGAGGTGGAGTTAAGAAATGGTACAAGAAAATGACAAAATTAGAGCATTTTGCGTTATTGCGACTCGCGAATTTCACGGTTCTCTAGATACAGCATATTTATTTTAAAATTTCATAATAAGTAGACAATAAAATTACATTCATTGTGTCATTTTATAATATACAACAAAGAGGATAATAAACTTTGAACTTTAGGATATGAGTACTCCTTCATCTGAAATAATATTTTTTTAATTTAAAAATTAGCAAATTCTAGTACAGATGAATATCTATGGATGTGAGCGATTTTTAACTATTAATGGGAAATTGGGATAAAAATAACCTGAAAATGCCAAACTGTATTAGCAATACATAATATTGGGCATGGTAGCCAACTTATGGGTATAAACTAAAAACTAAAAGAATGATCCACATCAGCCACAAACTCTAAAAGTTAACCAAAATAATTAAACTTATATTTATCCATTTTGTGTAGCATTATATTAATATAAGTGTTATTATGAATTAGAATATTCATGAAAAAGAAATCAGAGAATGTATTTTGCAGAAATGTGAGTAAACTTGTTAATAAACATGTCAGTAGCATGAGACAACCAAAGTTAACTGAGAAATATTAATACAATCAATAATTCGTATTTTCATGTTATATTTAAATATGATTTTTTTCAATATAATGAAGAATATTATTTTGAAAAAAAATTAATGTTTGAACTGGGACTTGAACCCCAGCACTGAAAAAAAAAACTCATTAGTAACTTGTTTTATGTTCCTGTATGCATAGACGGTTACTAGACACTAGAATAACCAAAAATTACATCAGTTCATTCATTTATAAACCATTAATTCATTCATAGTGTTCTGTCCAAGAGCAGGTCTTTCACTGCAAACCCAACATTCTCCACTCTTTCCTTAACTCAGCTTTCCATTTTGTATGTGCATATAAACCATATATTTTAATATTGTCTATCATCTGATGTCTGTTTCTGCCTCTAACTTTCTTTCCGTTGATCATTCCTTCTAGGGCATCCTTCAGCAGGCAGTTTCTTCTTAGCCAGTGGCCAATCCAGTATCTTTTCCTCTTCTTTATGAATTCCAGCATTGTTCTTTTACCCACTCTGTCTAGCACATCCTTATTTCTCACTTGTCTGTCCATTTTATACGTTCCATTCTTCTTAATATCCACATCTCAAAAGCTTCCAGTCGCTTTTCTTCATTCCGTCGTAATACATTCCATACAAAGCACTTCACTAGGCTCTTCCATAATTCTTTTGCCAAATGTCTGCAGAAAATGCTTCTCTTCTTGTCAAAAGCTTCTTTTGCCATTACTATCCTCTGCTCTAGTTCTTGACCGCAGTTCATATTACTACTGATAGTACAACCCAAGTATTTGAAGCTCTCCACTTACTCAATGACCTCATGTTTATCTTCCTTGGTTTCCTTCCTATAATCATGGCCTTCGTCTTATTTATATTTATCTTCATCCCATAATCCTCGCACTTATAATTTAGCTCCATCAGCATGTTCCTCAGTGTCATTGCATCTTCTGCTAGCAAAGCTATATCATCAGCAAATCTTTATTCTTCTACCTCCCATGTTTACGCCTCCCGTATTGCTGAAGCAGTTCTTCATTAGATCTTCCAGGTAGGTTTGAAAAGAGGAGGTGATAGAGGACATCCTTGCTTTACCCCCTTCCAATTTCTCTTCTTTCTGACATTTCTTCTCCCATCTTCACTTTTATTTGCTGTTTCATATAAAGACTACTTATGAGCCTCCTCTCCTTCTAGTTCACGCCATTTTTCTTCAGTATGTTCAGGAGTTTATTCCAATTTACTCTGTCAAAGGCCTTTTCCAGGTCAACAAATACTGCATAAACGTCTTTATCTTTTTCTATGTATCTTTCTCCTATTGTTTGTATCAATCCAATTGCATCTCTTTTACCCTTTCCCTTCCTGAAGCCAAACTGTTCTTCTTCCAATTCACTTTCCATCGTAGAACGTAAACGTCGATTCAGTATTCGCAGGAGAATCTTTGCAGAGTGTGATATCAAGCTGATAGTCCTGAACTCCTTACATTTCTTTGCATTGTTTTTCTTCGGTATTGGTATTAAGACTCTCTCAGTCAATTCTTCAAGCCATTCATGTTCTTTATATATCTTGTTCCATAAAGGCAGAATTTCCTTCTTTCCTTCATCCAAGCATTTAACCAATTCAATGGGGATTCCATTTACTCCTGTTGCTTTCCCATTTTGCATTTCCTTAATGGCTAGTTCAACTTCTCTCATCAGAATTGAAAATCCTTTTTCATCTTGTGATACGTCTTCTACATTTTCTATATCCAAGTTAGCTGGACGATTTCTTGTCTCATATAGGCCTTCTGCATATTTTCCCCATGTATTCATAATTTCTTGTTTGTCTGTTATTTCTTCATTATTTTTGTCCTCAATCAGCCACATAGTTTTCCTCCTCTTCTTTCCATAGCCCAAGACTTTAAATTCCTGGTACATTAAATCATATTTTCATTTCCTCCAGATTTTTTAGTTCTTCACATTTCTGCTACATCCATTCTTCCATTGCCTTGTCAGTTTCTCTTTTAAGTTCGTTCAGTAGTTTCCTGTAGTTTCATTTGGCTTCTTCTGTATTCCTATTTTTTTCCATTTTCTTCTTTCTTCCATCTTCTCTAACATTTTTTCTATGACCCAAGGTTTCTCAATATTCTCGCTCTCTTTGTATCCTATTGTTTCCTTTGCAGCTATCTGTATAGAGGTTTTCAAATGACTCCAGTGTTCCTTGGTATTGCGATATGCGATTTCCAAGGTAGAGACTTTCTCTTGAAAAATTTGTTGGAATTTTCTCCTTTCCTCTTCAGTTTTAAGTTTCTCCAAGTCAAACTTCTTTGTTGCCTGTCTTCCTCTTATCTTCTTCAGACAAATATCTACTTCTATTTAACTTTCATAGGAATTAATAACTATGAGGTTTAATTTATGGTGAAATTAAATGTTTCTTACCTCTCCTCATATAAATATTCTAAGTAGATCGCGATTTCGAGACCATAACGGTCTCATCTTCAGTACTATTTTGGCGACTGATGTTATGTCGATCGGAAGAAACTCTTCTTCTTCCATCTGTTGGTGGGCCGATGAACCTCTGGATCAGGTCAAAATTTGTGGGAATTTCCAAGTTGATAAGTTTTCCTTTGTTTTTCTCGAACTTATGAAATTGGAAATTCACCATCAGAGGGAAGAATTAGAGTTTCTATCGACATAACATCAGTCGCCAAAAAAGTACTGAAGATGAGACCGTTATGGTCTCGAAATCACGATCTACTTAGAAGATTTATATGAGGAGAGGTAAGAAACATTTAATTTCTCATAAATATCTACTTCGCCTATTAGTAAGACATGGTCTGAATTGATATCTGTTCTTGGTAGGGTCTTCGCATTTTTTTAAGCAATTTCGGAATCTTTCATGTATCAGTATGTAGTCGATGTGGTATCGTTTGTTGTCCATAGGGCTTATCCATCTTCTTTTATGCTGTTGAAACATTGTATTTACAATTATCATTGAATTCCTTTTACAGAAACTCACCAGTGATTCGCATCTCTCATTCCTTTTTCCTAATCCATATCTTCCAACTGTACTTCCATCCTCTCCTTCTCCAAGTACAGCATTCTAGTCACACATGCTTCCTTCTTCTCTCTCTCAACAATCTCTTCTGTCTTGTTATATCTTTCCTCCACTTCTTCATCTGCTAACCCACTATGGGGCATGTAAATTTGCACTATCGCCAAGTCCACTTTTTTCCCTTGTAACCTCACCATTATCATCCGATTATCCACGTAACGCACGATATAACTTTTTCTTTCACACGTGGTCCTAATGCTACACCGACACCATGATTTCCTTTAGAATCACCACAGGAATAAGACATTCTAAATTCATCACTCACTAATTCACCACTTTGTTCCCACCTCACTTGTGATATTCCCATCACATCCATTCTGTTTCTTCTCATTTCTTGTTTCAAATTTTACAGTTTCCCAGCTAGCAGAAGAGTTCTCACATTCCAGGCTCCAATCCTTAGTCTTCTTTTCTTGTGTTGTTTTGACTGCATGATGGTTTCATTCAACAATATCCCCCTACCGGACATCCGAATGATAATTTACGTCCGGAGTCTTTTACTGTGCCATGTTTGCAGCTTTACTAGGGATATATAGGTGTGGTAGCTTCGTGTTTTTTTCCACCATGAGGGACAAAAAATTATAGGTAAAATTTGATGTCTGTTATGATGGAATAAACATTTATTTTAAAAGTAAATATGAAAATGTGATACTTTGATGTCTTGTCCAAGGTTTTGTAAATTAATGCTAATTTTTGTGGTTAGGTACTGTACTTTAGATTTTCTTTAATAAAATAGAAAAAAAACATTAATACATATATTGGTATCTAAGAAGTGACTGTTAAAACTTAGCCATAAAGGGTAACTTTAATATACAATATACTACATTCAGAAAGATTGGGTACAGCTTCTATCAAATTATTATAAATCCTAAGCTGTTCAAATAATACCCTATTTTAAAACCAAATTAAATTAGTAATCAAAAGTTTAATCAAAATTCACTTACAAACTTATATCTATTCATAACACATTCAATATTGTATTGTCTGTCCAATAGATCTGTGCCCCCATAAGATATGCGAACTAAAGCCTACTTCCTTTCTGCCTTGGCAAATCATTTGCCTTCCTGCATTCCTATCTCTCTCTCTCTTTTCTTTCTCTCTCTTGCACTTGCACTCCAGTGTTGTCAACTCAACTCTAAACTTGCATTATTCAATATTCAAGAGCCATAACACTGGGGGAAGTTTGGCAACATCCCTACTCGAGTGGCTGCAGTTTGACATAGGGGGAGTGGAGTGCAGTGGAATGGTTTGAGTATAGATGTGTACTTTTCTAAGAACAATGTCAGCTCTGTAGGGGCACAGATCCGTTGGTCCGAGCAACAAATATGTCTAGATTGCATTTATTAGTTGAGAATGAGAAAAAAAAACAACATAAGTAATATCACTGTCTATCTTAGAATGAAAATTATAAACAAAGTTTCTCTTCAGTGACATGAGAGCCAAACTGTACATATACCTTAAATATTTATAATTTAAAGATAATTAATTCTGTATTGTGAATTTTCTGTTTCAAAATTTAAATTACACATAACATTTTTCTCTATTACTGCTGGTACAACATATTAGAGAGCATGCAGGAAAATGGCTTATTGCCAAATCCTTGCTGGCATTGGTTGGTTAATTTTTTTCCCCAATTCAATTATTTTGTAAAATGAAAACTATAAATTATTATACATTTTCAAAGATATGATGTAAGTTTTATTCTGCGTGTTTGTAATCGATAATATTTATATAAATTTCACACCTAAACAAAGTGACAGATATTCTGCATTTTTAACTAATATAATCATTACAGTTAGCAATCTGTTGTTATCATATAAATCCACATGTCTAAACATTTTTCTTCTCAGTTAATAGAATTCATATAACTAAATTATTTGAAAACAAACATTTGCATTTAAATTAATACTTTTGTGATGCTATTGGAAATTACAATATTGATCTTAAAGCTTTGACAATTGTTATCTAGTAGCAGAGAAATTCAATAGCAAGAATGATTGTAGGCCTATGTAAATCATTCTAGAATATTGGTACTGTTATTTAATTTTCAACAAGAGATGATTTTCCCTTTCCTCTTTATCAAACAATGTATGAACAAATATTTTTCTTCTTTTTAAAGCATCAGTTGAAAGTTTGTTTCTTCTCTTTCACAGTCAAGAAATTATATAAATAATCAATTGTTCCAAATAATGCTTAAAAAAAGTTACTGTAACTGTAATACAAATATTTTTATTTCATTCTTCTTAATAGGCATTTCAATATTTAAGAACATAGAACATCTGGAATCATCAGGTGTATAAAGAAGGCTGTGTGCTCATGTTATTGTCAATAAATATGTTTTTTACATTAATGGTGATTATATTAAATTAACCTTGATAATGAAATTACAATCCAGCCTTTTCGTTGATAACTGAGCGAAAACCAAGAGAAAATACAGTCAGGTTAGTCGGCAGTAGGATTTGAATGGGGGACATCCAGAATATGAATCTCAAATGTTACTATCAAAACCAACTAGCTCTTGTTTGCTAGTATTTTGTTTAAACAATCCTCTTTAACAACTTAAGTCATTAGCACTGTATTGTACTTCAAATCTAGTGTGAAAGAGTTGACAAATTTTGTTCAGATGTCTGTTACTTCAGGGTTCAGGCACTGCATGCCATAAATCTACAACACAAGATTCACCATTTTACTTTCCTTTCTTTGAAGAAAGTTATGTTTAGGACTTTTACATACTTAAAAATCCATCAACTGTACCAAATTTGAATCAGTAAACCTCAAATTTACATACAAGAATGGTAGCTTTCCAATAGTCAAAAAAGGCCAACTAGCTCTTTGTTAATGTATTGATATTATATTTTTGTTATTCCATCATAATGAACATTATATTTTTCACTTATGCACCTTTATATCTTGTGATTTCTAACATGAGAATTTTTATGAAGCATTTTTCAAATAAAAAAAACCATTAATTTTCGGATACATATATGTGCATCCTAATACAAAATCAAATTATATTTGAAGAGAAAAATTCTCACCTAGACCGAGACTCGAATCCGGGACCTTTGGCTTTCTAGTTCAATGTTCTACCATCTGAGCTACCAGGGCGAGTTCCAATCTAGATGCACATTTTTCTCTTATATACATTGTAATTCTCAGCACCAGGTCCCGGTTTCAAGTCTCGGTCTGGGCGAGATTTTTCTCTTCAAATATAATTCATCCTTCATTGAGAAGTGTTAAATTAATAATAAAACAACAAAATCAAATGTTTCTTATCTTCTCCACAGTTTGAGAACAATATTACAAAATAAAACCTCATATCAGATGGTTCAAGAAGAGAGGCTTTAGCAAATTTCTGGTTGATATAGAACATGTTGGTTAGCTTCATACCTGTTCAGAACAGGATATATCCATCCTCACAGTGTAACACAATCCATCAAGCATTAGGAATAAATTCCATCTACCATTATGTCCAGCAATCACTGAAGTTGAAGAAAGTATACACACACAACTAGCAAACTATTCTCAAATGATAGGAAGTAACACTATGAGGTAATTTAATAAGATATTTTAATCAGAAATATACATATGAACTCCTAATTCATTTTTTTTACCTGGAACATGTTTCAGTAACATCTTTGTCATTTTCAACTAGTTCCAAGTGAGAAAAAAACATAGATGACATATATATTTCTGGTTGAATCTCTTAGCGAAATATTAAACTTGGAACCAAGGAGATTGATCTAAAGTTAACCTCCAGAGTTTGGACTACAACTACAGTAGTTCATTTAAAAAGTATAAGAGATGAGAGAGTGTAAAGTATGATAGAATGGATGGAATGATCTATATGTATATTTATTAAGTTATACTTTATATTAGTTTTGAGACTATGAAATTTAATCAAAATTTAGATTAATTTTTAGAAATATGTTAATATGTTAATATAATCTTTTCTTTGCAAAACATGATATGAATCTCTTCATAGTATTATAATTCAATCAGAGAATATTTTTACATGTTAATCCCTAATTTTCTACATTTTTATCTTACCATTTTGTTAAAATATCTCCGCATATAATATTATAAATTACAAATTACATAAGGTACAGTATATACATGTATTTAGCAGAGAAAATATAATTATGGACCTATAAAACATAACATTATAAAAAATTCAATGAAACAATTCTATTTCAATTCCCATTCAATATCATGAATAATAACATATTATTGTAACATATTCATGTGTATCGTTTAAGATTTATCATATTTGGAAATTAATAGCAGTTGAGATAAATTATAATGTATACGTGAGGAGATGAGCAATGAAATTGATGAATGAGAAGATATAAATATAAAGATAGAATAAGATATAGGCACAAAAATTAAGCAAATAAGATTTAATTGTTGTGGACATGTATGAAGAATGGGATCAGAGAAAGGTAGTAGATGGGAGAAAAGATTTGGAAGTCCAAAAAGCAACTTGACTCCAAAATACAGTATTAAAAACTCAATAGAAAGAATTATAGTAAAAGAGGAAAACAAACAGAAGTCAACTAAAGTAGTGAATAAATCCTGTGTGGAGATTTGTACATTATTATAATTGGGTTGAACAGAATCTTTGTAAGGGGAACGATTACTTATAAGAAGAATATTTTTTTCTTTTAATAGAATAATGACAATGAATAGTTACAACATTTAGTGCTGATATATAATGAAATTTCATCCACCTTAACTTATATAAAACTGCTATTATGCATTACTGGTAATTTACATACCAGTAGTTTACTGATCTCATCATGAGGAATTTTGGTAGCTACAATAAGTAATGGCTCCAGGTGCTATAACGGCTGGGGAACCCAACATGCTGAGCACATGTCACCCCTATACAGGCAGGATGATCATCTACCTCTAAGATTAACACATAGATGTGAGGCCAACAGCCGGTTGGTAGGCCAAGGGCCTTTTAGGCCTGTCGTGCCATGGAGAGAAGTTTAATGATCTGTTAGCTCAGAATAAAAATAGTACAAATGTAATCCATGTATTGACGTAGACTTTCACGGCCGGAGTTGATATGATGATCTTGAAGATCACAGCCTACAACCCGAAAATCTTCAAGGTAATCCATATAGTCACAACAGTAGACAAAATCCTTGTAAGGTTTAATTGAACACAAATGTTAAACATCTCAATGTTTGAGATACATTAGTAATTTTGAGCCAAGATTATGTAACCCCATTATGAAAATTAAACCTGAGCTTAATATTGATTCAACTCAGAACTGAAATTACAAGATATATATCTTCTTGTAAGCCCTTGTTTCCCTCAAAGAGATAAGATGTTAAATATAAAATTGGTACCTGGTAAGTCAGTCGTCCAATATGGAGGCCTTTCAAAAATCAATGTTTCATCTTTTGCATTTTAACTGGTACTGATGTTGTTGTACAGGTTGTACAACAGGTTTATGTCTGCGGGTATGTTTTCATTGAGTAGGTCTGTATTCTTTGCTTCTTTTAGAATCTCTATATCTTCAAGGATGCTGATTATGTTGTTGTTATACACTCTGTATAGTACTGACATAGAGTTATCAATTTTATCGAACTGATGACCTGTTTCTATTATGTGTTTGGCAAAATTTGATTTTTCTTCGTTATTAATATTTTTTTTAATAATGAAGAAAAATTAAGTTCTGTCAAACACATACTAGAAACAGGTCATCTGTCGATAAAATTGATAACTCTACGTCAGTACTACACAGAGAGTATAACAACAACATAATCAGCATCCTTGAATATATAGAGATTCTAAAAGAAGCAAAGAATACAGACCTACTCAATGAAAACATACCCGCAGACTTAAACCCGTTGTACAGCCTGTACAACAACATCAGTACCAGTTAAAATGCAGAAGATGAAACATTGATTTTTGAAAGGCCTCCATATTGGAACTATTTAATAATTTAGTTGAGGACGACTGACTTACCAGGTACCAATTTTATACTTAACATCTTATTACATAACCTCAAATGTGCTTGAATATGAATTTTAAAAGTGATTGATTGAAGATATATATCTAATAAATAGTAAATAAATATTATTAGTAATTTAATCATTGATGCATTAAAGAATGAACATTAATTCATCTTAAAATATGTAATTTATTTTAATGATTACGGTAGTAACTGAAAGCACAAGCACATAATTTTGTTCTTGATTCCATATACACAATCTCATTTCAAAATTAATATTAATTAAATAAAAATAAAACGTAGTTTTATTTGATTTTCATATTTATTATATAATTCAGTGACAGCTGTTTCGGTACACTGAATTATATAATAAATATGAAAATAAAAAAAAAACTACGTTTTATTTTTATTTAATTAATAAATATGGATTTTCATCAAGTAAACACCAACTCCATTGATTATTCAAAATTAATATTTTACTTTTCTTCCCTTGTTTAAATTTTTATGTAAATTCCAAATAAAAAGTTAATAATTTACAATATTAATTTTTGTAATTTCAAATACTATTGTACATTATTTTTGTTGTATTTGGAGTGAGGCTGCCCTTCTGGTCATCCATATATCACTTGAAAATATAGGTATCCATAACTATATACATGAAATAGATAAATTGAATTAAAAAATAGAATTGAAAAATTGCAAGATTTAAGATAAAAATACAATATCAATAAATGGAGATTGTGTCAAAAATCAAAGAATTCAAATAAATGCTCATAAACACTTATTGAATGGTTCCGTTTTAAGAACATAATCATATTATCTCTGCTGCATTTTGAATTACATTATTTTAATATACAATATAATATTTA
Source organism: Diploptera punctata (assembly GCA_030220185.1). Classification (NCBI taxonomy): domain Eukaryota; kingdom Metazoa; phylum Arthropoda; class Insecta; order Blattodea; family Blaberidae; genus Diploptera; species Diploptera punctata. The sequence continues at coordinate 194,416 of JASPKZ010007967.1, read as the reverse complement.
CATTACAGTTCTTGTTTAAAATACATATACGTAATTATATTTATACTGTATTTATTATGTACATTATGATAGACTCAGGCTGGAATAATATGGCACCATTAAATTATAAGCAGGGAAAAGTAAAAGAGTTAAATCAGATTTTGTTTATGCAGAATGTACAGCACCTGCAATAAACTGTGATACTGTAATATTGAATAGAAATATCTTAAAATTAAGACCACAAAAGTAATTTTTAGTAAAGAGGAAAATATCTGTCTGAATCAGGAATCAAATCCTGAACCTTCAGTTCTCCGTGCTGATGCTCTGACCACTGAACCCTTCAGACATTCATACCCATTCACGAAGATACCTTTCTCTTATATTTTTCTCACTTTAATCCCTAATTCCAGAGCTGTGAACATCATTCACATAGCTTCTAATTATAAAAGATTTAAATTCAGTTGAGAGCTATTATTGTCATAGAAGTAAACAAATTATTATACACAGCTAAGCTAGTAAAATTTTTATTAAAGAGAAAAATATATAATAAAAAAGGTGAATCTGGCCATCTTACCTCATAAATACTTAATGTTCCATTTGACAGGTTTCAATATGTTGTCAAATGAAACATCAAGGTCAGATGACCAGATTCACCTTATTTATTAAGAAGAACATCATAATGTTACTTCTTATTGTAATTTAATAAGAAAAATATCTGCCTGAATCAGGAATCAAACCTCAAACGTTCAGCTCTCCATGCTGATGCTCAGACCACTGTGCCATTAAGACATTCTTAGGTTCTAGGTTCGATTCATGATGTAGATACATATTTTTCCCTTTACTAAAAGTTGTACTATCTTAGCTGTGGATAATAATTATTTCTATAATAGTAATTGCTTTTAGGTGAATTTCGTCATTATCCATACAAGTGTTAGGAAAATGGCCTGTTAATGATCTTATAAAGGAGAAATTTTCCTTTCATTGCTTTTTGGAGTGTTCCAGAGATCTCCTCTCATGGGATTGATAGTGAAGGATCTCATCTGCTGTAAGTGGCTCATCCAGTTGTTTTGATAATTCTATATAAAATGGAACACTGCTTCCAGATCAAGCTGTATTTAAATCCCATAATGTCTTCTTGAATTAGAAACTGTCCATGTGTAATGTAAATGAAGTTCATCGCTCTGGGATTACGGATCAAAATGAGAAAAATATATGTAGAAGATTTCAGAATGACGCATATGAATGTCTGAATGGCTCAATAGTCAAAACATCAGCACAAAACACTGAAGGTTCAGGTTTTGATTCCTGATTCAGACACATATTTTTCACCTACTAAAAATTGTACTAGATTGGCTGTGATAATAATTAATTTATCCATAAAAAATAAACCCAATAGTACTTATAGATTGAGTGATTACAAGAATTGTATTTCTAAATTAAGTTTTTTATAATCCAATCTCAATTTTTTAAATGCTGTCAATATTGATTTCATTTTAATATTCATGATATTTGTAGAATGCAGACTGTCATGGCCGGTAGTCATGGTACTTGAAGATTCCGGCTATAAGGCTGTTGTCCATAACTGGTGTTTCTCCTACGACTATTGAGGGCATCTTCAGTGGCGAGTTTTTCTAGGTGGTGTTCCCTTGTCGGATGCTTGGTTGTGAATAAGCATCTGACTGATTGACATTGACTATCCCATCAGCTTCGACTTCTCCAACCATTCAGGGACCAGCACAAGTATAAATTCTGGGATCCAGCAGTCTGCTGCTCATACACAGCCGAGCTTCTGACAAAGAAACACCTCCTAGAAGATGCCTTTCATAGTCGAGGAAAAAAGTCTGAGAGAAACACTAGTTATGGACCATGGATTTATAGTCCAGAATCTTCAAGTACCATTCACAATCAAGTTTTTTAGAGACTGGGGAACATCTTACCTCAAATTATTGTTGATTTATTCTCGAACATGTTTCGATATAGTCAAATAAATCAATAAAATCAACAATTATTTGAGGTAAGATGTTTGCCAGTCTCAAAGAAAACTTGATTAAAAAACCTCAAAATATTGCTTCCTAAAATAAACTATTAGATACCATTCACAATATTCAAGAAAATTTACGGCATAAACTTCGCATGATTTCACTCAGTGGTGAGCATGATTGGAGACTACAAGATTAACTCTAGCCACAATAAAAAAAATTATAATGTAAAATTATGTACCTTGTATTGAGTTTCCTCAACTATTAAAATTATTAAAACATTGTAAGCCTTGTGAGCCAGTCCCAAAGGGCATGTAATTATTTGATTATTTTAATAGTTGAGAATAGACTGGAGGAAAATCTTGTCAATGGCCAGAGCTCAAAATGGGTTTTAGTGCCATTTTTGTTGATGATGAATGTTGAGGAAACTGTATACAAGGTGGATAATTTTATAATATTTTATACTGTGACTAACATTTCAATGGAATTTTGCCATGAAATTGATTAGTTTTGACTAACTCTAACCATTTTAAAAATATGTATAACAGTTGGTAGCACTATATATGTGGAAAAAATGTTGTAGCCTGCACTACATTGGTCTTATGGCACACCTGGGATTCAATGAATCTACTCTTTACTTACTCTCCAAATAGCTGATTGTAATACAGTGCTCTCTTCATACCCTTCTGCCATAATTTTGCTTCCATTTTAGTTCCTAGACTACATCCTGCTACTTCTGATGGTTGCTGTATGTGAAATGCAATTTGCATTCAATGTACCATAATTATTTATTGATGAGTATTTAGTGTGTTTTTTGTTATATTGCCAACATAAACAAGCTGGCAAGTGAGAATCCACTAGAATTTTCTTTCAAAGGACATTTTTTGTTACTATTTCACAATTATCTGGTCATTATAAAATTATATAAATTTTAATGATCACAGAATTTTTTTTAAAAAAATGAAATTAACATTATGAGATAATTTTCAATTTATAAATGAGTTGGATAAAATGTTTTTATATCTAACTTCATGAAGTTCCATGTTTTCACAATACCATTTTCAAAGGCCATTTGCCTTAATCTTCAGTCAAACTCCAACAGTGTCCTCAGAAACCTGTATCATGAAAACATGGAACTTTATAAGGTGAGATGTAAAAACATTTTATCCAACTTATTTCTAAATCCTATAATATGTTATACATCTTTGCTAGTAAGAAAATTTGAAAAAAGAACTTTTGACAAAAAGTGAATTCAAGACAAAATGCTTAAAACTGTGTGTGCTTGTTCTAATGCCACCCACTGCACTTTTCGTGCTTTAACTGCTGAGTCCCTTGCCAATCTTGAAAACTCATGCTATGCAACTGATTTCAATGTAAAATAAGGAAAGTAATAAAAAATTTGACATAAAAATCACAAACTCTGAAAAGTTTATTAAAAAATTATAGTATTTTCTTTTTTAAAGTAGTCCTGGATTAGTCTGGATAGGAACAAGTGAAGAAAAATATTTCACTGTGTTATTGCCTAGGAACAAACCCCTTAAATGTATCTACTTGGTCCATAAACACAGAGATAAACTGTATTTTATATGAAATATCCTAAATTGATACAGGTAACTTCAAGAATATATTTACAATTTTTTTACAGTAAAATTTGATTAAAAACATGTATTTTAGGTGCCTATAATCTTCTGTATACAAAGTTTACAGAAATTACAGTGTAAAAGCTAGATAAATAACTCTCAATCAAAACTGCATTAAACTTTTCATTCTATATAAACTATATAATTTCTTGTTCAAAACAGGTTATGTGCAAATTTAAGACATAGATCACTTTTTCACTATACACTAACATACACACAATCTTTTGTGCACATGAAGATATTTGGTATAAAATCAGTACATGTAATGTTTAAACATGTTTATAAGAGAAAGAAAGTTAACTATTCTTTTTTCATGGCAACATTAAATGGCAGTTCAAATAATCACTTAGAAGTTGAGTTAGTTTAAGATTCATAGGTTTGTATCCCATTCACAAACCTGTTTGTATAACATAAACACTTGGTTGTCCCTTTTTACTGTATATTTACAAACTTTATTAACTTTTTCATTGTTTATTTATGAAAGGATACAAATATGAAATACCACAGTTAATTATTGCTTCCAGACTAGCTACCTGTTGACTTTAATTAATATATGTTAAGAGAAAAAATGCACCTCATCTTTGTATTTTATACATACCAGTACAGGAGTAAATTATACAATTAAAAAAAATTAAAAAACTGGTGATTGAGTATCAGTTACTACAACCAAACATCATATGTATTTTCTGAATATTTCTCTTTTTCTTAGAAAAAAAAAAACAATGTTTTCCTGTGTCTTACATTCTTAAAAATAATAGCAGTCACTTTACTTTGAATGTCACATGCTGGGAAGGAAGGTCTCATAGTAAATATCAAACTATTAATCCTAAAATCATGGTATTTTTGAAATTCAAAATAAAAATAAAATTTCACAAAACATCTTGTTCAGTAGATTGAGATGTAGGCTACTCTCTGTATAATTTTGGTATATATATATATATAACAAATGAACTCACTGGCACTATCGAACCAATAGGTGTAGGTTCATGGCCATGCAGACATAAGCTCTCCATACATCCCTATCCTGAGCTATGTTTTCCAATCATCTGTATAATCTACTTCCCTCAAATTATGGTTAATGTCATCCCAGCTCATTCTTGGGCTACCATCTGGACTTTTTCTCTCTCGTTTTCCTACAAGAAGCTTCCATGCCCTTCTTTTCAATCCCCATTCGTACCACATGTCCTGCTCATCACAGTCTATTTAACTTAACTGTTCTTATTATATCTGGTTTCCTATAAAGCTCATGTAGCTCACTGTTATATTGTCTTCTCCATTGCCTATCTCTTGGTCCAAACATTATCCTAAGAACTTTATTATATATATATATATATATATATATCCATCCATAGTAATTCTGCCGAGGGAAGGTCTTTCACTGCAATCATAGCATTTTCATGCTATACTTTGCAGTTTTACTAGGGAATTATAGGTGTGGTAGTTTCCTGTTGCTTTCCATACTGATGAAGGATGATGATGATAGTGATAAGGATGATGATGATGGCCTGATGATTTTTGGGGACTGTTGGGCCCTAAGCTTCCTGTGTGACAAGACAGCACGCTACCTCGAGACCACAGCGGTGGACATATATATATATATATATATATATATATATATATATACACACACACACACACACACATGCAGGTACAGTTTCATAATAAATGTCAGATTTAAACACAATTTTATTTGGGGTGTGCTCTGACTAGAAATTAAACTAATCTTTGAAGTAGAGGCCATGTCTTCTGTTGCTTTACAGCAGGTTTGTTAACCTGTGGTGATATAAATTTTTGGTTTTTGATTTGAGAATTCACTGAGACCCATTCCACAACTTCAATGTTTTCGAAATTTCTTCCATGTGAGAAGCGAGTCATGAATTGAATCAGATGATAATCTGAAGTCACAAAATTAGGGCTATAAACAGTTTGATTCCTTCCAATTAATGCATTTCTGTTATGGTTGTTTGAATATATGGGGTTTCTGATGCAAGAGCACTTTATTTTGGTTATAACTAATGCTGGATATCTCTGTCTCAAAACTTCATGAACTTGTTCCAGTTGTAAAGACCTTCATTAGCTGCATGACTTTTTTGAACAAACTCTCATTGGATCACACCTTCTAAATTTCACCTGACCATAACATTACTTTGGAGCCAAATTAAATAATGACTTTGGTAGGTTGATGGGGATCAATCCACTGGTTTGAGGTGTCAGGGTTGTGGTAATGTCAAGACATTGAACCGGAAATGTACCAGGGGTGGCTATTGTGGGGAAATAGGTAAAGTGCCATTTCACCTTATTTTTACCAGAATTATTTTTAAACTGTATTTTCCTTATCATGAATATTGGTTTTCGTAGAAATATATTTCTGTATCATTATATGAGGTGGGACTCATTGTTGTGACATGTCCATACCACGTGGTGTCATTCTGGCCTTTGGCTATGGCTGAAGTGAATGATTTTTGCTTCCAGCTTATCCCTACCTCTGGGGCAGAGCTTACCTCTCTGGTCGTTATGACAACCATGATGTCACCCATTGAGGTCTAATACAACAAAATACGACAAGTGAAATAGGGAGAGGAAAATAGTAATCTGTTTCAATGGGTTGTGTATGAAATTATCTCATATCAGCTATTTTGTGGTGGTTTCAATATGAATTCTGCTTATGATGTAGTGTGTTTGATTGGAAACACCTTCTTCATGTTGGAAAGATGAAGATAAAAAAAAGAGAATTTTAAATTGTGGGCATCCTACTACTCGTAAATCTCTACCAATATGTGGTACAAAAGAATTGAAACATCTAGTTAAATGCTACAATTTTAGTTTCAAATGGTTATAGTTTAAGGGATTTCCATAGTTGTGCTCCTCTCAAAATTAGCAGAAATTTTGTTGGAATTTCTTATTTTTAGCAACTAATTCAATGGAGAGAAATTCTACTGCAGTTAATGAAGGCATACTCATTCCGTGAAGATATCACCAACAATTTTGCAGTCTTAAGGGACCGAAGGATAGATTTGATATACCAGAAATAGATTACTTTAATAATAATTAAGGTAAGCATGTGAACAAATAATTTTTCTTACTAGCTCTTCACTTAACATCAAAACCAGGACAAGGAATATATTAGTTTAATAATAATTAAGGTATGCATATGAACAAATCATTTTAATTATTAGCTTTTTACCTAACATTAAAGCCAGGAGTGCCACTGAAATATACTCTACACCTTATATTATATCATCTGAACATGTTTTGGAGATCTTCATCTCCATTCTCAAATAGATAGCAGTAATAAACCCATTTTTCATCACATGTGACAATTCTGATAAATGTATCATCCATGGAATTACCAATTCATATCCACTATCATTGAGTCTGTTGAATTGTCAGTTTGTCAAGTTTAGATCTGGGAGTTCCCATATGTTCTTCTAAATGTCTTTACATGACGTTGTATGGCAACTTTTAATGCACAAGTTCTTTGGACAGCCTGAGTACCTTTTGGACATTTTCTTCGAAATTTCTATGTGTATTTTTAATATCTCATACCTCAAATCTTCCAATACATAATCAATTTTTTGTGTATTGAAATGTTGGAGACACTAATGTGCAACATATGCTCACATATTCTTTGAGCTGCAGCAACAGCTTTGTAATATTGTTTTCAATAGATCTTTAGGATGACTGTAATCTGAAACCTCCATTTTATTTTATAATTGTGTAATCCACCGCTGTGGCCTCAAGGTATTGTGCTGCCTTATCATGCAGCCCAGGTTCGATTCCTGGTCGGCTTCCTGGGTGAGGTTTTTTCAGGGTTTTTCCTCACATGTAAGACAAATGTCAGGAAGCTTAGGGCCAAATGGTTCCCAAAATTAATTTGGTCATCATTATCATCATCCCCATCATTTCATCGATGTGGAAAGCAATAGGAAGCTACCACACCTATAATTCCCTAGTAAAGTTGCAAAGCATAGCATGAAAATGCTATATTACTGTGAAAGTCCTGCTCTAGGGCAGAACACTGTAGATAGATTAACAACTGATGACAATACATATCATAATAATCACAGTATACTGTAAACAACATTGGCAAAATGAAAGAAACCAATCCTGTCTTATAAAACTCATAACTTAAAAACTTACAAGACAACTTAATATATTATTATTATTATTATTATTATTATCATTATTATTATTATTATTATTATTATTATTATTATTATTATTATTATTATTTAATATTAGAAGATCAAAAGAAGGATGTGAAGAATTTGAGTATCTGGGAGTAAAAGTAGATAAAGAGGATAAACTAAAAATTTATGTAAAGAACAGAATAAATAAAGGTAGAGCAATAACAGCAATGATGAATGGAGTCTTATGGAACACATGCATAATCAGAAAAAAATAAGTTACAAATACATAATTGAATAGTAAGAAGTACTGTCACATATGTAGCTGAAGTTAGGAAATTCAACAAAATCTTGTGTCGATGGAAATGGATTTCTTGAGGAGAGCAGCAAGATGTTGAAAATTAAAAAAATAAAATAAAATGAAATACTGTCATATGAGAAAAAATTATTAGATATTCAATAATAGATTGTATAAGATATAAGCAAAAAAATTGATATGGACATGTATGACAAATGCAAGAAGAAAAGTTACCTAGAAAAACGTTGGAATGGTGTCCACCTTGAAGAAGAAGGAAAGGAAGACCTCAATACTCTTGGATGCAAAAAATAAGAACTGGAATGAGAACAAAAGGACTGGCGGACATGCAGTGGATGGATAGAGACGAATGGAGAAGGAAAATAAAACTTTAGGCACAGAAATATGTGTTAACTTTGAAAATCTGTGTATAAATAAATAAATAAATAAATAAATAATAATAATAATAATAATAATAATAATTCATTATTATTATACAGATTGTTATAACTGGCATTGTTTCTCTGATCCTATTTTCCAATTTTCTTCTGCCTAAGCAGTCCTTTTCTTCCAATCCCCTTCATTCATGCCCTCCTATATATATCATTATTCCAACTGTATTTAAGATTCTTTTTTGGCCATTTTGTGTTGTCCATCATAACTATGTGTACACACCACTTTAAACTGTCACTTCTGCATTTCATCAATAATATCTCTATGTTCTCCCAAAGCTTCTCTTATTTGTATGTTTGGTATTTTATGTAATCTTGTTTTTATATAACATGTTCTCTAACAATCCAATTCAGAAATTAACTAGTTAAATAGTTATGAATAATGTCATTTTATTGTTGATTTCAGGATCACTGAATATTAGATACTTATTCCAATAAAAGAGTGACAATTTTATTTTATTTATTAATTACAGGACAAGTGCAGCATTGTAGAGCAACAGACATAACCACAAAAGCTCCAATAAACATTGGTCTGCAAATTAACTGACTCACCACTTTACAAGTACCTGATAGGTATATCAATTGTAAAGTCTTGGGATCGACTCTTGATTTGTTTACACATGTATAGTACATATATAATAACACCTCTTCCATTCTACTGCTGTTTTGTAGGAATTAGTACTTAGTATTTACTGAGGCCCACATAAGAAAAATATGTATGTCATAACCAGCCAACTTTTAGATCATTGTTTACTGAAACTTTTGTTTCTCCTCATTTTTACACGCTTTATATTAGCTTGACCTGTATCTGTCTATCTATGTAATAGAATATTTCAACACGATTTTCACCCACTGAAAAACATTGGATCGAATTCAAACTTTGTATACTTGTAAAGAACAATGACAATACAATAATTTCATAAAATTTTTCTAAGATCCTGGCCAGGATCATCAGGACATCAAAAAAATAATGACTGGTATAATAGGTTGTGGACTTATCGACTTTTTAGTCCATCGTTGTAAGAAATTAATAATATATCCTCTGGTAGCTCAGTTGGTAGAGCGGTGGACTGTAGTGGTATATAATTTCAGTAATCCATAGGTCACTGGTTCAAATCTGGTCTGGAGGATTTTTTTAAAAAGAGTATTACTTTTAGCTCATACTACAATAGTATCAAATTTAAAGATATTTACATTTTTATCTTATTCTGTAAAATATTAATGACAATTTTGTAAACTTGCCACATTGTAATTTATCCAAAGAATATGAGAGGGATACGATTAACTGTAACTGTTTACCTATATTAAAATATTCTATAATAGTGCTAGATAATAATTATTAAAAATATAATTATATTCGTGTCTAGACACTAAAAATATCGTAAGCAATTAAAATTTCATGGGATTCTGGTTTTGAGAATCAATTAAACTAAAAATTAAAAAAAGATAAATAATAGTTTAAAAGAACTACGACAACACACTTTATTTGAAAACTAAACTAAACAATAAATAATAGTATAAAAAAACTTAAACAACACGCTTTATTAGAGAACCGAACTAAAAAAAGAAAAATAATTTTAATTTCCAACACGCTTGGGATAAAATTAAAGTGGTCAACAAAAAATCATCTCCAACACATCTAGAATAAAACTAGAGTTATTGACAAAAAAAGTAATTTTGCCATCAAAAGCATGGAGTGCTTTTTATGGTTTTTACGTTCTCTTCTTAGAGATTTTACTTTTGCCAATATCTGTTTATTATCAAATATATTAATTGAATAGCTTAATACCCGGCGTGCGCTGCTACTCCTAAATAAATGTTATTGGGTTTTTACCACCAGCCGTGCACTGTTATACTCTACTTTTTTGTAGAGTTTTTTTATGTTCAATACTGTGTACATCTATTTGTGTATTTGTTATGACTTAGGCAGCGTAAGACATTTATTCGTCAAAATAGGGACTTTATTTCACGTCTTTCACTACAAAGGGTAATTTTTAGGGGTGAGGTGGTTGAGCATTACAACTCTCTTATAGCGTATGTTCATTCCCGGAATCACCTGAACATTTTTCAAAAAGCCCCATCTCAATCGGATGAACGGTATGGCACAGCGCGCTTGCCTGGGAATCTACTTACCCCGATCTTTCTTGATATCAAAAAAAAAAAAAAAAAAAACTCAGAGCGCGACAAGCCTAGAAGACTTTTGGCTGACCAGCCGACTGTTGGCCTCACATCCACATGTGTTAATCACACAGGTAGGCGACCATCTAGCCAGTTGTAGTAATATAGGTCATACTTAAAAAGAAAATGATAATAAGAACTATTAATTAATAATGACATAAAATAAAACTATAAATTATTAACCATAGTTACAGCCATATACTAATTAATTACACCATAAGATAGAAAATAAATAAGCACTCTTAAATACTAATTAGTCATACTCAAAGTCCATACCAAGGGCTTTTAGGAAATAAAAAACGAGTAGAATTTTATAATATTTTATAATATAAATTATCCTGAACTCATTGTGGTTGTCGAAACCTGTCGCAACAACACCAGGATGTAGTTTCAAAAATATCAAAATGTTTTGACAGACTATGGATAGACGCTTATATAAGTTTATATAAACAGCTGTGGAAAAACATAATTATATAAGTAGTTATACAATCAGGACCTGAAAAGATCAGAGTTATTCCACAATTAGGTAAAGGTTTAGAAAGTTTGAAGACTAAATGGAACTAAGTTTTCCACCAATTTGGGAATAGGCTTGGACAAATCACTCATATACTCGTAAAATTGAGCCAAAAAGTTTGTCTGGAGGCAGGGACTGAAGTATTCACTACAGCTTCCTTTAGGACCATGAATACCTCCCTGTTCATGTGTGAGTATAAGTTTTAATTCTTATCACTATGGTGGGTCATCAACTTAACGTCAAAAGCATAAAAATTTAAGAAAAAACACTAAAAATAATATATTAATTTAGTTAGATGTTTATGACTTATGAATTAGCAAAATAAGGGATCAAAAGGTTGAATTAAATAGTTAAAGTTAAAATTAATAATTTTACATCTTAATAAAAGTTTAAATAATCTACAGTTGACATAGTAAGCTCTCTCATGTTAATAGTAAGGTTAATTCAATTCGGCGCGCTCAAACATGGCGATTCAATAGCTTCTGAGCCCAAGTAAGGCATGATTTTGTCTAGGTTAAGTATTGGTTGTTTAATTATAGGATATGACTTATGTGGTGTTAATATTGAAAATAAATGTGTTTTTGTTTTATGGTGTTCTATATCCTAAGTTCAATATAAATGTTCCCGATTACAGATATTTACAACATATCCAACGAAGTCCCGTTAGTTTGCAAAATTAGCACTTTCACTGTCATTGCCTCCTACCGCTCGGGTCAAGGTCAATAAAAAAATATTGAACCATTTTAAATTAATATCCCTTATTGGACGCTACCTTATGACCTAATATAATCTAGGTTATAACAATTGGAGCCAGCCGTGGTGGGATGTTATCCCAAAAGAAACGAACCCTTAACATCAAAATTAACTTTTCAAAATACAAATCGGGAAAATAAACATCACAATTAGTACTAATCATAATTGAATATTCTATGTTTTTTGTTTTGTCTATCTAGTAAACAGGTGATTAACAACTAAATACACGAGAGAGGCCAGGAATTTAGCTGTAAGTTATCATGAGCAATCATATAGGCATTAGGAAAAACAACAGTATTTTTTTTTTGTTGACTCACAGACGTTTTATTTTTAAGGGTTATAATATATTTATATTTAATTTACAGGAAGTTTTATTGACATCTTTTAATTTTTTTAGAGTTATATTATGGTTGTGGTTTAGTGAGATTTAATTATTGTGAAGTTTTACTTTGTGTTAATTGAAGTAAGGGAAATATTTTATATTTTGTGTTGTGTTAATTTAAGGAATCTTTTGGCGAACGAATCATTTCTGCCCGTCTCACAATTAAAATTAAACTAGTAGGCCTCAAGGGATTACATATAGCAATACAAGTCAAATATGCAGCACTCCTCGAAATTAGGTTGGCAAATTCTAAATTCAATCGTATTATTTTTTTTATCTGACTAAATATCTAAATTACTGGTGTGCAACGAGAAATAGGGGACTCGGATTCCAAAAAATGAGAAGGCATTGAGGACGAACAAAATGGCGGCTAGCAGTGGACGTTAAAAATGTTGAGGCGGCGTGAGTAAGGTTGATATAAAAATAAATACATAAACACGAGTTATAATAAATAACCATTTACATACCAACCGAATACTCCGACTTCAAAATTCTACCCCCTTTCCATAATAAAACAACGAGAATAAATTAAAGTCAGGGTAAAGAAATCAATAAAAACATATATAGATAAATAATATATCAGGGATTATGAATATACATTTTTTTCGGAACAAACCACAAAAAAAAATCTGAATCTAACTTCAATCATGTTATTCAACAAAGAGGATAATGATGGGCTAGTTAAGCTTGCACTTAAGAAAGAATAATGTTAAGAGATAAAATAAATCAGTGACAATTGATCAAACATAACATGGCATAAAATATCAATCATAAAAAGTAAATTTAGATAAATGTTCTCTAGATGGATTTTGAAGTAGCTAGTGCAAAAAAAAAAAAAACTAAATATATATATATATATATATATATATATATATATTAAGTGGGAACTCAGAAATAAACTAACTTAGATTTTAATGAGGTATTGATTAACCTCTCTGACCTTCAAAGGGACTTATTCAGACTTAGTAGAGACCTCAACGATAGATTAAGGGGGACAGAAAATGCACAGGTATTAATGAGCCACATGGACGTATCCATTATGGAAATTAATAATAATTAAGTTTAATTTCAACAATCACGATAGAAATATTAAAAAGCTAATAATCTGTACCATTAAATTAAATACTTGTACCAAGCCCACATATGGTTCAATGGAACCACATGGTGACTGAAAAGTAATGCGTATTTGAGAAAACTAGCTGGACAAGGAGCTAGGGGAATTAAATGAATTAAAACATAAAGATTAAAAGAACAACTATAATAATAAGTAAGGGCTTTTAGGAAATAAAAACGAGTAGAATTTTATAATATTTTATAATATAATTATCCTGGACTCGTTGTGGTTGTCGAAACCTGTCGCAACAACACCAGGATGTAGTTTCAAAAATATCAACATGTTTTGACAGACTATGGATAGGCGCTTATATAAGTTTATATAAACAGCTGTGGAAAAACATAATTATATAAGTAGTTATACAATCAGGGCCTGAAAAGATCAGAGTTATTCCACAATTAGGTAAAAGTTTAGAAAGTTTGCAGGCTAAATGGAACTAAGTTTTCCACCAATTTGGGAATAGGCTTGGACAAATCACTCATATACTCGTAAAATTGAGCCAAAAAGTCTGTCTGGAGGCAGGGACTGAAGTATTCACTACAGCTTCCTTTAGGACCATGAATACTTCCCTCTTCATGTGTGAGTATAAGTTTTAATTCTTATCACTATGGTGGACCATCAACTTAACGTCAAAAGCATAAAATTTAAGAAAAAACACTAAAAATAATATATTAATTTAGTTAGATGTTTATGACTTATGAATTTTCAAAATAAGGAGATCAAAAGGTTGAAATAAATAGTTTAAGTTACAATTAATAATTTTACATCTTAATAAAGGTTTAAATAATCTACAGTTGACATAGTAAGCTCTCTCATGTTAATAGTAAGGTTAATTCAATTCGGCGCGCTCAAATATGGCGATTTAATAGCTTCTGAGCCCAAGTAAGGCATGATTTTGTCTAGGTTAAGTATTGATTGTTTAATTATAGGATATGGCTTATGTGATGTTAATATTTAAAATAAATGTGTTTTTGTTTTATGGTGTTCTATATCCTAAGTTCAATATAAATGTTCCCGATTACAGAAATTTACAACATATCCAACGAAGTCCCGTTAGTTTGCAAAATTAGCACTTTCACTGTCACTGCCTTCTACCGCTCGGGTCAAGGTCAATAAAAAATATTGAACCATTTTAAATTATATCCCTTATTGGACGCTACCTTATGGCCTAATATAATCTAGGTTATAACACGAGTTTAGAATTACATGGTCAGCTTGACGGATCCTCCAGCCGTTATGTTCTCAACCTGGAGTCGCTACTTATTGTAGCTACCCAAATGCCTCACGATACTGGATGGGTATCACACAGTGGGCCAGATACGAAATCTAGCTGGAAAAAGTGTTGTACTAACGCTGGCCAATTCATCCTTCCTCACTCTAAAATTATTGCCAGATGACTGTTCTTCACTTATCTGCAAAGGAGGATAGAATTCTAAAATTTATGTAGAAAATATAAACATCGGAAGTTGCCGATAGTTAAGAACTCATCTGGTCCGCAACCCAGTTGTGTACCGAGCTGTAGAAATAAATAATTTTTTCATTAAAGTTCAGTGAGTTATTCTTCTTATTGTATATGGATACTTTACCTCAAGATTTGTACTTTTCATTTATATATGTAACATGTTTGTATACAACCAGATACCGGTATTGTGTTAAATACACGTGGAATCATACCTTCGAAACACTAAAACAATTATACAATCGTTTAACTTTAATTTGAGCTATGAAAAAAAAAAGACAATTCTGAACAGTAGTACAAATTTTAGATAGAATATAGAGTGATTTACGGACTTCAATTCCCACACAATAGCATGTATGCAAATTATTGCGTTTTTTGTAATTACCTTTTTCATTAGAGGATGCGGCCGGCCGCTGAGGCCAATCGTCACGCGCAGAGAATAGTTTAATTTATTATACGAAGAAAAGTGATCGATAGAGGCAATAAGTGATCCTCTATTAATACATTAGAGTTAGGGGATGTTCCGTGAATGTTTTAAAAATATTTTTAAAACATGTTTTTAAAGCGATTTTCTAAAACATATAAAGATGTGCGAGAGAAAAAAGAGTTAGATTTCTACTGAAATATTCTCATTGGCTAAACGTAAATGTAATCTTTCCCGTTATTAAGAATTTAGAACACTGATAGTCGTTGGAAAAAACCTGTTCCCTCTGCTTATGGAATTGTAAGACCCAAAATTTCTTTCGAAGGGGCTGGGATAAAAACAAAAAGGAAAGTGTTATTTCTGCTCAAAAGTCTGTCTAGGGAAAGGTAGCATAACAAAATTGTTTCCCTAAAAGCATTATAGGGTGGATAAAATATCGCAACCTCTCTTTTTGGCACCTGGTCTCATATTAATATATCGACATATTGCTATTTTTTTGTAAAAAAGACAATGCTTCGTCCGACATAGAAGATAGGTGAGTTGAGCGGGGTGATTTGTAATGTTTATTATTATTTTGAAGCTACTTTTGTGGTTTCTTGAGTAATGTCTTTAAAACATCAGCAGTATCCCGTTTACCATATGACCAAAGTGATATTTCTGTTGCAAGAGCACGTTCATCGCGAGAGAATTCCTGCTTAAGTGAACATTTCTTTTATTCCAGCCTCTTCGAAAATTATTTTGGGTCTTCCAATTCCATAAGCAGATGGAACAGAATTTTCCAAGGACTGCCACTGTTTGAAATTAATTCTTCATAACGGGAGAGTTAACATCCACTCCTAGCCAATCCGAATATTTCATCAGATTTTTTTTTCTCGCGCACAACTTCATACGTTTGAGAAAATCGTTTAAAAAAAATTATTTTTAATATAATTTAAAACATTCTACTAACATCCCCTTCCCCTAATTTGCTTACTAAATTATAACTTATTGTATAATCAATTGAGTTGGTGTTTACTTGTTGAAAATCCATATTTATTAATTAAATAAAATAAAACGTAGTTTTATTTGATTTTCATATTTATTATATAATTCAGTAACAGCTGTTTCGGTACACTGTACCTTCTTCAGACATGTTAACAAATTATGAATTGTGTTCCAACTGATCTAAGCAACAATACAACAATATTTATTTAAATTTTTAAATTTAACAAAGGGGATCCTCAACTGATTTGAATGAATCCCCTTTGTTAAATTTAAAAATTGTTCCAACTGATCTAAGCAACAATACAACAATATTTATTTAAATTTTTTAATTTAACAAAGGGGATCCTCAACTGATTTGAATGAATCCCCTTTGTTAAATTAAAAAATTTAAATAAATATTGTTGTATTGTTGCTTAGATCAGTTGGAACACAATTCATAATTTGTTAACATGTCTGAAGAAGGTACAGTGTACCGAAACAGCTGTCACTGAATTATATAATAAATATGAAAATCAAATAAAACTACGTTTTATTTTTATTTAATTAATATAACTTATTGTCTCTATCTAACTTTTTTTCCATATTAAATCTAATAATTATTCTCTGCGCACATCGATAGACCTTAGTTGCTGACTGCCTGCTGTAATGAGAAATCTAATTTAAAAAAGATAATAATTTGCACACATTTTTTTGTGCGGAAATTATAAACCATAAATCACTCTATATTGTAACTAAAATGTGTACTACTTTTCAGAACTGTTTTCTTTGTAGCTCAATTTAAAATAATATGATTCTGTAAATTTTTTAGTGTTTGGATGGTATGATTCCACATGTATTTAACATAATATCTGATTATATAGAAAAACATAAATAGATCAATAAAATTACAAACCTTGAGGAGAAAAGCTCACTAAACTTGAACCCACAACGCTAATAACACAACTGGGATATAGAAAAGATGAGTACCTTCATATTGTCTTCACGAACATTAGAATTGTACCTCCTTTGCAGATAAATTAAGAACTTTCATATAACGATTATATTAGAGTGGAAAAAAATGGATAAATTGATGAGGGTGAGTAAAAATATTTTTTTTCCAGCTAGATTTCATTTCTGGCCCACTGTGCACCGGTCCCATACTGACCGAAATTCCATGAGAAAAATTTCTTCCCCCATGGAGACTCGAACCAGCTTAAGTCTCGTAGTTCTGCGCCAAGATTTCTTGACTTAACCACTCGGTATCAATGAAAGACAAAAATGGTTATTGTGAGTTATCCGTAAGAGATAAACATATGCTGTCGCGGACTTTTTTGTAGAACGTTTTGAGATATTCAATTCTGTATACATTAATTTTGTGTATTTGTTATGGATTAGGCAGCGTAAGCCATTTAAGCGTCCAAACAGCTACTTTTTCACGTTTTCCACTACAAAGGGCGGTTTTTAAGGGTGTAGGATTTGAGTATCACAACTCTCTTATAGCCTATGTTCATCCCGGGAATCTCGTAAATATTTTGCAAAAGACCCCATCACAATCGGATCAACGGTATGGCCGCGCATAACGAACAAACAAACAAACATACATACAAAGAAACATTAATTTTTATATATAAGATGGTAAAATTATTTTTTTTGTAGATAACTCTAGTTCTATTTTAGATGTGTTGGAGATGATTTTTTTGGTGGCCACTTTAATTTTGTCCCAAGCGTGATTGAAATTAAAATTATTTTTGCATTTTTTAGTTTGGTTTTCTAATAAAGCTTGTTGTTTTAGTTTTTTTAAACTATTATTTGTTATTTCCCATTTCACTTTGGACCATCATATTTTAAACATCCTATATACACTGGTTTGTGTGTACGTATATATATATATATATATATATAATTAGAAAAAACAAATATAAACATTTAATTTCCATGTTGTTTAGTTTTAAAAGCCACACGTATAATATATTACGTCTCATGCTAAACAATCTTCAAGTCCCCGTACATTATGTCTATCTGCAGGAGTTATTTTCCAAAAGAGTGCTACAAGTAACAAGTCAATTATTACTGTATTTCATATTTCCATCTCTATTTCATATTTGTACCAAAATGTTTTAATACTGTCATAATTTTCTTCATAAGTTATGATTTTCATTACTTTCCCAAAGTTGAATTTTTCCAAGAAGTTTCTTTTAGGTATACCGTTTGTCACTGACAGTAAAATTCAGTAATAAATTTGCTTCAAGAAACAAACTTAGACGTTTGGCAGTCAGATTGCACTGATTTCTTGCCCTTCCAGAATATCTTTGTCTGTTGAATTCACTCTTGTTTGCCTCAATGTTCCAACTGATCCTGCTGAACTCCTTGGACTGCTGCACTCTTTCAAATGAGTACAAGAACCATTATGTCTTGGAGTACCACTCAATCCAACATTCAGTCCTTTTTTATTTTTCAAACTACCAAAATCTGCTCCATCTCCCCCACTTTTTCTCTTTCCCATTCCCCCTATGGATGATCTTCCGCTCACGGATTCATAACCACATTTACCATCACAGCAACATGGAGGGTAGTGAGCTGTTAGGATTCTACGGAATGCTTGTCGAAATTCAGTGTTGAATATTGAGTATATAATTGGGTTGAAGGCCGAATTGGAATACCCAAGCCATGTCAATATTTTGAAGACAATTCCAGGGATGCAGGTTTTACAGAAAGCTGCTACGATGTTTACGCAGAAGAATGGTACCCAACAAATAAGAAAAACGCCCATTATAACACCTACAGTAATCGCTGCTTTATGGTCTGACACATGATATGGTGAAGACTGTGGGTGTACTTGAATTTTGGATTGAAGATTATGTTTTGAAGATGTGGAAGTTGGAGAATTTCCATCCATTGCACCGAAGTTTGTTGTAGCTGAAGATGCTGTAAGTGGTCTGGTGATTGCTTTGATGTTTTTGACATGTTTCTGGGCATACAGATAGAGTCGACAGTAAATTCCAAGCATTACAAATGTTGGGAAATAAAAACTGATACAGGATGATACGATGGCATATGTTGGGGTGAGATCAAGGGCGCATGTAGGATATTCTGTGTCACCCTCTTGATACACGACTGGTTCTGGAGGCCGATGGAGGCCTAATGAAATCGGAAGAAAAGAAATAATTGCCGAAAGAAGCCATACTGCTGCAATGGATGCAACAGTTACTCTACGCGTCACCCAACGACCATACCTGCAATTACAAAATTATAATTTACAATTTGTAAATAATTTTGACTTGAATACAGAGTGATTTATGAATTTAGTTTGTGATTTCTAGGATGAAATTTTTACGTAATAAAAGTTAAGATTACAACATATAATAAAAACCAAGACTTCTGGCTGTCTTTTGTCTCAGGTTGCACATAGAAATAGTTCAGCAAACATAATACTCTCTGTGTTGCTAATTACAACATTTATTACTGTCTCATAACTAATGTCGTTTTTTGAAAAAAAATTGCAATGTTCTTTTACTAGAAAGTAGATACCATCATGAGATTGTATCGCTTTGAGTCATCTTTCAGCGAGGTTTGTTATCCCACAACGGTACCAGTCTCTGACTTTTGATGTGAAGAATGTGTTGAGACCCACTTCTATAGCTTCAATGTTTTTGAAATTTTATGTAAGAAATGGGCAATGGATTAAAATAATCTGAAAAGACCCAGGGTTATACTCTGGGTGTGGTACTAGTTCGATTCCTCCAAATTCATGACTTTTTATTATGATTGTTCGTGCAATATGTGGTCTGGTAGGGTTTCAATCTGCAACCCTTAACATTTCATGAACTTGTTCCAGTTGTTGAGAACGAAGATTCGCATGGACTACACGCTTGCAGTGAATTACAACTTAAAAATTCCACCAGACACACAACATTACATTAAAAACCGACATTACTTATGAGACAACCTGATAGTATAGGGTGTCTCTAATGTTACTATCCATTTCCATGAAAACGCTACTATTTTTTTCTTTTCTTTGCGTATACTGTTAGCTTAGTGCAACATGTCTAGCACAGAAGAAGGGGTTGCCATTGTTTATGCACGAGTACGCAGATTGTCGTATGAAGAAGGCAGAGCTGATTTTACACATAAATTCCGTAAATCAGTCCCAACAACAAAGGCACATATTCGTCTGCTTGCAAACAAATTTAATCAGCAGAAACAGTGCAGGAGGTTCAAATTGCCAGTGATAGTCTGAACACATCAACTCAATGCTTCAGTAAGGAGTTTAATGCCCCTCACAACACAGTGTGGAAAATTCTATGTTTCACTCTACGAAAACGTCCTTACAATTTCTGCTTGATTTATGGAATCGTATCACAGAAGCAGCAGGCTTTTCTATGGTTTCAGTGTTAAGGTCTTCATTTCGTTTTACAGCTGAAAAATGGTATATGTGTTTTCACCTAGATGGTAGTCATGTAGAAAGGCAGTAAAACTTCACAATTACATTGATATTTCAGTCATTGCCTTCCTTCAATGAAATGGAGTGACTTTTAGAAACACTCTGTATAACGAGAAGTAAGACTTCTGACTATCTCTTGTCTTGATTCCACATACAAAGAGACCTACCATCTCATGTTGCTATCTTAACTTTCAGTACATGTGCTAGTGATTACTGTACAATCTCGTTATTTTTACTAAACTTTAGTCGGAATGAGATTAATTTCTTATTCCATTGAGATTTTACTTACATCTTATTAGTTTTACGGCTTTTAGAGTCTAGCCATAGCCTCTCCTTTGTTAGGAGTTTCTAAACCAAGTTAATGTATTTACGATTTTTCCTAAAGATGTCAATGTAGTCGGCAAACCAATTCAATGAGAATCTAGTAGGCAACTAAGGTGTTACCACTGATATCTGTTAATGTATATTGTTAATTGCAAAACAAATATATGAACCATGTCCAATATTTATATATATATATATTTGTCCAATGCCACCAAGTTGTCTTTTATGACATTTCTGGCAGAGTTACGTTACCCCGATGATGTGATGAGTGTTAGATGATAATGAATCGCCAGGAGAGTCCTTAACCCAAATTTTAGATCATGGACAACTACAGGAATAATTCCCTTTAGGATAAAATTCTTATGGTTTGATCGGAAATCGAACCCGGGACCTCATGAACTGTAGTCACAAACTCTGACCAGTAGCACCTGAGGCTGGTCTATAAGTTTTATATTGCTCTCATGATTCACATGACAATTAAAAAATTAACAATCCACGGTTGTCATTTCGAAAAACAAACTCTGATACACAACCTTCATTTTTAGAATTTTTACCATTTCTATGACAAAAAAAAATACTGATAATTCACGGCCATTAATTACAGAAAAAAGTCTGATCTGTAACTAAGATTTGTGTTCAATTTTCCCTACTTCCTAAATAAATAAATAAATAAATAAATAAATAAATAAATAAATAAATAAATAAATAAATAAATAAATAAATAAACAAATAAATAAATGAATATATATATATATGTATATTACTCACTGATTTTAAATATAGTTATTTACATATTTAAATTCTGCATTCATTTATCAATTAATGACTACAATCACTGTTGTCATATTAGGGCTATTGTTTGCTGTTATGCAACAGAAGTCTTTATATTATGTAAAACAGGTCTGCAGATAATTTTAATTATTTTTAATCTTCTTCTTCCAATAGCGCTACAGCCCATAGCGGGCCTGGACCTTCTTTGTTGCAAGACCTTCAATCTTCTCTATCCAATTTTCTCTGTTGCCAGTTCATAAAGTTCTGGATTTGATGACTATCTTCCTTCACTGAGTCCATCAATTTTTTCTTAGGTTTTCCTATTGGCCACTTCCCAAACATCTCCTCCATCATCACTTTCTTAGGTATGCATTCTTTGTCCATTCTTTGAACGTGTCCGGCCCATTGAATTTTTTAAATTTCACAAGAGTTGATAAAACAGGTTCCTTAAAAAGGTCATAGATTTCCTTATTATACCTTATTCTCCATCTTCCATTCTCTTTTACTGGTCTATATAAAAAAGTAAAGTGATCCCACAACAGGCCCGGAGGCCCTTGGGGTAGTAGGAGGTTAAGGCTTTCACTTTTTCTAAACAATCGGCACTTTATGTCAGCCGGGTTGTCAGCCCTGCGTGACGGCCGCCTTTACCCCCAGAACAAGCGTCTGGTACTCATTTCCGTTAGAGGCTGAGTCGACCCCAGGGCCATAGTGCCGCCAGAGGGTTTGGGTCAGTTTAAAAATCCTGACCCCCAATGGGACTTGAAACCCTCGACCCTCCGGCTTGTAGCTCAGTGCCTTAACCACTACGCTACGGCGTGCCCCACTGGTCTATATATCCCTATCAAAATCTTTCTTTCAATAATGTTAATTAAATTCTCAGAGCTCTTTTTTCATAGTCGAAGTTTCACTTCCATATACCAATATTGGACGTTTGCAGGTTTTATATAATCTTATTTTAACTTTCCTAAATATAATTTTGGATTTTAGGATTGGAAGTGATCCATAATATGCCTTATTTGCTCTATAAATTCTATTTCATATTTCTTGTAACTCATCATTATCATTAGTAATCATTTTGCCTAAATATGAAAAACTATTTACAACTTCAAAAGTGTTTGTGCCTATTATTAATTGTTGATCTCTATTACAATTTGTCCGTGATTGTGTCAAAAGCTTTGTTTTTAATTCATTAACCTTGAGACCGACTTCTATTGCTGCTTGCTCTAATTGACTAAATGTCTGTTTTAGATCTTGTGTATTTCTAACCATATTGTTGACATCGTCAGCATATGGTGCTAACTGAATAGATTTATATATCAAAGGTCCTTCAGTATTTAGGTTTATTTTCCTGTTTACATGCTCTAAAACTATGTTAAATAGTGTGGGGCCATCCCATCTCCTTGTTTCAACCCCTTGTTGACTGTAAAAGGATTTGTAATCTCTGTTATTTATTTTTATCTGAGTGACTGGATCTTCCATTTTTACCTTAATTTATCTTATCAACTTTTTAGAAATTCCAAAGGAGAGCATGATTTCAAATAATTTTCCCTTGTTAACATAATATATGCCTGTTTGAAATTGATGAAAAGTTGATGTACACTAATTTTGTATTCCAGAACTTCTCTAAAATTAATTTAACTGTGAACAGTTGGTCTATTGTGGATTTTCCTTTCCTAAATCCAGTTTAGTACTTGCCACTTAAATCATTATTATATGGTTTAAGTTTCCCCTTTAATATTGTCATAATTATTTTATAGCGTGTATAATGTATTTAGAAGTGATATCCTTCTATATTTGTATACAGGTCAAAGGATATTATGTTTCCAGTCCTCAGGGATTTGCTCACTTCTCCATATGTTCGATATCAGTGTAAATATTGATTTTGAGATGTATATTCCTGCTTTAATCAATTTTACTGGTATGTCATCTATGCCTGGGGCTTTATTGTTCTTTTGCTTCATAATAACTATTTCCATATGTATCCCATCTGGTAATTATGTTTCTTCTCTAATCAACTCAACTCCTACACTTCCCAAGTCAATAGTTTCTGCTGCACCATTGTTCTGTTTTCAGTGTTAAACAGATATTACTCAATCCATCTATTATTTTACATCTTCTGTTTTTATTTAGGGCTACTCCAGTTTGATCCCTACAACTAAAGATGCTTGGTTTAAAACCTTATTTAAAATTCTTAACAAATTTATAGGCTTCATATATATATATTATCATTAAAATTGCCTTCATCTGTAAAATGTTATTTAAAACCAATCTTTTTTTCTTCGGATAATTTTATTGGCATCCAACCTTTTCTCCTTAAAAAGGTCCTCTCTTTGGCGGTTTGGCCCCACCTATAAAGTCTCTATATGCATAATTTCTTTCTTGTATTGCTCTCCTGCATTCATCATTATACCAGTGATATCTCTCGGATTGTTGTCAATGACGTAAGGCTTCCATGACATCATTCATTATCCCGTTTTTTACGAGTTCCCAATGTTCTTCCACTACTGTTGTTTCAGGTAATATGTTTATCATATTTATATTCCGTTCTTCATCATATTTCTTTAAACTTTCATTTTCTTTTAAATTTCGAACGTCAATTTTTGGTCTTCTTCTATATTTGCTTGTTTTTGCAAGTTTATTTTAGCTCTGAATTTAACTTTAATGAGGTAATGGTCAGAATTACAACATGCTCCACTATAAGATCGATCTTATGTCTTGTATACTAGAGGCAAATCGCCTATTTATCAGGGCATGATCTATTTGATTAGTAGTATGTCCGTCAGGAGATACCCACGTTTGTATAAAACAAGTGAGCTCACCACCATATTCTTGCTTCCGGCAAAATCTATCACTCTGTCTTCATTGTTGTTTGAAAGGTAGTGTAGGCTGTGCTTACCTACGATTTATATTTATGTGTTTGCTCCTTACCAATTTGTGCATTGAGATCGCCCAATATTAATTCAACATCATTTTGAGATATTGAATTGTAAACATTTTCCAAGGTCTGAAGAATTCTTCTTTAATTTCATCCAATTTTTCTTTAGGTAGTTCATATATATTTATTATCCACATATTGTGAAATTTAAATTTTTATCGTATTGCATATATTTTTTTTCATTATAATTCCGCTATAACTGTCTTTCTCAACATGGAACCGCTACTTATTATAGCCACAGTATTCAAATTACTCATGGTGTTGGGTGGGCATTGGTTCCATGCACATCCGAGATTTCATGAGAAAATTTCTTCTCCCATGGGGCTCGAATCAGCTCACTTCCGTTAGCTCTTTGCCAAAGCTTAGATCCTCCGGCAAGGTGCAGAATATATTTAATCAAGTGTCAACACATTTCTTCAAATATAATGCAATTACAAACCTTAAATATGAGAAATAAACCCGCCAAAGCCTGTCCCAAGCTAGGTTGAAAAAGGGCGAGGGGAAGGAGTGATAACCTCGTTAAAAACCTGGGTTCAACTGATCCGGTTCATGGTACCAAGTAAGGATCTCTTATCTAGTGTTTACAGGTACTGCTGCCTTGTAGTTCACATCATGGTTTGACAAAGGTTAAGGAAGAAAACCTGTAAAAATATCCCTGGTCCTCCACGTCAGAGGTTGATGCAGTAGGCCAGCTCCCTGCTCATTGGAAAAGATAACAAAAGCTAAAAAGCACAATACAATTACTTAATATTGGACACAGGAAGCTGTTGTACACATTTCAAACCTGCTGAATAAAATAAATATGGGAAATAATTCCTTTCTCGCAGGAAATATCTACGAAACAAGTTTCAGAAATGTATAGGGCCTATCTTAAAAAATGAAAATGCATGCATATTTGGAAAGATACAATATTTTTATTATAAATTATGGCGAAAATGATTTCTATACCTCAATGGATCCTTGATATGGATGTATCTGTCTAGAGAAATGGCGCAAAGATTCAAGATGGAAGCCGTAGAACACATGACGTCGAAGGCTACCCAGGTGTCGCAGAACTGTGCTCCGAACATCCAGTATCCCAGAAGATCATTCACCACAGCGAAAGTCATCACCAGGGATGCTACAAACAGATCCGCGATGGCTAGGGACGCGAGAAATAAATTGCCGATCTTCCGCAAGCTTCTTTCTGTGTAGATGGCAACACACACCAAGATATTGCCAGCAATTGACAAAAAGATGAGTAGCGACAAGAATGTACCTGTAAGAACAAAATTATGAAATTTTTAGAAAGCTCCTTTTAAACTGGTGTTTGTAAATCATATTTAACATGAGAACTTGCAGTAATTAAATCTACGAGTGATTTTAAATTATGCCAGAGGCCACAGAGAGCCAAACTTATTTAAAGATATTTGGTTCTCTCCAATATTATTATTTTATTTATTTATATAATAATTATATAATTATTATTGACGAGTTAAGGCTTTTGCACTTTGTCTTCCACTCATCCATATCCAATAAATGCTATATTTTATTTCAAAATTAAAAGATCAAGAATATATATTGTAACAGGATAGCCTCTATTTTCCTTCTAGGTTATTTAGCCATAAATTAAGCACAATGAATATATTAAAAACTAGCTAATACCCGGCGTGCGCTGCTACGCCTAAATAAATTAAAATTAATGCTTTTTTAGGTTTAGTTGAACAAGTAAAGGGAAAAATAGTTATACATTTATATTGTTTAGATACCCTGTTCTGATTACCCGGCGTTGCCCGGGAATCTACTTACCCCGATCTTCTTGACATAAATGAGTTGAAATACGAAAATTAATGTGTTTTATGTTTAGTTAAATACGTAAAAGGAAAAATTTATATCGTAATTATTTTTAGATACTCCGTGCTGTTTACCCGACGTTGTCCGGGAATCTACTCATCCCGATCTTCTTGACATAAATGAGCTGAAAGACAACAATTAATGTATGTATGTATTATTAGTTGAATAATAAAATGAAAAATAATTATAAATGTATATCATAATTATGTCCACCGCTGTGGTCTCGAGGTAGCGTGCTGCCTTGTCACATAGCGGGCCCGGGTTCGATCCCCGGTCGGGGCAGTTTTTCTGGGTGAGGTTTTTATCGGGGTTTTTCCTCACCTGTAAGATGAATGTCAGGTAAACTTTAAGGCCCAAACGGTTCCCGAAATCATATGGCCATCATTATCATCATCATCCTTCACCGGTGTGGAAAGCAACGGGAAGCTACCACACCTACAATTCCCTACTAAAGCTGCAAGCATAGCATGAAAATGCTATGATCGCAGTGAAGGACCTGCCTTTGGGCAGAATTACTATGGATGGATCATAATTATTTTAAGATTCCGCGTGCTAATTACCCTGCCCGGGAATCTATTTATCTCGATCTTCTTGACATAAATGAGCTAAAAGACAAAATTCGTTATTGTGAAGTTATTAAATATAATGATTGAAAATAACGAAATGAAAATAAATGTTCTTCCTTTATAACCAATTAATGTTTTACATTCTTTATGGAGAGCACTCAAAACGTTATCCGTAAAATAATACCCGTATGTGCTGCTATGCTTGCATAGAAATCTACGTACTTGTCTCGATCTTCTTGGTATCAATGAAAGACAAAAATGGTTATTGTGAGTTTTCCGTAAGAGATAAACATATGCTGTCGCGGACTTTTTTTTCTAGAGCTTTTGAGATATTCAATTCTATGTACATTAATTTTGTGTATTTGTTATGGTTTATGCAGCGTAAGCCATTTAAGCGTTCAAAGAGCTACTTTTTCACGATTTTTAAGGGTGTAGGAGTTGAGTATCACAACTCTCTTATAGCCTATGTTCATCCCGGGAATTTCCTGAACATTTGGCAAAACCCCATCACAATCGGATCAACGGTATGGCCGCGCATAAAGTACAAACAAACAATTATATATTAGATTTTAGTAATACTTTATCTAATTTTTCAATTACACTGTTCTGCATTGGATTTTGTTTTTTGTTTTTAATAATTGAGCGTTTTTGAATCACAATTTCACACTGATTGCAAAAATGAAATCTGTTTTCGCGTACCACGTCAGAATTATTTACTTACTTACTTACTCACTGGCACTATCGAACCCGTAGGTTCATGGCCGCGCGGACATAAGCTCTCCATACATCCCTATCCTGAGCTAATGCTTTCCAATCATTCCCTGTATAATCTACTTCCCTCAAATCATAGTTAATGTTGTTCTCCCACCTCATTCTCGGTCTACCAACTGGACGTTTTCCTTCTGGCTTTCCTACAAGAAGTTTACATGCACGTCTTTCATTCCCCATACGCGCAACATGTCCTGCCCATCGCAGTCTACGAGACTTAACTGTTCTTATTATATCTGGCTTCCGATAAAGACCATGTAGTTCATTGTTATGTAGTCTTCTCCATTCACCTGTCTGTTCATCTCTCTTTGGTCCAAAAAATTTTCCTAAGAACTTTATTCTCAATTACTCGTAATGTCCTTTCCTCCCTTAAAGTAAGAGTCCATGTTTCGCACGCATATAATATAACTGGTAGAATAATAGTTTTACATATTATCAGCTTAACGTTTTTTTGAAAGGAGTTGGGACATCAAAAGTCTCTGCAATGCATAATAGCATGCATTTCCAGAATTGAGCCTATGTTAATTTCTTTGTGCATCTCATTCCTATTTGTGATTATTGATCCTAGGTATTTGAATTCAGCCAATTCCTCAAAATTTCCCTCATTTGTCATTAGCTGTCCATTTCCATTATATACTGAATTTCTACGTGTGACCATATATTTAGTTTTACTGATATTTACTTCCAGTCATAATTTCTTAATGTTACTCAATAGAGTGTGCGTGTTGGCCTTTAGTATCTCCTCGCTATCGGCCAGTAGTACTACATCATCAGCATAAACTAACAGCTTATTAATACCATTGAGTTGTAACCCTTCCTCATTCTCTAAAGATTTAATGGCATGCTCTAGTACAAAATTAAATAGTAGAGGAGATAGTGCATCTCCTTGCTTAAGCCCATTCTGGATTTCAAAAGTGTCTGAAAACTGTTTGCCTACACGCACCCTACTCTTTGTGCCATTTAGACACATTCGTATAAGTCTAACTAACTTTTTAGGAATTCCGAACTCCAGCAGGATACTATATAACTTCTCCCTCTTAATTGAATCATATGCTTTCGTCAGAATTATTTACAATTCAAAATTTTATGTTTTGAATAATTTTCGTAATATACGTACTGTAGTAATATTAAAGCGCCGTAGCGTAGTGGTTAAGCCACTGAGCTACAAGCCGGAGGGTCGAGGGTTCAAGTCCCGGTGGGGTCAGGATTTTTAAACTGACCAAAACCTTCTGGCGGCACTATGGCCCTGGGGTCGACTCAGCCTCTAACGGAAATGAGTACCAGGCGCTTGTTCTGGGGTAAAGGCTGCCGTCACGCAGGGCTGACAAACCTGGCTGACATCAAGTGCCGATTGTCTAGAAAAAGTGGGAGCCTTAACCTCCTACTATCCCAAGGGCCTCCGGGCCTGTTGTGGGATCACTTAGTAATATTAAAGTGTGCTTATCGTTTGTTAGAAAGGCCCAATAGTTATAATTTCGACTTTATTACTTAAAATGTGAAATAATATAACTATTATAGTGTTTATAATTTAAATCATGTTTAAAATTATTTAATGTACTAGCTATATCCGCCCTAGGTCCGTTCAAAAATCTGTGGTTGTGTAAATGATCCAAATCTGTTTTGCTATAATTATATTATGTGGGTCATATACTTTAGTAAAACAAGGAATATAACTGCTCTTGTAAAGAAAACTTACTTTCAATACTTTGGAATTAAGTTAGGAGATCAGGATAAATCGTGGTGCCCTCACAAAGTATGTCCTAGTTGTGTTGGAGAGTTGAGGAGTTGGAAAAGCGGATAAAAGAAGTCATTGCCCTTTGGTATCCCTACGATTTGGAGGGAACTTACAAATAATGGAGACGATTGTTATTTTTGGACAGTTAAAGTAGCAGGATATAATGCTAAAAACAAGAAAGATATTGTATATCTTAACATTCCCTCTGCCATTCAGCTTGTACCTCATGGTCCTGATATTCCGGTTCCTTTACACCCTTTACACCCTTTGCGTGCATCCAGTAGCCCTGAAACTGAATCTCCAGTGGATGATGAACCGTATAATTCTGATCATGATAGACGTTTTAATCAAAGCGAGCTTAATGATTTAGTGAGTGATTTAAATTTGCCTAAAGAATCAGCAGAAATGTTAAGCTCTAGGTTAAAAGAAAAGAAAGTATTGACTGAGAGTACATATTTTTCACGTTACAGGCATCGCTAGAAGGAGCTTGTCTGTTTTTTGCTGCAGAAAAAAATAGTGTATTGTCAAGACATCCTTGCTGTCTTTTTTATAACGAACTATAATTCCAAAGAGTGGAAGTTCTTCATAGATTCTTCTGAAAAAAGTCTTAAAGGTGTTTTGCTGCATAATGGAAACATTGATCCTTCCATTCCTGTTGCCCATTTTAAGTTTTAAAGGAGACATATGAAAATGTAAAGTTTTTGTTACAAAAACTGCAGTACGAAAACCATCTATCTGTGGAGATTTCATGATTATCGGACTATTAGTTGGTCAGCAAGCTGGTTTCACAAAATACCCTTGTTTCGTATATGAAACGTCAGAACACTGGGAGAGGGAATAGTGGCCACGTAGGACTAATTTAATACCGGGCGAAAAAAATATAAGAAGTGAACCTCTTATTGATCCCTCAAAAGCATTGTTGCCACTTCCTCCATGCAAAATTAGATTTAATAGAACAATTTGTGAAAACTCTAGATAAAGACAGTGAGTGCTTTAAAAACCTTTGCGCTACATTTCCTTAATTATCCTATGAAAAAATTAAAGCTGTTGTAATCGTTGGCCCACAAATTCGAAAACTGATGATATATAGTCAGTTTGAGAATGCTATGAGTCGAAAAGTGAACTATGCCTGGAATGCTGATAATTATTAATAATCATTATTAAGTAATGATTAATTAGTGGAAAATAACAAATTCTGGCCTAGTTTTTGACACAAAATTCATGTTGAAAGTAATTTTTATTACGTTTTACAGAGCTATAATTTCATTTCAAGTTATTCATGAATATTTTGAAAACCTGACGTGATAGGAGAAAATGGAGATCATTTTCGAATTCAGCTCAAAACATTCGTTTAGAATCACCTATCAGATTTTAAGAAACAAAAATAAGGTGTAAAATGCAGAATGGTGTTACCAACAAACTACTGTTCACAGATACAAATCACTAATAATCTTCTTTTAATTGTTATCTCAGAACAATTTTCCACTCGCTGATAAATAAATTCTCCACAACTTATCGTCAGACTCTCCACCACATGACTCGCTGTGGTCTCCTGCCTTCGCATTTTTATAAGGCGCGAGGATATATCTGGAAACAACTTCGAGATACTTCGAAACTTTTCTCTCAAAAGAGGAAGGAGACGCCGGTAGAACCGTCTGGCAAGACAGTCCAGATAATTCGCCGGCTGTGCGGGCACTCTAACTCACCATGGGTGACTCGCCCGCGCAATTCAAACGTCGCTATGTGACACGTAACAATATATAAAAACTCCCTAAAATTGAATAACTCTTAAATTGACAATGTATCCTATAGCGTACACAGCGTACACCAATTAGTTTATTTTATCTAATATTTTTAAGAGAACAAAATAAAAGTAACGGGAAGATATTACTTAAATATGTGTAGAGTTACCCAATATACCCCAATAATAATAGTGATGTATGATATCGTTTTCAGTGCGATCCGCAATATTCGAGAAAGTAGTGTTTTGCCAATTTAAGGGTAATTAAAATTTTCTTATAACATATGCTTAAATGTTAGGTAAAACTAGGAAAGGCAACATTCGGAACACAGAATTTAGAGACTGGATAGAGTATAGGATGAAATAGAATACTGGTATTTCGATTATAAGTAT
Organism: Diploptera punctata; assembly: GCA_030220185.1. Classification (NCBI taxonomy): domain Eukaryota; kingdom Metazoa; phylum Arthropoda; class Insecta; order Blattodea; family Blaberidae; genus Diploptera; species Diploptera punctata. Next base: position 162,650 of record JASPKZ010007967.1, on the reverse strand, counting down.
AATAAAAGAGATAGATATAACTTCTGAACTAACGAATTAATTGAAGAAAGAAAAGTTCCAAGGAGTGAAACTTGTGATTTTTTCCCCTTATGTTTCGCGAATTCAACATGGCTTTCATTATTTGAAGAGGAAATCTCCATCTGATAGTCTACCTCCACCCATATATTGTGATGCATCTGCAGTGCAACATTGTTGACGGTACCATAAATTTGCCAAATCACATACCGGTTTCGTGTAGACCTGATCCTTAACAAATACCTATAGGAACATAAAATCAGTTAGTGTTAAATCTGGTTATCTGGGAGAATATAGGGTGTAAGTTGATCCTTATTCATCTTATAGCGAAGTCTAAGAATGAACGAAGTACGTTGGCAAAGTGAGACTAAGCCCCATTTTACGGGGAAAAGCAGCTATACACGCGTCATGGATTTTAGTTCTGTTAGTGATATAATATAAAATATCTTCTTCTGTGGTGTTCACATGGCGATTAACTCTTCCCCTAAGCAATATCTTCTTCTGTGGTGTTCACATGGCGATTAACGCTTCCCCTAAGCAATATCTTCTTCTGTGGTGTTCACATGGGGATTAACTCTTCCCCTAAGCAATATCTTCTTCTGTGATGTTCACATGGCGATTAACTCTTCCCCTAAGCAATATCTTCTTCTGTGGTGTTCACATGGGGATTAACTCTTCCCCTAAGCAATATCTCTGAAATATTATTTACGCGTGAATTTTGCGCGTAATAATGCCAGATAATTTATCAGAGACGTTGTTTTGATTACGGGCTACTTTTTATCTCTCTTCACTACCATATCCCCTTAATGTATATTGTTAATTAAAATATTCCTAGTCCCTACTTTATGTTATTATTAGATAGTAAATTAGAAGAGAAGTTGAAAAAGGCGTGTATACTTACCAACCAACACAAGGCTGAGGGTAGTGAGTGTGTCCGGTTCGCCCTCCTCTTCATCTCCCGTACTGTTACTTGTAATTGCAGTGCTGGAAACCTCTGTCACGAGATCATTCTGAAATAAATAAACGAAACAAAATTATTGTTATCAAATATATTTCATGAAATAAAATAAAGTGTAAGAAAATTATTGAAATAATATAATATTAACTCTCATAAATGTTGTTACTCTACTTTTTGGCGATAAGAGAATTGTTATTGGAAAATTTAAAATTCATTTTAAAAAGCTGACCATAAATTAGGACAATATCTTGTAAAATATGGTAGGACAATCCCAACAAATAAACTAAAAATCATAACATTTCAAGGACAAGAGCATATCATCATCATCATCATAGTACATTCACGAATTTAGGCCATTTGTTGACCTGTTTCGGCCTCAAGAGAAACACCATCCAGAAGTCTTTTGAGTGGACGTCCTGGTCTTCTTCTTCCTGCAGGTTGATATCTTAACATTAGTTTGGGTATTCTGTGATCTTCCATTCGATGAACATGTTGTATCCATCTTGACTTATAATCAGAAATTTTGTTTTCTAAAGATTCCATGTGTAATTCTTCTAAGATGTCTTCATTTTTTTTGTGATCTAGTAGTGTGTATCCTGCAGTCCTCCGAAGATATCTCATTTCAGCAGATCTAAGTCTCTGTATATCCTTCTGTTTCAACGTCCATACTTCGCTACCATACAAAAGAGTTGGAAGAGCCAGTGTTTTATACACTTTCAGTCTTGAATGCTTTTGGACTAACTGTGGCTTGAAGATAGAATTTATTAACCCTAAAATTCTTAAAAATTTAGATATTTTTGCATTTACATCCTTTTCTTCTTCATATGAGATATTGCATCCTAGATATGTAAAATTATTCACTTGCTCCAAAATTTTATTGTCCAGTACAATTTTACTTCTGACAGGATCTACACCTTGAAATGCCATAATTTTTGTTTTTTCTGTAGATATCTTTAATCCATATTCTTCTGTAATTTTGTTAAGTTTATACAGACCTTTCTGTAGATTATCTTCGGAATTTGCTATTATTATTTGGTCATCTGCAAACAATAGGGTGTTTAATTTTCTATTTTCTGATATTCTTATTCCAAATTTATATGTTTTGTTCCAGCAACATATTACTTCATTGATATAAATTGCAAAGAGTGTTGGGGATAGGGGGTAGCCTTGTTTCACACCACGATTTATAATCCTTCTTCAGAAAATCTGTTATTTAATTTAATCTTTATGGTGTTGTCTTTGTAAATATTTTGTATGTTCTGCCGAAGTAAATTTGGTATATTTCTGTCTTCCAATATATTTAAGAGTTTTGATCTCTTGACTGTGTCGAATGCTTTTTCAAAATCTATGAAAGCAAAATGTGTTTCTAAGTTGAATTCTCTTCTTTTTTCAAGTAATAGTTTAAGAGAAAATGCTGAATCAATACAAGATCGTCCTTTCCTAAATCCATTTTGACATTCCATAAGGAATTTTTCACTGAAACTTTTCAATTTTCCATTTAAAATGTCTGCATAAATTTTGTAGCATGCGTTTAACAAACTGATTCCCCTATAGTTGTCCATTTTTCCTCTTGTCTCCTTTCTTGAACAGGGGTATAACAATGCTTGTCTTCCATTCTTGTGGTATATCTGCATTTTTGAATACATTATTAAAGAAGGACAACAGTCTTTCATGGAACTGTTTGCCTGCATATTTGTACAATTCAGAATTCAAGCCATCTGTGCCAGTTGCCTTCCCATTTTTTAATTTCTTTAAACTATTGTTCAATTCTTCCAATGATATTATGGAATCTGTCTCATTATTATTTCGGAAAATTGTATCTTCATAGCTATTGTCAGTCCAAGACTTTTATAATAATTGAAAAAATCTTCTTTTGTTACTCCGCAATTAATTTTGGTAGATTCTTTAATATCTTTATTCAAATGTTTTAATATTTTGAAGGCATTAGGTTGGAGCTTATGCAAATCTGATTCTAAATGTGTAACAAAATTTAACCATGTTTTCCTATGTCTCTTTCTTATTTCCCTCTTAACAATAGCTCTACAGCGTTTGAATTCTATTTCATTTTCTACTTTCTTTGTGTTCAAATATTTTTTATAAGCTGCATTTTTTTCTTCAATCAATTGTTTTATTTGATCATCCCAGATTTTTAGAGTTCTATTTCTTCTTTGTTGTATATTTACTTTTCCTAAAGTTTCATTAGCTGCATTTTGAATTATCATTTTAATGTTTTTCCATTCTTCTTCGACATCATTACTTTCAGGAGTTGTAGCCATATATTGCTGAATTCTTCTCGAATATAACCATTTAATGCTGTCATCATAAAATAATTTTACCTTGTACTTTTGTTCTATGCTCTGTTGTTGTTTCTTCTTTTTTAACCATCTTGGTGGAAATCTTATTCTTGCTTCTACTAGGTAGTGATCTGAACCAATATCATATCCTCTGTAGGCTCTAACATCGAGAAACAATTTAAAAATCTTATTATTTGCAATGAAATAATCAATGATTGATTTTGAGTCCTGACGATGCCAGGTATATTTATGTATGTTTCTATGATTGTAAAAGGTATTCGTTATTTTCAATTCATTGTAGATAGCAAAATCTGTTAATCTTGTCCCATTCCTATTGCTGGTTGGTTCGCCAAATGTTCCAATATTATTGTTGACTTGAGCATTGCCCACTCTGGCATTTAAATCTCCTATTAGACAAGAGCATATTAGAGCTAAAATTGGTAGAAAAAAAGATAACAAATTAACTAATCATATTTGGCTAAGAATGGCTCAATTATGGAAATGCCTGCTATTACGCATTACAGGAACTATTGTCTTCCCAACTTCTGTAAAATACATTAAACTGAAAATATATAAAACTGTTATTCTCCCAGTTATATTATATGGATGCGAAACACGGACTCTTACTTTAAGCGAGGAGAAAATATTACGAGTATTTGAGAATAAAGTTCTTAGGAAAATTTTGGACCAAAGAGAGATGGTTAGGCGAATGGAGAAGACACATAACAGTGAGATATATGATCTTTATGGGAAACCAGGTATAATAACAGTTAAGACTCGTATATTACGATGGACAGGACATGTGGCACGAATGGAGAATGCAAGAATGCCATGGAAACTCCTTGTAGGAAAACCAAGGGGAAAGGTCCCAGTAAGCAGGTCCCAATGAGCTGGGAGCATAACATTAACCATGATTTGAGGAAGTAGATTATAAAGGGGATGATTAAAAAAAAAAGCTTAGGATATGGATGCCACGTGGCCATGAATCTACGTGTTCGATAAATGACTTAAAATATAGTATATATTAGTGGTGAGCACAAAACTCAGTGAGCAGCTCTCCCGCTCAGCCAGAAGAACGTGACGCTAGCAAACATTCACCGCAACCTTCTCATCCACTTGACAACATACGTACCGTATAGATGCGAAGGGCAGCTTTCAAACAAATGTCACATAGTTTAGCCGCATAATCCTTCAACGAGTCTTGGCGAACAGCCAATACCTGGCGATAACGGCTTAATGACGCTTCTCACTGCACATATAGTCTCTTACACAGAGTACCAGAGAAGAAAGTGGACAAGTTTCGCGTACATGCCATAAGCGGCGCTAATGTAGAACAACTAACGACATCTACATTTTTTCGATTTTTTCTGGTACTAATATGAAATTCAGCACCGCCTGGTGGTAAAATCATGAATTATAATTATATAACGCCATCTGGTGAATAATCATGAAATTTAACTTTTATAGGAATAAATAACGTATTAATTAATCATAATTATGGAATTATTTATACCCAGTCTCTCAGACCTAAAGTTTTTCTTTAATTTTAACAGAAGGGAAGAATGGAAATAAATAAAACATGTTAATTTATTTTCGTTTATTAAAATATAAGAACGTGCATTATGAGCTCTTTTAATAAATATGTGCAATTGACCTACTCCCTTATTCTCACATACATATTTTATACAATATTTATTAAAGAACCTTAGCCATGTCGTACATCTGAAGTCCATTATAAAGTCGCATTTTTTAAATATTTATTAGAAATGGCTGTACACTAACATTACTCTTCCTAACCTAACAAATCTTAGAATTTTATCACTTCTAGTAGGTTTATCTTTGAAAATAGATTCACATTAAAAACGTAAACGAGCTTGAATTTACTTACAAATTATAGTAAAATAAAATCTAAGTAATGATTTTAACTTTCGATAATATAGAATTTTTACAGTACATAGAACGAAAGGTTAGCAGTTAATTTAAATTTACAAAATGGCTAATTTCGCATAATCCCGAGTGAACACGCCGTGTACGACGTCGTGTGCCTTGCATTTGTTTTATTTAGTTACATATTCTGTTACTACGAAACAGCGCCACCATTCTAGTTTGCTCATTGTAGTTCATCGTAAACGACCGAAATTTTTTAGATGTCACTGTACTCAGTTTTCCCTCTATTCGAAGTTTCTCTATGGTTGCTTACAGCTGGAGAAGAGACGCATATTCAAACATATTTAAACATTTAATAGTGTGAATATCTAGTTCTATCCAGCGCAAACAAATTATTTTTTGTATACAAACGATTCAATATACTAAGTTAATAGTTACTTCAAGTTCATTGGTTATGATTGGGACACAACACACGTTACTTTGATATGTGATAATTAACACACGTTTGCCTATTAATTATAATCATGAAAATACAATACATATGACTAGATACTCGTACAAGCTAATTTAGGAATACAAATTAAATAATGGATGAGAATCAAAATGTAGGTTCTACACAGAATTGCAGTATTATCATAAATATTAATAATCATAAACGAAATAGATCGTACATAATACGGTAAAACTTGTTTAATCCGGAACGTGAATAATGCGAAAATCTGTCCAATGTGAACAAATTTATTGGTCCCGGCAAAATAATAGTAATTTTACGTGTATTTGTTTAGCATAAATATTTCTACACAATTCATGAAGAAATGCATAATGCGGAAAGACAGAGAGATAAAATAAATTCATTTCCACTTCTTTAGGCCAAAAAACAATAACGAATGATTCTTGCCGCCGGGTGAATTCTACCTGTACCGGAAAATTTCTTTCGGCCTCACTGTACACCCATTATCGCGAAGAACAGATACTGGACCTGTCTTACAAATAACCATTGCACTGTAAAATCTTAAATTAGTTTAAGTTCTGAGACCGATCTTTCACAGGTAGCGTTCTCAGTTTACGGAATAAAGATGACTAAAACGTATATATTATTGTCATTAAATGAAAAAGACAATTCAGAGCATTTCAACATATGGTGCTGAAGTCTGGAAAATTCCTACCAGGAAAATTAAAAGAATTTTAATGTTAAGTATAGAAATGAATGTTTTAAGAAGATCAGCTGGAAAATCTAGAATGGATAGAATACGAAATAAAATAAATAAGGGAAATTATGGGTGTAAAAGAGGAGCCGGACATCATAGACATTATAGAAAAGAAAATTCTACGTTGGCATGGCCATGTCAAAAGAATGCCAGAGCAAGTATTGCATAAAATTGTTATGGAATTGATCCCAATGGAAAGGAGGAAGAGAGGGAGATCGAAGAAAACTTGGATAGAAGGGGTACAAGTGGCTATGAATATCAAAGGATTGGACGAAGATCAATGGATGGACAGAGAGGTATTGCGTTTGGTTTCCGGAAGACGGCGGCAGCTGCCATGATACCGATTGATGATGAAATGAAAAAGTGACAGTGATTAGAAGATAAAGGAAACATTTTCAATTCGTGAAATAATGAGTAAATTTAAATGTGGAAAAACTCAAGTTTATGAGACTTTAAAAACACACAAAAAAATTAATGGGTGCTAGGAAATGGCCAATTAAAAAATCAACCAAATAGTGTGGGAGTATATTACAAGTACACGATCAAAAAAGCCTCCAAATTTCCAGACCGATCCTCTAGCTGTTACTAAATCCCTGGGGAATTGCGATTTCAAGGCATCTTCAGGTTGGCTGGACAGTTTTTAAAAGACGACACAATGTAGTGTGGAATGAAATTTGCGGGGAATTTATGTGGACAAAAGTGTAGTTAGCGAGCGGAAACTGAAACTGCACACTTTAATTTCAGGATACGCGCCTAAGAGACATTTTTAACACTGACGAAACGGGACTACTAAAGTAAAGACTCAAGACGACAGGACAGAGAACCCTTGGCCTACCGGCTTAGCTGCTAAAATTACTCATTGCTTTTAATTTAATTTTTTATAATGCGGAAAAACAATTGGTCCCATGCGATTCCGCTTTGAGCAAGTTTTACTGTAAAAATTTCATGAGAAGGCAATCTTACACCGACAATTCGAACTGCTCGCTCCTTATCGATTTCTCTTTATCAGCTCCTGCTTTTGTGTGATAAAGAAAGCTCCTCCTTTTTAATATTCTGAACAGGTCAGAACATTATTTTTCTCCAACAAATACATTGAATATAGCAAATAATAAACAGATTCCTTGATTTTACTGAGTTTTTTTTACTAAAATGATACATTAATAACCTATAGTGTTGATTATAATATACAGTTTGATGTGTTTCATTATTTCTCTGTTACGGTGCATTCTTACAATTTTGCGATCCTATTCGGCAATAAATAATATGGTAAAGTTGCAGTGAATATACATAACCTCACTTTTCTGATTTGTTTTAAAATATTGTTTATATTATATATATATATATATTATAAAATACCGGTAACTATATTTAAATAATGACTTTTGAGTAAACAGCTTAATTTTATTCGTAATATAGTCCTAACAAATGCCACTCTTGATTCCCAAATTCTCTAGATAAATTAGAAATCACTCGTGGCATTACTTATGAAAATTATTTTGAAGCTAAATTACCCATGTTCCAAAAAATATGTAGTATAATAAACTAACTAACCAACTCACTGGCTCTAATGAACCCGTAGGCAGGGATTATGATGGGATGCCACGGCTGGTACAGAGTCATCTACAATTGGTAACGTAACTACGTTATGTGGCGTCCGTAGCTCAATCCCGGTGGCGCCTTTGGTCGTTGTAGCAGAATTTAAAAGTAAAAAAAAAAAACAAATGCAAATTGCGAGGCGCAAGGCACGCATCCCGTCCAGCCATCGGTTCTCTATGGTCAGCCATTACGTTATTAATGAATTTTACCTGTCCTTGAAACAACGAAAATGCTTTTGAAATGTTGTGCACCAAGGCTGCAAGAATTATATTGGAAGAGGCAAACCACTTTTCTGCTTCACTCGAGAACTTAACAGGTATTTATTTGTATTATATGAATATTATATATATTAAAAATATTATTTTAAAAAATCTGTGTAACAGTTCAGACATTTTGAAACATTCATTTACAATATATGTATATTTCGAAAGTTGAAATATTTGAGTTAAAATTACTTGTTTTGGTATTTAAAAATAAGTTTTTGTTCAATTCGTATGTGTGCCATATTTATTATTAAATATAAAAATACGTTAATATTAAAATTATTCATATTCATATATTAATCATTTTTTAAGATGAATCTATTTTCAACGATAATTTGCTGGGAAAAGATAACATTTTAAGATAATTGTAATGATATATTTTAAAATTAATTATATATATTGTAATGATATATTTTAAAGTTAATTATATATATTTTAATAGTATATTTTTAAATAATTATATATTTAAAAATTGGTAATATATATAAAGCTTTCAATGTGACAATTTGAGTACATGGATACATATATTTAATAATTGTAAAAAATATGTTATGAGTTTCATTGCAAAACTTCAATGCTAGTACGTTGTAACACAAATGATCTTTTAACAAATTTCAGGTCTTCGAAATGGCTAAGATTTTGCAGTCTGGAAGACAGATATAAGACTGCTGCTAGTGTCCCCAGAGAGAAAGGCTGTGTGTGGATCATTTTGTGGAGACTGCAATGAACAGGATATGTGGCACAAATAGGGAATGAAAGAGGGGCAATGAAGCTTCTTTGTAGGAAAACAAGTGGGAAAACTCCCAGTTGGTAGACCAAGAATGAGGTGGGAGAATAACATTAACCTAGATTTGAGGGAAGTGGATTATTCAGGAGATGATTGGAAAACATTCGTCCACGTGCCCGTGAACCAATCAGTTCGATAGTGCTAGTGATGTAATTAACTTCTTGTTCAGTGTTCCATTCCATCTTTTTCTTTTCTAACTGGGACTGCACATGGCCTCACTATAGTTCGATTGGCTGATGTTTCCATTAAGCACAGTGAGAATTTTTGGCTCAACTGCACTTCTACTAGCGCTTCATTTTTCAGTTACATTGTTGTAAACTGTAGCTCTTCTTCTGTATTTACGAACATTATTTAATATTTTAAACTCTTTCAAACAATTTTTATAATTTTGAAGTATTTATTTACATATGCAAATCACAATATTATGAACTGTTAGTCAATATTGTGATGTTAACTGCTATTTTCTCCATAGAGTATATTCCTTAGTCTATGATTTTTCTATTGCTGTTTTGGGTTATCGCTGGTTGGATCAGCGTTAGGGAGTGATAAGTAAGTGTACACCCATTTTTAATAAATGTTTGGTAATTTTAATATTATTAATATATTTTTTAACATAGATTTGGGGATTTATTGCATATATTGGTCATTTAAATTTCATAGCGACGGATAGTAATCGAGGATGATAATCGATTGTGGGTTATTGCTAGCTCTATAAATTCTGGCGCATGCGCACTGTTGTTCGATAGGACAAATATTTCACGCTAGTTTAAGTGCAGTTTTTCCTAATTTTTTCTATGTCCCAGGTAGAAACCTACCACGCACATGCACCAACAGGTTATATTTTAAAATTGTTTCCCACTATTTACAATAAATTTTACAATTTTAAGTAACGATTATTTCAAAATATTTTTCTATGATATTTAACTATATATGTAACATGAAGACGTGGCAGCCATATTGATTTGAACGAATATTCTATATAACAGTGCAGCCAATATAGAATATGAACTATAGAATTTCAGAACTTACTATTTATTTTTTGGGCATTGCATTCTTTCATAGGTTACAGTGTTTAAATTGCATTAGGTTAACTTTAAGGTTTGTTAAATAGCATGTATAATGTTGGCTGCATCGCATTATTCCATAGAGTAAACCGCTTTGCGTTTGTTGGTGCATGTGCAAGGTGTCTGCCTGGGACTTAGAAAAAATTCTCACTGCGCTTAATGGAAACATTATCCGTTCGATCTGCCTGCACATTCATTACACTAAATTACCAGGTATAAATGTAAAGACATTGTAAGAAATAAATATTCTCGTAGTGTAACAAGTAAATTATATTTAAATTCCTTATTATATTAATGTGTCATATTTAGTAATTGTATAATCTTGATTAATGCAAGGACGCATTTTCTGAATAATTCAGTGCTAGAATGAAATACTTTTGTTGCTTAAAGTTGTTGTTGTTACTTAAAGTTTATTTGACTAAACAGTTAGGTTTCATAAGTAACTAGCACTTATTTCTTCACTTACTTCAATAACAGCGAAGGGACTAGCATCAAAAACTATGGTAAATTCACCGAGAGTGGAATTATTTTTGTGTAAACAAAATGGTTGCAGATTGCCCATTGTGGACAATTTTATTTTGACATTTGATTATGAGCTAGGTTCACTGATTATAATTTTCAATACTTTGTATTTAACATTTATTGTTAACACAATGAGGTTATGTATTAATTATTTTAAAATAATAATATAAGTACCTTGTTTTAATCCACCTTCCTGAATTTGAATTGATTTTTATTCAAGAAATGGAATCATGAAGACCTTTCAAAACATGTTTCATCTTCAAGCAGAAAACAAAATGTGTTTTGAAAATTATGTGCCGAACATGAAACATAAGTTCTGAAAGGCTTTATGATTTTAAAATTTAATGAAGTTTTTGGAATAAAAATAAATTTTCATTGAGGAAGACATAAAAAAGTACTTATTATTTTATCACAATTAATACAAAATCATAATTTCTGCTAAGATTTTAAATAAATCCATGTCACTGAAAAGTAAAAAAAAAAAAAATTGTAAGTTGGACATAAAATGACATCCAAAATTTGCTTATAATGTAATCATTTTACATTGTTGAATTAATATTTTCAACTTGAAGCCTCGTATTACAAACTACGCTATTACTTATAATATAATTATTATTTGTAGAAATTGTGTAGGAAAGAAGTTAAAGTTAAGTGAGATAAAGCCATAGTTTACATCACATTCCATCTAGCTCATGTACACATCAGACTGCCTTCGTGGTCATATAAATGTCGTTTTTTTAACATTGCTGCTTTAGTGCTGCTGTTCCGATTAAGTTCCAGTTGTAATGTAAAAAAAAAACAAGATGTAACTGTGTTTTCATTGGTCGAATAACTATGTTATCTTTGAGCATGTAAGAAAATATAGTTCTCTTTATAACACTTGAAATAAAGAAAATAAAAGTATTATCTAGCACATGTATATATAATTTATATTGGAAAATTTTAAAATCGTAATTAATCATATGAACATTGTTATATTGTTACACATGCAGAATACGTTGGAATTTCAGTTGTTTAAAATGGCCGGTTCTATATAATAATAAAATTATTTACAAACAGTTCAGTGAAAATTGTGCTACATTAGTTCTTTGAGGTTGTGATAACAGAATTTACAGGTGAGTCAGCATAGGGCATATATTTTGCTCGTAATGAAATTTTAAATAAGATTTGTTGACATCATGGAAAAGGCATAAAGAACGGATTAAGTAAGCACATAGACCAATATACTATCTGCTCTTAAAGTGATCCTCGTCAAAACAAAACCATGTGACTGCTCGCTTTCCATTGGTTATTGAAACCGACATACAATGTAGAAGCAATAAGTATACGGAAAAGTAGTTACCTCCATTAAATTAAAAATACATCGTCTGAAAATACTTGTTATTCTTCTTAAATGACAATAATAATATTCAAAACACACAAAATATTCTAAAATATATCTAGTCAATAATGACAACTTAAAATAGTTCAGTACATATGGATGATGTATTTGAGTCATGCTTTAGTCAACAACATGGCTGAAAGTGTTGATTCTTCTGTTGCCATCTAAAATTGTAAAACAAAGTCTGGCAAACCTTCGACTAGTGGTAAAAAAAACTTATTTTAAATGTATTTCACAACTTTAGTGAAAAGTATCTAGAACTTCGAGGAAAAGTTATAGTGAATTTAACATGTGATGTTACCGGTGTGTCATGTGTAAGTATAATAGTGCTCGGAAAGAAAAAAAACACGTAGTAAGGTTGTAACTCCCAGTAAAAAAAGGAAGTGTGTGCAATATGCTTTCGATAAGTGTGATGAATTTGTGGCAAATGCAATTTGAGTTATAGTGCATAATTTATTTTTAAAAAATGAATTATATACTTCACACATGTGCTCCCCTTCAATATGACAGTAATTGTGGAGCATTTGTTTATGTACGGATCATTCTAACAGCGGATAAGGTATATATAATTTTTAGTCATAAATAAATAAAGAAGAAATGTAAGTTCCTAATTATTGGTACAATTTTATCTTATTTCCTATAATATACAATGATGCCTAAAAACAATGTTTCTATTGATGACAGTTCCGTTCACATTTAAGTCATGGCAGGTGAAGTGGCAGCATGGTTATCACAATAGATAATGGCCGTGAAGTAATATCCTATGCAAGTTTGTTTACATTACAACTAGAACTTAGCACAGAACTCATGTCGTTAACAATTTGATTTTAGAACAATCAGAATAGGTTTATTAATTTATTATTGTACAGATGTTTTTTATATATATATTGTGTACTGTATTGCATAAAATGTGTGAGAGAAGTGTAGAGTAAGCCAAATGTATGTTTGTGGAAGAGCTCATAATGCATTTTCTTAATTTGAAATTAATAAATATAATTTAACACATTTCTTTACATTTCATTCTCTATTATTTCCCATTCCATTTTCCCTGTAATATAAATGCATATGTATAAATATATATATATATACATATATATGTGTGTGTATATATATATTTAATAAAAAAAGTGGCTGGTTACATGTAATTTCATAATTCGACGTTTGAGGGCGCTGTTGTACGATGTAATTTCAAATTTGGCAAACAGATGGCGCTGTTTTTCATCTACCTACTTCATAATTTCTGACACCAGAGGTGCTGTAGTAGTATAGTTCTTCTTCTTCTTTTTCCGTATAGTACCAGTACATGATATTAGATGTCACTAGGCTACTTCTACACTAGCGCCGCTTGTGGCATATACGCAAAACTCACTCACCGTGGTATCCCGTCATAATCCCTGCCCGTAGGTAAATAGCCGCGCGGTCGTACATCACTATCTCGAGTTTTCCAATCATCCCCTATATAATGTACTTCCCTCAATCATGGCTAATGTTAATCTCCCACCTCATTCTTGGTCTACCAACTGGACGTTTTCCCTCTGGTTTCTCACAAGAAGTTTACATGCCCCTCTTTCATTCTCCATTCGTGCCACATGTCCTGCCATCACAATCTACGAGACTTAGATGTTCGTATTATATTGTACCGGAATTGATGAGAGTATCTATGGTCGGGCTGAACTTATGATTCTAACCGGTGATAGATAAGGAACTATTTAAGGCAAATAGTGATCAAACTAATTTTAGGTGACGTGATAGAAGGATTTTATTAATTTTATTTTCTCTAAATAGTAAAATATACACTTCGCTCTTATAATTTGGCTAAGAAACGGCAAAACCCACGACTAAGTTTAATAATGCTTATCGCGGATCATCTTTTATACGTCCCTCTTAATGGGAACACTCACTCCACGCACTTTGACTATCGGGGAGCACTTGTCCCTCTTACTCTGTATGGTCTATGGATAGGGCGCTCGCCCTATTTACTTTGACTATCGGGGAGCACTCACTCCACTTACTTTATTTTTAACTTACATAAAATATTATATTAAATATTTAAGAAAGTCGTGGATTTGACTTATTTTTCCGTCCCCATTACAATTTTTATACAAAATTTTCATTGGATAAAATAAATCTTTTGACACACCTCTATAGGCTAAGTGTTCAAGTCGATATAGGCCTACTAGATTTAGGGCGTGACCGTTTACATGACTATCTCATTTCCAAGTTATTTGAGGTCAATAATCTCTCTAGCTGCCCGCTATGTTTTTGGAGGCTACATCATTTTTTTTAGTTTGAAGTTTCTTAAAAGCAATAAACCAACCTTTCATCCCTCCTAACCGTATCGAACGCTCTCCTTCTGGGTTTTAACCTTGAGGATTTGCGTAAAGTCTAGACCGTAATATAACTTGTCCTCCAAAATACGTAACATATGACCAGACAATAAATTTAACAGTTATTCATATTACTTCAGACACCCTCAAATAACTTAAAACGCCGCTGTCGGCAATGACTTGTTTACTAGAACATATTACTTTATTTTTACAATCAAAAGAGCCCTCCAATTATACCGGTTCAATATCTGGTTTCTCATAAAGATCATGTAGTATTCTCTATTTGCCTGTCTGTTATCTCGCTTTGGCCCAAATATTTTCCTAAGAAGTTTATTCTCAACACAAGCCGAAAAAGTGAAACTAGAAAAGAAACACGAACAAAGTTCTGCTAAGTAATGGCCGTGCCTGCTTTTCTTCATGGATCTAAAACATTTAGATAAAATATCACATGAACAAATAACGGAAAACTAGAAATAAATTCTTTAGAAGAAAAAAAAAACCTTAGAAATGAGAGTATGTTGATAGAAACCCGGAAGAGAGGATCCTTTGAAGAGTGTTGTAGACCTAAGGGAAGAAGACACCCGGGAAGTCCAAAAAAATATGGTTAGACATGTTTTGAAGTCGGAACAAGCAGTATTACCTAATTCCTGGAGCGTAGAAGAAAAAGAAGAAGAAGGAGAAAGAGAAGAAGAAGAAGAAGAAGAAGAAGAAAGACAGATAAGTTTTTCACATTAATATGTCGATCGAAACATTTATAATAGTTTGTGCATATTTGGGTAATCTTTTGGCGAAAAATGTTCATAAAATGAAATACGGGTGTTCTGTAGTGCAATCGAAATTATATTTATTTTATTTCTTATGTAAGGATACCAACATATCAGTCATTCTGCTCCTGTTACGATTTCGGTGAACAAATAACCCCACTTCCAAACCGAGTTGAACTGAACATTTAAACGACTTTTTAACACATTGCTTTGAAAAGCCAGCTTTACTACCACACGTTCTGTGCTGTACTGCAGCCCTCACGGAGGATGTTTGGCTACTCGATTGGTATCCCAGGTTTGAAACTTGCGATTTGGGAAAAGTATAGGTAGTGGGCCACACCGTATTTTCGGGGTTTTCTCGAGATTCTCCGGTTTCCCCACCAATACATTCCTCTTCCCTCCCCCATCATGTCATTTCATCTTCATTCATTCATTTCATATCACATTTTACCTCATCTCATGTCAGGTAAAAAAAAGTTTGGCTTTCTCTAACCATTGGGTTTTAAAAAAGTAGTTATTGTGATATAATGGGGACCACATTCATCCACTTCCTCACGACTCCGAGCCTGAGTGTATCAACTTAAGGCAGAATAAGGCCAAAGCGAAAGTTTGTAACCCATCCTCAGACCAAGCGGTATGAGTCACGTGTGAATGCTTGATGTATGTCGAAACCAGGGACACCATAATAACTGCCTAACTACTGAAACCATATAAAACTATTATTCTCCCAGACACCGTGCGAAACACGCATTCTTACTTTAAGGGAGGAAAGGAGATTACGAGTATTTGAGAATAAAGTTCTTAAGGAAATATTTAGACCAAAGAGAGATGAACAGACAAGTGAATGGAGAAGACTACATAAAAATGAGCTACAATGTCTTTATGGGAAGCCAGATGTAGCCTAATAAGAACAGTAAAGTCTCGTTGACTGCTATGAGCACAACGTGTGGCACGAATGGGGAATGAAAGAGCTGCCTGGAAGCTTCTTGTAAGAAAACCAGAGGGAAAACACCCAGTTGATAGACCAAGAATGAGGTTGGAGAATAACATTAACCACGATTTGAGAGAAATAGAATATACAGGGGACCATTTGAAAACATTAGTTCAGGATAGGGATTTATGGAGAGCCTATGTCCATGAAACTACGGGTTCGATAATGTCAGTGAGTTAGAGTTAACACCTTAGAGAAGTTTTCATTCCATAGATAGGAAAAGCGCAATAGATCTTTCAGATCGCAGTGCTACGGCAGTTTGATGTCGCAGTTTAAATACAGTAGTAGTAGTAGTAGTAGGACTTTATTAGACTAAAAGCAAGATACATACAATGTTATTTATAAATATGGGTTGCACGGGCAGTAAGCCGTAGGTGCTGTTGACAGTCCGTTACAATAACGTAATGTTTGGTAATAGCATAGCGTAAAACAAATAAATAATAGTTTTAAAAAACTAAAACAATGCGCTTTATTAGAAAACCGAACTAAAAACTGAAAAATTATTTTAATTTCCAACACGCTTGGGATAAAATCAAAGTGGTCAATAAAAAATCATCTTCAACACATATAGAGTTATCAACAAAAAGAAAATAATTTTACCATCAAAAGCGTGGGGTGCTCTATATCAATTAATATATTTGATAATAAACAGATATTGGTAAAAGTAAAGTCTCTAAGACGAAAATGTAAAAATCATGAAAAGAACCCGACGCTTTTGAGGCTAAAATTATTTTCTTTTTGTTGATAACTCTAGTTTTATTCTATATGTGTTGGAGATGATTTTTTGTTGACCACTTTAATTTTATCCCAAGCATGTTGGAAATGAAAATGATTTTTCATTTTTTAGTTCGGTTTTCTAATAAAGCTTGCTGTTTTAGTTCTTTAAAACTATTATTTATTTTTTATTTCTTAGTTTTAATATTTTACAGAGTAAGATAAAAATGTAAATATATTTAAATTCGATACTATTGTAGTATCAGCTAAAAGTAATACTCTTCTAAAAAAAAACCCTCCCAGCCGGATTCGAATCAGGGACCTATGGATTACTTAAATTATATACCAGTAGAGTTCACCGCTCTACCATCTGAGCTCTTACAACGATTGACTAAAAAGTCGACAAGTCCGCAACCTATTATAACAGTTTTCATTTGTTTGTATTTTCTGATGATTCTAGCCAGGATTTTAGAACAAAATATGAAATTATTGTATTGTCATGGGTTCTTTACAAGTCTACAAAGTTTCAAGTCGATCCAATGTTTCTAAGTGGGTGAAAATCGTGTTCAAAAATTCCGTTGCATAGATACAAAGACACTTTTTTGATTTTCTGACGATTCTGGCCAGGAGTTTAGAAACAAATATGAAAATATTGTATTGTCACGGGTATTTTACAAGTATACAAAGTTTCAATTCGATCCAATGTTTTTAAGTGAGTGAAAATTGCGTTGAATTATCCGTTACATAGATAGATAGATACAGGTCAAGCTAATATAAAGCATGTAAAAAGAAAACACAATAATATTACGATTAGATAATAATATAATAGGCTAACATTAATCATTAATGAGGTTAAGTAGAATTATTAAGGAAACAATGATATTTACATTTTGGTAACATATTTATTTATTTATGAATAAGCGTTTTTCTTATTTTACGCGTTTAGTCCAGAAATGTACCCACATTTATCCAATTTTCTGGATTTACCATTAACTCGTAAATGCCAATCTTTCGCAGATTTGAATTTATAAATATTTCCGGTAATAATTGACGCCTCCAATATTCTAAATCGTTACATTTTCGTAATATATGTATCTCGTCTTCAAAGCTCCCGCATTTAAACAATCGCCGATGAAGTTTTAAATACAAATACTGTACTATACCCAATAGTAAGCTATAAACTGTAGATTGGAATACGATGTATTACGGTGTCGCTATGTACTTGCACAGAACACACTGTTAGAAGTTACCATCCGTTATGCTCTTTTAGAGTTCATCCAGGGAACTCGCTTCTCCGCTTGAACATACCGTATTCGGATTAGGCAGTGGATCTGTAACATTTCCGTGAAGCTAGTCTTTCGTACACTTTTCAGTCTGCCAACATTTTATGATTTTCTTGGGAACATATTATAGAGTGCATTTTGGTCACATGACAGACTAACTAGCTAACTTACTCTATTTTACTGCGGGACAGACCTAGAACACGTTTGGCCGACCAGCCGGCTGTTGACTTCGTATCCACATGTATTAGTCGGATATATGGATGACCTTTTAACAGTATAGATATGACATGTGTTCAGCATGTCGAGTCCCCAGCCGTTATAGCTAGTTTTCTCATGCTGAAGCCCCCACTTATTGTAACTACCCAAATTCCTCATAATGCTGGGTGAACATGAGTCCGATACTGACCGAAATTCCACGAGTAAATGTCCTTCCCTATGTTGTTAACTTATTGTACTTACTAATTCACTGGCGATTATAAAATCTAGAGAATCAAGGATATGTGGACATAAACTGAACATATATCCCTATCCTGAACTAATATTTTGAAAACATTCCCTTTGAAAGTCATCTCCCTCAAATCATGGTTAATACTATTCTCCGACCTCATTCTTGGCCTACATTGGGCAGCTTACATGCCTCTCTTTCATTCGCCGTCTAAGAGACGGCTGTTCACACTTCTTATTTTCTGACAATGGTTGAAGGTTATGTTCTGCACATGATAGTCTTCATTTCCTTGGTGATCAAGGAGTGAATATCCTGCAATTGTCCCCAGATATCACGTCTCTGCTGCTTTTAGTTTCTTCATCTATGACGAGTTCAACAATCAGCTATAGAAGCCATACAACAGTGACGATAAAATTAGCTTTTTTGGTAGAATTGTTGATAGCCTTTTCAGGATTTTGTTTTTTAGTTATTAATTTAAATTGTTGATTTTTAGCAAGTTCATAGACAATATCTTATGGGTATACGAGAGAGAGAGATTGCAGTCCAAATAAATAAATAAATGTGAGGTTAACTAGTAAACTAAAACATATTAACGGTTATTCTTCCGGTTGTATTATATGGATGCGAGACATGGTTTCTTACTTTAAGAATGGAGTAAAGTTTCGAGTGTTTGAAAATAAAGTTCTTAAGAAAATTTTTGGATCTAAGAGAGACGAACAGGCAGATGGATTCAAAATATTAATTAACAGTGAGCTACACAGATACCAGATTTAATAACAGTTAAGTCTCACAGACTGCGATGCACAGGGCATGTGGAACGATTGGGGAATGAAATAGATACATGTACTTGTAAGAAAACCAAAATTGAAGCGCACGGTAGGTAAGCCAAGAAAGATGTGGGAAAATAATTTTAATCATAATTTGAAGGAGGCGATTTGATTGGAAAACACTATCTCAGGATAAGGATGTATGGAGAGGCCATGAACCTCCGTGTTTCATAGTGCCAGTGAGTGAGGTAGTTAGTTATTTAACGTTTGAAAGTATCCGCATAGGTGTAGCATACCCACTTCCTGAACAGCGTGTCTTGGTTCAAGACTCTGTGGTGTTGGAAATTGTAATTGTAGGCTAAACATGTTCAATATCAGGGTTAAGAGGAGTGATGTACAATTTTTAATCTCTAGATTGTGTGCCAGATGCCTGAATTATATCCCAAACACCTGCGCAATAAACATATTGAGAATGCATGTGGAACTGTTGATAGCAATTTGACGTCAGATGCGGACGTTAACCTGGCAGTCCGTTTCGACAAGAGTAGACTAAGTGCTGGCACTAGGTTCCCTCTTTCTCCCTTCTCTTCACCACCATCACTCGTAACATCATAATAACTGTATACATAAAAAAAAACGCCTTAAAACATGCAATCACTCCTACACTTCTCTCCCTACACAATACAAACACACAATCAATCTTATTCAAGTAAGCTGCCGAAAATGGCGCAGAAACCATTGAAAATAGATCCACATTAACGCTATTTATCCGGCAAGCACGGAACTCTAAATACAAACAATTCAGTGTATGGCGTTGGAACACGAAACACACACCCACCCACACACACACACACAACACACACACAACAGACCACACACACACACACACACACCACACACAGACCCACAACACAACACACACACACACACACACACACATATATAATGAAAGATAGATTCACCAATCGTGTTTCACCTCTATTGTATTGCAAATATTTAAGTTACAATTATCTTGATTGAGCAATCATGTTATATACTGAAGAATACTTCACCGTGATATTCTTTTCACATTAGTGAATTTAATAATTAAGAGAAAACACGAAAGACTATAGACCATTTTAATATAAAAGATAGACATACTTAATTTGTATTGTAATACAGAAAATATCTTTTTTTGGTGGTGTGTTACAGTTCAGGTTGGAAGTTTTTTTTTGCACCCCCAATTATTATATTTTACAACGCTTTATATTAGCTTGACCTGTATCTGTCAATCTATGTACCAGGGAATCTTTCCAACAGGATTTTCGATCCATTTAAAAACCTTGGATCGACTGTCAAACTTTGTATACTAAAATGTACAGTACGAAAATTAACTATACAATAAGTTCGTATGTTTTTCGAAGATCCTGAGCCGAGATGCATCAGCACAAATCAAAAAAATAACGGCCGGTTATAATAGGTTGCGGAGTTATCGACTTTTTAGTCCATCGCTGTAAGAAATTATTATTATATCCTCTGGTAGCTCAGTTGGTAGAGCGGTGGACTGTAGTGGTCCATAGGTCGCTGGTTCAAATGCGGCCCGGATGATTTTTTTGAAGAGTATTACTTTCAGCTCATACTACAATATTATCGAATTTAAAGATATTTACATTTTTATCTTATTCTGTAAAATATTAATGACAATTTTGTAAACATTTTAATTTATCCGAAAATATGAGAAGGATACGATTAACTGCAACTATTTATCTATATTAAAATATTCAAAAATATTATAATAATGTTAGATAATAATTAAATAAAACATAATTATATTCGTGCGTAGACACTAAACATATAGTAAGCAATTAAATTTTCATGGGATTCCGGTTTATGACAATCAATTAAACTAAAGAATAAAAACTAAATAATAGTTTAAAAAACTAAAACAACAAGCTTTATTAGAAAACCGAACTAAAAATGGAAAATAATTTTAATTTCCAGCGCGCTTGGGATAAAATTAAAGTGGTTAACAAAAAAAATCATCTCCGACACATCTAGAATAAAACTAGCGTTATCTACAAAAAAAAGTAATTTTGCTATCAAAAGCGTGGGGTGCTTTTTATGGTTTTTACGTTTTCTTCTTAGATATTTTACTTTTACCAATATCTGTTTATTATCAAATATATTAACTGATATAGAGCACACTTTTGATGGTAGATAACTCTAGTTTTATTCTAGATGTGTTGAAGATGATTTTTTAGTGACCACTTCAATTTTATCTCAAGAGCGTTGTAAATTAAAATTATTTTTCATTTTTTAGTTCGGTTTTCTAAAGAAGCGTGTTGTTTTAGTTTTTCTAAACTATTATTTATTACTGTTGCTATGAAACGTTCAAATTTCAGGAGCGGACGCAGCCCGCACTATACATTCCTCCATATATTATGTGTAGGCCTACACTAGTGGTGAACAACACTAATCTTCTGGGGTAAGCATGTAAACATGCAATACAGTACTCAATATGTGGGTGAGACGCTAATACTATACGATACCAGTAGCAGTAGCAACTGTAACGTTTACACATCTGTGTTTCGTTAACCAATAGCTAATAAAAACTTCGTTCTTTAGCAAGGACGTTTATAACAAAGAAAACTAATGTGCATAATCCATTTAAAAAATCAAACTTGGATGTCATAACTTGTTGTTAAAAAAATCCAATCATCTCTCTATGGAGACATTTCAACTAATAATTCGTCAATCACACCCTATGCTAAAAGAAAAAAAATAAATAAAAATATAAAAAAGGAAGAAAAATTGACAGATCGATACATACAGTAGGCAATCAGGTAAGTAGATAAGAAGTAGGTAGGTAGATGTGTAGGTAAGTAGGTATAAAGAGAGACTGGTAGGTAGATGAATGGATAAGTCGATGGATGAATAGAAAGGAAGTAGATGGTCACGTAATTACAGGCTGTCTCTCTGAATGTTACTGACGTTCTCTTAGCATGGTACAACTTGTCACCTTCATGAAAAGATAAAACTAAAAAAATAACTCACTGGTACTATCGAACCCGTAGGTTCGTGGCCGCGCGAACATAATCTCTCCACACATCGCTATCCTGAGCTAATATTTTCCGATCATTCCCTGTATAATCTACTTTCCTCAAATCTGGTTAATGCTATTTTCCCACCTCATTCTTGGTCTATCAACTGTGTGTTTTCCATCTGATATTCCTACAAGAACGTTTCAAGCTTCTACTTCATTCTCCATTCGTGCCACATGTCCTGTACACCACAGTCTACGAGACTTAACTCCTTTGGCATGGATTTTCTGAAGCAGTCGCCGCACGGAGAACCGAGTGGGGGACTATTTTACTCCGGAAAATTTTACCCCAGTGGAACCCATGTCCGCGTTTACTTGACAGTTGTATTTTTACAGTGAAAGACCAAGGTACCGGCACTGTTTTCGTCTTGCTTATCGCTTTCTACCTTTCAGACATGGGTAACCCTTTCGGTAGCAATGATACCGCCGGCATAGCAATGCAAACTATATGAAAATGTAGAGGAGAAAATAATATTGTTAAACTATTTCAGTAGTACTGGTAACCCTTTGCATATACGAAAACGACGAATATCATACAATTTATAGTTATATACATTAGGAAGACTATCCAACTTTTTAAATGTATTATTATTAAGAAATATTTAAGACATTAAAGTAATAAAGCGAGACAATATCTGTAGTTCATCAAAGGAACGCAGACAGTTTACTTACTTTAGTTTAAGGACACTATCTGAGTGATGGATTAAAACCATAATGGAAGCTTCTTCAAGTTTCAAAGTCTTTTTATTATCAGCTGGCAGCTTCAAAGTTTAACATCACTTCAAATATTAATGACATCCTCCTCCCTCCATCAGGGATGTGGGTCGCCAGATATAGAGTGATCCAGAAGTCAAACAAAAACTTCAAATATTAATGACATCCTCCTCCCTCCATCAGGGATGTGGGTCGCCAGATATAGAGTGATCCAGAAGTCAAACAAAAACTTCAAATATTAATGACATCCTCCTCCCTCCATCAGGGATGTGGGTCGCCAGATATAGAGTGATCCAGAAGTCAAACAAAAACTTCAAATATTAATGACATCCTCTTCCCTCCATCAGGGATGTGGGTCGCCAGATATAGAGTGATCCAGAAGTCAAACAAAAACTTCAAATATTAATGACATCCTCCTCCCTCCATCAGGGATGTGGGTCGCCAGATATAGAGTGATCCAGAAGTCAAACAAAAACTTCAAATATTAATGACATCCTCCTCCCTCCATCAGGGATGTGGGTCGCCAGATATAGAGTGATCCAGAAGTCAAACAAAAACTTCAAATATTAATGACATCCTCCTCCCTCCATCAGGGATGTGGGTCGCCAGATATAGAGTGATCCAGAAGTCAAACAAAAACTTCAAATATTAATGACATCCTCCTCCCTCCATCAGGGATGTGGGTCGCCAGATATAGAGTGATCCAGAAGTCAAACAAAAATTTCTTCTCCATAGTAGTTTAACCTCTCCCCTTATAGTTAAATTACATGAAACTTGCAGCTCGGACCTTATTACTCGCCCAAATTAAGCCAGGTCGGCTGGAAGGGAAATGTGTTAACGCTAGTGTCGCCAAACCAATTATCTAAGCAAAGGGATGTAGGGGAACCAATACAGTCACTCTAGAATTGTAATGAAGAGAGTATAATAACACAACGTTCAATAAATTCAATCTTAACTGAATTAATCTAAAGCAACTATTCCAGTCTCATTCACATAATTATCACAATGGTCACTGTCATCGCTACTTTCTAAACAATCTAATTCAAGTAAAATTTTCTCAACTCTTTCCTCCATCAAACCATAATTTTGCCAGTATTTTCCTCCAATTTAACTACATGGTCACAAGTGTTTCTCCACTCGTCTGGTCTAACAGAATCTAGGGCCTCATGTGTTAAGTTTTTCAAAATCTGTTCTTTACTCTGGTCTTCACGAGGTACTAAATATATTCTCTTGGATTATGGTTACACTGTATATCGCTCTTATGATTTTAAGGGCTCTCCGAAGGGCGTTCTTAATAATCTGATATCATAATATTATCTTTGGATAGGTAGCGGGCCGAGGAGTAGAGTAAGTATATAGGAATTCATGAAGTGTAGTCAGGACTTCTAGTAAGAATTCAGATTACTTATTCTTTAACATAATAAAGCCAATGACACTGGTTACAAACCACTTTAATGTAACTATGAATACAATGTTGCACAAAACAAAATACGAAATTTATATGAGAACAGGTTATCCACTAATTTAAACACAGTATCAAATAAATATAAAAAATGCATAAGATAGAACTTGAAAATAATAATATTGAATTTAGAAGCACCTATTATTATTAAATTGACTCAAGAAAGAAAGATAACTCAGATTTTTCCCGTAGGCTACGGACTGTCATCCTTTAAAGTGTTCATCTTTAGGGCTTAAGATTTGTTATAATTAAATAATTAATTATTCGATAAATAATTCGATTCCCGGTCCTGGGTGAGTTTTTTTCGGGGTTTTCCTCACCTGTAAGACAAATGTCAGGAAGCTTAAGGCCAAACGGTCCCCGAAAATCATTTGACCATCATCATCATCCTTATCATTATCATGATTATTCTTCATCGGTGTGGACAGAAACGGGAAGCTACTAACCTATAATTCTCTAGTAAAGCTGAGCGTAGCATGAAAGAGCTATGATTGCAGTGAAAGACCTGCCCTCGGGCAGAAATACTATGGATGGATGGATGGTTACACTGATGAGGGGTAATCTAAAACTTCATGCTCATACTGTTTAAAAATACTGCCATTTTCTCTTATAGGTAGAAGCAGGAGTTAAGATTTTCGAGCAGATGGATGAAAATAAATATTACTTTTCTCAAGCCACTTTCTGATGTCTTGATCCGCAAACCTGTAGTTGGGATTTCGTTGTCCAGAACACTGTGTTATAGGGTGTTGTCCATTAGAATTATGCCATCTGGTGGTAAATATGGTACCAATCGTTTCTCTGGCCATTTTTTAAATTTTCT
The DNA here is from genome assembly GCA_030220185.1 of Diploptera punctata. Lineage (NCBI taxonomy): Eukaryota > Metazoa > Arthropoda > Insecta > Blattodea > Blaberidae > Diploptera > Diploptera punctata. The sequence continues at coordinate 137,309 of JASPKZ010007967.1, read as the reverse complement.
AAATTAATTTCGTCGTGGTAATCGCCGGTTTCTGTTTGGCTTTGAAGCGTAATTTAGCGCCAAGAAAGAAACCATTTCCGTCTCCTGCATAAACAAGTATGTAAAGTTTGCCAGCAGTATCTTTTTACTCAAATTCCTTCTCAATTTCCTAATATTTATTTACTGTTTAATGAGGGTGTATGCATGTCTCGTCTGGATATGTGAGAAGTTTTTTTTGTAGTCCCCTAACTTATCGTTATTTATCATTGTTCATATATAACGAACTCGGGTGGCTACAATATCATTTCTTTTGATTAATGTGTACCTGTTGCCTTTCCTTCCTTTAAATTTATATCCAAGTTTATTCATGATTTTTAAATCGATTCTTTCTCTTCTCCCCCCTAAATTTTAGTTCCTTCTTTACTTCTGCCAGAATATTACTGAGCGTTGGGACTTTCCTCCTAACATTGATGAAATTATATTCTTAAGGGGTAACACACTTTTGGAAGCTCTACAAGTCGACGGTTTACTTTCCTTGCCAGAAGTTAAATTTTACTTCCAGTGGCTTTAGAAATTTGACCTTCTTTTCTAATGTGTGACACAGTATGAACTGAAACACACATCGTCATTAAACCTCTCAATGTTGAATTATTAATTAGGGCCATGAGGCACCATTTAGTTTTTCTTCGTCGAAATATTGAATAACCCTATGTATACATTTTCTACTTTTACTGTGGATAGAAACATTTTACATCATTGAATAATTAAATGAAATAAATCTTTCTTGTATCTTGTAAGCCCATGTTTCCCTTAACAGAGATTTAGGCGCTCTCCCCCTACAGGGAAAAATTTGAACCATACTAATTTAGTTATACTTGTTTTCGTATAAATGTCATTTGAAAGAAATAAATATGTAAGTGTAAAGTAACTAATACAATTCTATGCCACCCTACCACATACATAAATTAAAAAAAACTAATAAACACACAATTTATTGTTGCAATATGTGAATAATTACCTGAGAGAAATAAATGTTGTTATTTCCCAAAATCATGTAAGAAATGCTTTAAAAAGAAATAAAAGTTGAGCTCAAACTAACCTAAAATCAGCATATTTGCAGTGTAAAATATGACTTGGCCATTACTCAGACAGTATAACCTACTTATCACAAAACCCCGTTAACAAACAAGTGAATGCTAAACTAATCTGGTGTTCTAACTCGCACATTTTTTCACCCTAACTTGCCCGAACTAACACTAACTTGCCCATTTTCTCACCCTACTTGTCCATTAATGTAGGTGAACTCCTGGGATAGAATTCCCTTAGATATGAGTAAACATGTTGTCAATTGGCTCTAGCGGGAACATGTGTCATCACATTGGCCAACATGACGGTAGCAGTCGCTTGTTCTTCGATCAAATATTCAGAGACGATACGGTGACATAGAATAGCCGTAACTAATCAACCAATCATAGTGTTCTGCCCAAGAGCAGGTCTTTCACTGCAAACTCAACATTCTCCACTCTTTCCTTAACTCAGCTTTCGTTTTTGTATCTGCATACAAACCATCAATTTTAATATTGTCTATCATCTGATGTCTTTTTCTGCCTCTAATTTTCTTCCCATTGACCATTCCTTCTAGGGCATCCGTCAGCCGGCAATTTCTTCTTAGCCAGTGGCCAATCCAATTTCTTTTCATCTTCTTTATGAGTTCCAGCAATGTTCTTCCTTCACCCACTCTGTCTAGCATATCTTAATTTTTTATTTTGTCTATCCATTTTATACGTTCCATTCTTCTCCATATTCACATCTCAAAAGCTTACAGTAGCTTTTCCACATTCCGTCGTAATGTCCAAGTCTCTGCACCATATAATGCTACACTCCACGCAAAGCACTTCACTAGTCTCTACCGTAATTATTTTGCCAAAGGTCCGCAGAAAATGCTTCTCTTCTTATTAAAAGCTTCTTTTGCTATTGCTATCCTCTGCTTTACTTCTTGACCGCAGTTCATGTTACTGCTGATAGTACAACCCAAGTATTTGAAGCTCTCCACTTGCTCAATGGCCTCATATTTAATCCTCTTGTTTATCTTCCTTGGTTTCCTTCCTATAATCATGGTCTTCGTCGTATTTATATTTATCTTCATTCCATAATCCTCGCACTTGTCATTTAGCTCCATCAGCATGTTCCTCAGTGTCATTGCATCTTCTGCTATCAAAGCCATATCATCAGCAAATCTTATGCACTTAATTATTTTTCCTCCCATGTTTACGCCTCCCGTATTCGTGAAGCAGTTCTTCATTAGGTCTTCTAGGTAGATGTAAATCTAAAATAACTAAATGAAAAATAGCAAATATAGAATAACTGGTATGTTGAACATTACACGTCAGATTTACACTTGATCACGTACTGAAAATTAATAAACTTCAAGTGTGGGCGGAGAATCCCTAAACACATGTGAAAGATCACAACTTAGTAATTTGATGAACGACAGTTGAAGATGTTGAAAAATTTAATATCACAGTATTTGTCATCTCTCTATTACCAATCTTACAAACACCACAGAGGACCGGAAGTGGTAACATGCAATAAGGAAGGGATTAGAGCGACCACATTTCTACACATAAAAACAGCAGTAATATGGCTGCCGGATTATTGATTCGATCAACGACTGCTGAAGTTGTAGGATCATTTAAAAAGCAAAGTATTTGCCAGCTCTCCCTATCAGTCGTATAACACAACGCAAGGAACAGACATTGGTAACATGGTAAAATGAAGGAAGAATACTAAAGAGGCACGACCTGTCGGGAGTGATTGATCACACACATATTGTTTTGAGTATACAAAGACATGGAGTGTTTTCCGAGTAAATTATCAGTTCAATTTAGGGCCTATTCCGAGACAACACAATATTTAAGCCGATACACACTATTCATTCACACATTCATATTGAACATGGAGAATATGTTAATGATGGCCAGACGAATTTCGGGGAGGGTTTAGATTTAAACGTATCCTGAAAATTGTTTGACACATGAGGAAAAGCACAGAAATAAATATCATTCAGGAAACCTGTCACGACCGGGATCGAACCCGGGCTCGCTGCGTAAGTCGTAGCGACATCGACTGCAGATTAATTGGGTGCAGAATGATTTTATGTAACATTGTGCAACCTGCTAAACAAATGTATACATTCACAATAGACTATTAAATATTCCATTAAAAATCTTGTACAGAGTAACAATACTTGTTGAATAGCTCTTTTATTCTATGACTGTTTTAAAGTTTGAAGAGGTAACTAACTATCACTACAGAACCCATAGATTCATGGCCGCGCGGACATATGCTCTTCATACATCCTGACCTAATGTTTTCCAAATCATTCCCTGTATAATCTATTTCTCTCATATCATGGTTAATGTTATTCCCTCACCTCATTCTTGGTCTACTAATTGGGTGTTTTCCCTCTAGTGTTCCTACAAGAAGCTTCCATGCACCTCTTTCATTTCCCATTTGTGTCACATGTCATGCCATCGCAGTCAACGAGACTTAACTGTTCTTATTATATTTGGCTTCCTATAATAACCATGCAGCTCTTCTTCATTCGCCTGTGTATTCATCTCTCTTAGGTCCAAAAATTTTCCTAAGAACTTTATTCTCAAATATCCGTATCTCTTTTCCTTTCTTAAAGTAAGAGTCCATGTTTAGCATCCATATAATATAACTGGTAAAATAACAGTTGTACGTATTTTCAGTTTATCGTCTTTTGAAAGAAGTTGGGACGACAAGAGTCCCTGTAATGCATAATAGCATGCATTTCCAGAATTTGAGCCTATGTTTAATTTCTTTGTTCGTCTCATTTCTATTTGTAATTATTGCTCCTAGATATTTGAATTCAGCCACTTCTTCAAAATTATTCTGATTTGTCATTAACTGTCCATTTCCATTATATAACGTATTTCTATGTATGAACATATATTTAGTTTTATTAATGTTTACTTCCAGTCCCAATTTCTTAGTATTACTCAATAGAGTGTGCGTATTGACCCTTAGTATCTCCCCGCTATCACCCAATAATACTATAACAACAGCGTATACTAACGCCTCATTGAGTGTAGGCGTTCTTCATCCTCTGAACATATGATGGCATGCTCTAGTACAAAAATTGAATAGTAGAAGAGATTCTTGCTTTAACCCATTGTGAATTTTAAAATTATTGGAAAACTGTTTGCCTAAAGAAGTAAATCATTAGACATAACAATCTATGACTTAGTATCCATATAATTAGCGTACGTTTAATATTTTTATAGTCGTGTGAGTGTCAGATGTAAATGACGATTATTGTGGTCATGAAAATCTCAACTTGTGGTCAGATTAAGATTAGTAAAGACGGGTTCAGGTTGTTAGTCTCTAACCCGGCAACCTTATCATTATATTGTGTTATTATTTATTGTAATATTATTTGTGTTTTCTTTATGTAATTGTAATGTTAATGTTTTTTTAGTGTATAATGCTATTGTGTTATTATTTAATTGTAATATTATTGTGTTTTTCTTTATGTAATTGTAATGTTAATGTTTTTTTAGTGTATAATGCTATTGTGTTATTATTTAATTGTAATATTATTGTGTTTTCTTTATGTAATTGTAATGTTAATGTTTTTTTAGTGTATAATGCTATTGTGTTATTATTTAATTGTAATATTATTGTGTTTTCTTTATGTAATTGTAATGTTATTGATTTTTTGTTGTTTATTTTTCTTTACACTAGTACCAATTATTACTTTATTGTAACGGACTGTCAACAGCCCATATTTGTAAATAATATTGTAAAATATTTACCCATCTTTACTTTTTAGAAGTGTAGTCTGTTATGTGTTCCTGGTTCGACGCACATCAAGCATTCACACACATGACTCATACCCTCCATTTATTTGTGTTGGACCTAAAAGGCCTCGAGAAGGGCTCTATTAGACCCCTATAAGTTGACAAGTAGGCTCGGAATCATGTAACCGCATTAGCTCACTGTTATACAGTTCTCTCAATTAACCTGTCTATTCGGCTCTCTTTAGACCGAATATTTCCATAAGCACTTTATTCTCATATACTCATTGGGCCGTAAGAATAAAGTGGAGCAAATGCTTTTACTTCACTATTTAGAAGCAAATCCTTCAGAATTTATGAATAAAGTATTAATCATAACCTTTTACTCGCATCGAGAAAAAAGCATCTGCTTTCATGGAGGAAGCACGAGCTCGACCTTGAAGCATGTGCATGAATAAAGTGAACCTTTTGCTGCTTTTGAGAAGCACATGCTTCAAAAAATTGAAGTCTGGTCGGTAGCAGACTCTCATCACAAAATACTGACATGGCTCAATTACTAGTCCCCTTACGCCGCAAATGTGTTGTAAACCATGTCGGTGTCCTCCTGAGGAAGAGTATAATTCATTATGGAGGTTCAAGGAGGAAAATGTAAAATGGATTGCTGCCCACTTTTTGCCAGAAAAAGAAGAGAGAAGAGGTGGTGCGCTATTCTCTGAAGATAAAATGAAGGTATTTTCACACATTTGACCTGTATCTATCTATCTATCTATCTATCTATCTATCTATCTATCTATCTATCTATCTATCTATCCATCCATCCATCCATCCATCCATCCATCCATCCATCCATCCATCCATCCATCCATCCATCCATCCATCCATCCATCCATCCATCCATCCATCCATCCATCCATCCATCCATCCATCCATCCATCCATCCATCCTCCATCCATCCATCCATCCATCCATCCATCCACCATCCATCCATCCATCCATCCATCCATCCATCCATCCATCCATCCATCCATCCATCCATCCATCCATCCATCCATCCATCCATCCATCCATCCATCCATCCATCCATCCATCCATCCATCCATCCATCCATCCATCCATCCATCCATCCATCCATCCATCCATCCATCCATCCATCCATCCATCCATCCATCCATCCATCCATCCATCCATCCATCCATCCATCCATCCATCCATCCATCCATCCATCCATCCATCCATCCATCCATCCATCCATCCATCCATCCATCCATCCATCCATCCATCCATCCATCCATCCATCCATCCATCCATCCATCCATCCATCCATCCATCCATCCATCCATCCATCCATCCATCCATCCATCCATCCATCCATCCATCCATCCATCCATCCATCCATCCATCCATCCATCCATCCATCCATCCATCCATCATCCATCCATCCTCCATCCATCCATCCATCCATCCATCCATCCATCCTCCATCCATCCATCCATCCATCCATCCATCCATCCTCCATCCATCCATCCATCCATCCATCCATCCATCCATCCATCCATCCATCCATCCATCCATCCATCCATCCATCCATCCATCCATCCATCCATCCATCCATCCATCCATCCATCCATCCATCCATCCATCCATCCATCCATCCATCCATCCATCCATCCATCCATCCATCCATCCATCCATCCATCCATCCATCCATCCATCCATCCATCCATCCATCCATCCATCCATCCATCCATCCATCCATCCATCCATCCATCCATCCATCCATCCATCCATCCATCCATCCATCCATCCATCCATCCATCCACATCATCCATCCATCCATCCATCCATCCATCCATCCATCCATCCATCCATCCATCCATCCATCCATCCATCCATCCATCCATCCATCCATCCATCCATCCATCTATCTATCTATCTATCTATCTATCTATCTATCTATCTATCTATCTATCTATCTATCTATCTATCTATCTATCTATCTATCTCTATCTATCTATCTGTCTATCTATCTATCTATGTAACGTAATCTTTCAACGCAATTTTCACCAACTTAAAATCATCGGATCGACTTGAATATTTTGTTTCTAAAATCATGGCCAGAAACATCAGAAAATAAAAAAAGTGTCTTTGTATCTATGTAACGGAATTTTTGAACACGATTTTCACCCACTAAGAAACATTGGATCGACTTGAGACATTGTATACTTGTAAAGGACCCGCGACAATACAATATTTTCATATTAGTTTCTGACATCCTAGCCAGAATCATCAGAAAATCAAAAAAATGAAAACTGTTATAATAGGTTGCGGACTTGTCGAATTTTTCAATCGTTGTATGGGCTCACTTGGTGGAGCGGTGGACTCTAGTGGTATCCAATTTCAGTAATTCCAGTAGGTCCCTGTTTCAAATCCGGGTGAATGGTTTTTTTAGAAGAGTAATACTTTTAGCTCATACTACAATAGTATCGAATTTTAAAGATATTTACATTCTTATCTTATTCTGTAAAATATTAAAACTAAACAATAAAAAATAAATAATTGTTTTAAAAAACTAAAACAACACGTTTTATTAGAAAACCGAACTAAAAAAATGAAAAATAATTTTATTTTCATCACGCTTGGGATAAATAATTTTACCATCAAAAGCGTGGGGTGTTTTTATCATTTTTACAATTTCTTCTTAGAGACTTTACTTTTACGAATATCTGTTTATTATCAAATATATTAATTGATAAAGAGCACCCCACGCTTTTGATGGTAAAATTATTTATCCCAAGTGTGTTGGAAATTCAAATTATTTTTCATTTTTTTAGTTTGGTTTTCAAATAAAGCGTGTTGTTTTTGTTTTTAAAATGGTTTTATTTTATTTTCTGATGATTCTGGCCAGGATTTTAGAAAAAAAATATGGAATTATTGTATTGTCACGGGTCTTTTACGAGTATGCAAAGTTTCAACTCGATCCAATGATTTTAAGTGGGCGAAAATCGCTTTGTAAAATTGCGTTTCATAGATAGATATATACATAGATAGATAGATACAGGGCAAACTAATATAAAGCGTGTAAAAAAGTGTCTTTGTACTATGTAACGGAATCTTTGAACACTATTTCCACCCACTTAGAAACATTGGATTGTCTTCAAACTTTGTATACTTGTAAAGAACCCGTGACATACAATAATTTCATATTTATTTTCTAAAATCCTGGCTAGAATCATCAGAAAATGAAAAGAAGTGTCTATCTATGTAACGGAATCTTTGAACACGATTTTCACCCACTTAGAAACATTGGATCGACTTGAAACTTTGTAAATTTTAAAGGACCAGTGACAATACAATCATTTCATTTTTTGTTCCTAAATTTCTGGCCAGAATCATCAGAAAAAAATGAAAACTGGTATAATAGGTTGCGGACTTGTCGACGTTTTAGTCAATCGTTTCAAGAGCTCAGTTGGTCGAGCGGTGAACTGTAGTGATATATAATTTCAGTAATCCGTAGGTCGCTGGTTCAAATCCGGCTGGGAGGATTTTCTTTTACAAGAGTATTACGTTTAGCTCATACTGCAATAGTATCGAATTTAAAGATATTTACATTTTTATCTTATTCTGTAAAATATTAAAACTAAAAAATAAAAAAATAAATAATAGTTTTAAAAAAACTAAAACAACACGCCTTATTAGAAAACCAAACTAAAAAGTTAAAAATAATTTTAATTTCCAACGCGATTGGGTAAAAGTAAAGTGGCCAACAAAAAAAAAATCATCTCCAACTCATATAGAATGAAACTAGAGTTATCAACAAAAATAAAATAATTTTACCATGAAAAGCGTGGGGTGCTTTTTATGATTTTTACATTTTTTCTTAGGGACTTTACTTTTACCAATATTTGTTTATTATCAAATATATTGATTGATACAGAGCACCCCACGCTTTTGATGGTAAAATGATTTTGTTTATGTCGATAACTCTACTTTTATCCTATATGTGTTGGAGATGATTTTTTTGTTGACCACTTTAATTTTATCGCAAGCGTGTTCGAAATTAAAATTATTTTCAATATTTTAGTTCGGTTTTCTAATAAAGCGTGTTGTTTTAGTTTTTTTTAAACTATTATTTATTTTTTTGGCTCATGACCGATCCAGGGTTTGAAACTGGTATAGGAGAAGAAATAGGCGGTTCATCAATATTGATTATTGAGGCAATGATGAAGATACAACGACGGAGAAGAACGAGATGAAGAAAATATCACTGAAGGAAAAATTATAAGAGAAGGACGCGAAGAAAAGAAATGAAATTACAACTGTAGTATACAATGAAGGATTTTTATTATTTTAAATTTATTGGAGTGGATGCTTATTTATGTGATTTAACTATCAATTATTCAATATCTCTTGTTCGTCTGGGTAAATTAAAAATTAACTTTGATTTATTTCACTTCACTGGAACTAGATTTACATAATTATGCTATCACTTATTAATCTGATATTGATAGAATTCAAATAAGAAAATACAATTTTACAGGACATCAAATAATACATTTCCCTCACTATAGTCTTGAGAAGCGTTTGTCTTATGATTTAAGTTATTTAATCTGGCCATAAGCACTTTATCTTTTTCTATTTGAATAATAGTCAATTTTAATTGTTCCAATATCATCAGTCTGTGAAGGGCACTCTCAAAATCGTTCGCCTCATCGGTTTCCGGCATTTTTTTTTTTTAGGGGCGGAGGTCTTTTATATAACGTATCCGTTTGCGAAGGTAATGTTGATGGTTCCACACTTACTGCTCCCGAATATAAGTGTAATGATAAATGATAGCCTGAGAAAAACAATAGCGGAAAGTTCGAAATATGTATTAATAATCTCACTTACTGTAAAAGGATTATATTTTGATTGTAAATAGCTCAATTAATTCTATAACTATGGGTATCTGTTTTCTTATTATGATAAGTCCATCCATGGTAATTCTGGCTGAGTGCAGGTCTTTCACTGCAATCATAGCATTTTCATGCTGTGCTTTGCAGCTTTTCTAGGGAATTGTAGGTGTGGTAGCTTCCCGTTGGTTTCCACACCGGTGATGATGATGGTCGGATGATTTTCGGGAACCATTGGGCCCTAAGCTTCCTGACATTTTTCTTACAGGTGAGGAAAAAACCTGAAAAAGCCTCACCCAGGAGCCTGTCCCAACCGGGATTCGAACCCGGGCCCGCTGCGTGATAAGGCAGCACGCTACCACGGTGCACCAGCACAGCGGTGGACGTGATTATAAGTAATCAATAAATAAATTAATATATAAAACTTATCTGGAATTTTGATTATTATAGGATTTATCTCTCCTTGTAACAGATTGAAGAGCTCTTTCTCCCGGGAATTCAGAACGATTGGTTTGTTCCTTCTGTTCTTATCTGTCTTATCTTCAGCCTAGTTATCATATGGCTGGAGAACCCGACATACTGACCACATGTCACCCCTACACTGACTTATAATCGTCTACCTCTGTGATTAACACATGTGGACGTGAGGCCAGCAGCCGACAAGTAGGCCAAGCCTGTCGCGGTTGGATTTGTAGTTTTCATATTGTTAATTTTCTTTAGCAATTGGTTTGACTTTATCGGTGTGCCAACATTGAGTTCAAATAATTTAATTATTTCCTTAATTGCTACATGTTTTTTCTTTTTTCTTCCAGAATTTGCGACTTTTGTAGTAATTGTGGATATTTTCCTTGAGCAGTAACTAAAAATGCCATTGTATTTTTTACAGACTTTGAACTACTTCCTGCATCCGAAACAGAAAAGGCCATTTTTACAAACCGCACTACATGTATAGTTTTGACTGCATTGAGAGAGCGGAAATAAAAGTATCGTGGTTATGATCTGTTTTGGTTGAAAATTATGGAGTCAGCACAAATACTTTGCTTTTGAAGAATGAAAACATAAACAAGCGCTCAGGTAGTAAAGAATGCTGATAATTCATTTACGAAACGCGCGGCTGCTCGGCTGGGAGTTTAGAAGCACATGCTTCTTATTTAGAGAGAAAAGGTAGAATTGTAAGGTAAAGCTTATTCATATTATTCAAAGCACATGCTTATACTTCTACCTTTTGCTTCCAAGCAAATACTTCTACCTCTACTTTGTGCTCATAAGCAAAACCTCGAGTTTTATTCATACGGTCCATTATCGTTTCTCCTCTCTCAAAGTAAGAGACTAATGTTTCGTATCCATATTCTATAACCAGAAGAATCGCCATTTTATATATTTTGCACTATTGACTAAAGAGACAAATGTCTCTGTAATGTTGCCCAAAAAAGCAGCACATAGCACAATACATTATTATTATTATTATTATTATTATTATTATTATTATTAAATGGATTTATAAGGAGAGCAGCAATATGTTAAATATTAGAAAAAAAACAAGAAATACTGTCATACGAGAAAAAAAAGTATTAGATATTCAATAGTAGACTATATAAGATATAAGCAATTAAATTGGTATGGGCATGTACGACGAATGCAAGAAGAAAGATTACCCAGAAAAAAACATTGGAATAGTGTCCACCTGGAAGAAGAAGGAAAGGAAGATCTCGAAACTCGTGAATGCAAGAAATAAGAACTGGAATGATAATAAGAGGACTGGTGGGCATGGAGTGGATGGATAGAGGAGAGTGAAGAAAGAAAATAAAACTTTAGGCACAGAAAGTAGTGTAAACATTAAAATCTCTATACAAATAAAATTATTATTATTATTACTTAGTCTACCGCTGCTGTGTGTCTTTGCCTCGTACGCAGCGGGCTAATGTTTGATCCCCGGTTGGGACAAGTATCCTTGATGATGTGTGTTCCGACCGCGTTTCGGAATGGCTGCTAGGAACACATGGTGTCAGTAGCCACATGCTGGTTCTACTTAAAACTATGTCAAATACTTAAATGAATTAAAACTATCACAACTATTATTTATTAGTAAACTTAATTTCATGTAACTACTACATTTAGATACGAAATATATTATTACTGGCGATGATGGAAGCGGATTATTTGCACGAGGGAAGCTATGACAAACCATTCCGCGCCATCTTGGCTACCACACTGTCCTCATATACTTCCGCCTCCGCGTTGTGGACGGCAAATACTATCTTCGCCCTAGCCGCTAGGGTGCTACATCTCCAGCGCATGGCGCAACCTTAGCGGAGATATAAACAACCGCCAAGATGCCGCCTCACCTTAATGCATCACTTTTAACCCTTAAATTCGTAATGTATCCTTTTGGACACATCAGTTGGTTCAATTAATTTAATAGTTTAAATAAATCAGAAGGAAACGAACACAACAAAAAACACTTAAAATATATGTCTAATTATACAATATAGCTAATAATAACAGTTACACAAGATTCCGTTTTCACTGCGGTCCGCCACATTCAAATAACTAACAGAAGAAATTTGTGTTTTGCGAATTTAAGGGTTAATAAGGCAAATCATATGAAACACAATTGATTAACAATTAATGAACATACAAAAATGAATGTTTCTTGTCCCTTTGAAACACACGAAGAGTTCAGATCATAAATACAAAGTGTGTATCAAGTTATTGTAGAACAAATAAAGAGAAAAGAAAAGAAAACGAAATGTTAAAGAAACTTATTCCTGATTTGGCAATGGGCACAATTTGTGAATTGAACGCTTCAGAGTTCCGTTTTTTGTGCTGATTACAGCAGTTCAAACACGCCCATATTTCCCAGGAATTGCCTCCTGTATCATAGCTAGCCGCCATGACAATGGAGGTCGATTGTCATCCTTCTCAAGCACCACTGTCCCAGGATCCACGTTCGGTTGACTGCGCTGCCATTTGTGCCTTTGCTGCAAGCTGTTGAGGTAGTCACTGGACCATTGTTTCCAGAAGCTTTGCTGCAACACCTGGATGAAGCGCCACCTACGATATATATGAATGTGAATATTCTTGGTCAAGTCAGGTTCAGGGATGGACATTAAAGGAACTCCAATTAAGAAATGACCTGGACTAAGTTAAGACTCATCTGAGAGTCTAGTGAGTGGTCGAGAGTTTAGGCACGCCTCAATCTGACAGAGTAGGATGTACATTTCATCGTATGTTAGACACGCGTTACCAGCAGTCTTCCGGAGATAGCATTTCATGGATATCACGCCTGCCACCCATAGTTCTCCGAAATTAGGGCATCTGGTGAGATGATATGTCACTGGAATCCTTCTTGAGTTGCAAAGTCCGCATTTCTCCTCTAGCAGTTTCTGTAATGAACATATTGGTCAACTGTTTCTTGATCCCATAAAATTGGTAGCATTATCACTGTGAATGCTCGCGCATTTTCCTCTTCTGGCGGCGAACCTTCGCAAGGCAGCAATGAAAGCATGTGACGTTAAATCAGCAGTAGCTCTAGGTGAACTGCCTTAGTGGATAAACAGACGAAGAGAGCAACATAGCATTTAACCTTGGTTTTGCTCCTTCCTGCTCCTTGCTTGATGAATAACAGTCCGGCGTAGTCAACTCTTGTGTTCAAGAATGGATGGGACGGCGTCACACGCGGCGTTGGGAGCTGACCCATGAGTTCAGTAGCAGTAGTAGAAGCTTTCACTCTGTAGCATCTCACATTTTTGAATTATGGTGCGAACTACTTGCCTTATGTTTACTATCCAGTACTTGCGGCGAAGTGACGCAACTAAGTGTTGAGCACACGCGTGCAGCAATCGTACTTGTTCCGCGAGTACAATCAGTCGTGTAAGATATTGCTTTGGTGACAATATAATCTGGTGTTGTTCTGCAAATTGATTCAAAGAATTTTGTAGTCACCAACCTATTCGAAGTTTCCCATCTCCATCGAGAAATGGTTTTAAGCTTATTTAGTTTTTTGATGATATAGGCGAGTTAGAGTTCATATCGTCTATCCCGCACATATGAAGCGCTGGGCTTGCCTTTTACACATGTCTAAAGCCCTTGGCAATTCTCCCATGCGTAGGGGTCCCGTTTCTTTGGATTACCCTTTCGTGTGTTTGACATGAATCTTTTGCAATACGCGATTACTCTCTGTAACTTGTAAAGAGAAGAAAATCTTACAGATATGTCGTTGGAAGGAAGAGTAACAGTAAGGTATTGTATGGTCGTCCGTTGTTCAGGAAGCTCATCCATTATACAATTGGGGACGTAGTAGGCCAACTCTCTTCATCTAGACTAAGCCAGGATGGTCCGAACCACCGTTATTCGTTGTTTTGAAGACACTGTGGTGATTCTCCTCTTGAGAGAGTATCAACTGGATTGTGGTCAAATGAGATATGACTCCATGCTGCATTTGTCGTAAATTGCTGTATTTCCGATACACAATTAGCTACAAATGTCTTCCATCTTGTAGTGTCTGCTGCGAGCCAGGAAAGTACAATAGTCGAGTCAGTCCACAAAAAGACGCTGTCCAAGTTTAGATCCAAGGTGGGAGTGATTTTTGCCATCAGGCGAGCCGACTGTAGCGCTCCGCACAGTTCTAAACGAAGGACGGACTGCTGTTTCAGTGGTGCAACTCTTAATTTAGAGCATATTAAGTACACAGACGTTTCGCCATTTTCTGTGACGCTACGCAAATGAATACACGCAGAGTACGCTTTCTCGGAGGCGTCTGAAAAGCCGTGGATTTGCGTGTTCACGATGATTCCCCGTCCAAGAATCATCCTTTTCACGTGGAGCTCATTCAACATTGGCAGCTCTGAGTATAGGTTCTCCCAAGTATGTAGTAGAGAGGGAGGAAGAGGATCGTCTCATTCTAGTTTCATTTGCCAATAGCCGATATGGCTCGCGGAAATGTTGCCCGTTATTTATGGGAGTATAAAACATGAAATAGTTGTTTGGAAGTTAGTGGTGTTCGAACGAATACATACGTTGACACTGCGTGAGGTGGTGACGGCTGTGTTATTGATACCATTTATAGGGATTGCATTTCTGTTAGCGCCTCAGATTTAACGACCTGGCCAATGTTTCAGTGATGAAATGTGACTGTGATCCGTTATCCAACAAAGCCCGGCATTGGTGGGGCCGACCATCACTGTCTAATACTTGAATTATTGCTGAAGATAACAAAACTTGCGTCATCTGTTTGTATTTAAACGCACAGTAACTGGAGTTATGCCGGCATTGAACGTCGTTGTTGCCAGCATTACCAGGTCGATGGTCACTATTTGTACCTTGAGTTGGTTGAGTGTCAAAGTGCAACAAAGTGTGATGTCTTCGGTGACAAATTTTACAGTCTCCTGATTTGCAAGAACGGACCCCATGATGCCTAAAACATTTGAAACACAAGCTCTTTTTCTTGATCGCAAATTCGTGACCTGTTGTTGATTTCGTGAAGGCTTCACATTTGTGAAGAGGATGATTTGCGTCACAAAATTCACATTTCTCATTTGTAGCTACTTAGGAACTGAGCTGGGTAGGTTTGTTTCTAGTTCTTTGATGGTTAACTTTACTAGAGTTCACGGTAGTTAATTTTGGTTCCTTTGTAGGAATAATACGTTCTAGAACTTCAGCTCTTTCTTCTAGGAATTTGGAAACTTCTTTAAGTGTAGAGAAATTGGCACTTGGAGCCTGCATTTCAAATTCCTTTCGGTTAGTTGGGTGTAATTTATCTAGCACCAACTGTTGCAGCATGATCTCATATAAGGGTATATTGATATGTAGACACTGCATTGCATTGAAATTGTTCATTAAGTGGTTATTTGATTGTCTAAGTTCTGAAGGTGCAACCTTATGACAAGAAGGAAGATACAAACGCGATTTGATGTGCTGTGTGGCACTCAGTGTTTTGTTGTTGTGCATTTTGCAAATGCTGTACCATGCGACAGAAAAGTTATCACTTGAAATGGGCAGTTTTTGAATTAGTTGACGAGGCTCCCTTTTAGAGCTGAAAGCAGATAGTGAAATTGCTGAATGTCTGACAACTTATGATTATTTACAATTAATCCCTGGAAAGTGTCATGAAAGTGCAACCATGCCTCGTATTGTCCATGGAAGATCGACTGGTTGATTATCGGTAGTCTAATTTTCACTGCACAATGTGACGAATCCCGTGAATGCTGATACAGGCTGTTGCTTTCGTTTGAACTGACGCTTTTCTCAATCAGGGTGTTCATTCTTGCCTCAAAGTCATAAAAGTTGTTTTCAAAATAATCCCGGTCTTCCGCATGGCTTTCACTGTCGTCGTCATTCGATTCCATGTTTGATTGAACTATTGAGTAATCTTCCCAAATTGACGGTAATTGTTTTAATCCTGAGCGAATGGCGTTGATATCTGATCCGGGTAAGAGGTCCCTTGATGATAGATCTTTGTTTTATTAACTTAGTACGCTCACTAGACTCCATGGTAAAGAAGAGAAAGGAAAAATGGAAAATAAATTGATTAACTGACCTAATTCCACAGTATTGGAAGCGTCGCCGTTCAGTTTGACTCGTGGAGCTGGGTACTGATGAGATGATGTAGCACAGTGGTTTCGTAACGAATTGTTACTTTAAATAAGTACTATTTTCTCACAATTAGTTTTTTCACACACAGGAGGAACATGAAATACGTATTATTAATTTATAACACTGAATTTTATCCGGCCTCGGGTTGACCATGTTCCGACCGCGTTTCGGAATGGCTGCTAGGAACACGTGGTGTCAGTAGCCACATGCTGGTTCTACTTATAACTATGTCAAATACAGAAATGAATTAAAACTAACTCAACTATTACATATTAGTAAAGTAAATTGCATGTAACTACTACATTTAGAAAGGAAATATGTTATTACTGATGATGATGGCAGCGGATTAGTTCCACGAGGGATGCTACGACAAACCATGCCACGTCATCTTGGCTACCACACTTTCCTCATACACTTCCGCCTCCGTGGTGTGGACGCTAACTTCTCTTTTCACCGGTAGGGTGCTACATCTCCAGCGCGTGGCGCAACTCTAGCAGAGATTTAAGCTACCGCCAACAATGTGTATTTCTTTCGGGATTTTTCCTCATCTGTAAGACAAATGTCAGGAAATTTTATGGCCCTAACAGTCCCCGAATATCAACTGGCCGTCATAATAATCACTATCATATTCACCGTATTTAGTATGAATGTGTGTGTAAATAGTGTGTTTCGTTTTAAAGTTGTGTTGTCTCGGGGGAGGCGCTGATATTGAAGTGACTACTCATTTGGGGTTGCTTTGTATGGTCAAAAAAGTATGTGTGTGATCCATAGTTTAAAATCCCACTTCCGATAGGTCGTGTCACTGAAATACTTGGGTGGCGTGTGACACATAAAAGTACTTGTAAGGTTAGAGGTTAAATTGAGTTAAAGGAATGAAATGACATTATTACTATTATTTATTAGTTTTAAATTACAATAAACGTGCGTTAAACATCTTATCGATCTTAACTTTGAAAGAATAATCTAATTTGACCAACATATTATACATTTAAAACTATATGATACGTGTATAGCTCTGATTTCT